>JADLZL010001799.1:0-370065 GCA_015844335.1 Chrysopogon serrulatus
CATCACACATGACTTCAAAAGGTAAAGACCAATCGGGGGTTGAATGATTGGTGCAGAAATAAGTGCCTCTTTAAGAGTATTAAAAGATTGTAAACATGCATCATCAAACTCAAAAGGAACATCTTTAGCTAACAAACTAGTCAAGGGTCCGGCAATATGTGAAAAATCTTTTATGAAACGACGATAGAAACCACAATGACCAAGAAAACTTCGGATTCCTTTTTATATTCACAGGTAGAGGTAGTTGTTCAATTACTTCAATTTTAGCTCTATCTACCTCTATACCTCTTTCGGACACTAAGTGCCCTAGCACTATCCTTCTCTTACCATGAAATGACACTTTTTCCCACTTAAGGACTAAGTGTTTCTCCTCACATCTTTGCAAAACCTTATCTAAATTTTCAAGACAATCATCAAAAGTCTTTCCATAAATAGAAAAATCATCCATAAAACTTCCATGATTTCTTCAATCATATCGAGAAAATATAGACATCATACATCTTTGGAAAGAAGCGGGTGCATTACACAACCCAAAAGACATTCTACGATAAGCATAAGTTCCATAGGGACATGTAAAAGTGGTTTTGCTTTAATCATCGGGGTGAATAGAATTTGGTGGTATCCGTGAGTAACCGTCTAAAAAGCAAAAGAAAGAGTGATTCGCTAAATGCCCTAACATCTCATCAATGAAAGGTACTGGAAAGTGATCTTTCCTTGTTGCTTTATTAAGTTTTCTATAATCTATGCACATACGCCATCCAAGACAGTTCTCGAGGAATTAACTCATTCCTATCATTTTCTAACAAATGCTTATACCACCCTTCTCAGGTACAATTTGAAGCAGGGGCTTACCCACTCACTATGTGGCACAGGATATATAATCCCAGCGTGCAGCAGTTTTAAAACTTTCTTCTTTACTACCTCTCTCATCGCATTATTAAGTCTACATTGGGGTTCTCTAGTGGGTGTAACTTCAGGATCGGTTGGTATGCGATGGGTGTAAAGAACAGGACTGATTCCCTTAAGATCTTGGAGTGAGTATCCAAAAGCAGCACGATGTTTCTCTAAAATAGTGATTAGGCGTAAAGATTCTTCTTGAGAGAGTTTATCACTTATGATCACAGGAGATTCCTGGTCATTATTCGTAAAAAAACATATTTTAAGCAAAGGAAGGTAAGGGTTTAAGCTCAATATGGGGTTTAGGAGGCTCTAGTAATTCATCGAGAGGTTCAGGATTAGATGATTCCTCTTCCTCTTCTTCAGTGAAGAATTGGGCGTCATCACCATTCATAGATGGTTCTAAAATTTTATCAATAAAAGCAGCATTAACCTCCTCTATTGGATCTGGCTCAGGAAGTAGCTCTACTCTAGTTTTCAAAGTATGGGTTATAGGCATAGAGAGCTTGAAACATTCCTGAGACTAATATCTAATTTTCCTTTTTGACCTTCTCTAATAAGCTTTCCTAGTGGTAAACCTATTAACAGATCAAACTCCCAAACATCAAAGATGTGGAAATTTAATGGAACTTGAACTCCATAAACCAAAATAGAAAGAGAACACAAGACTCCTAAACTTGGAATAATGTGACCTAAAAGACTTTTTAGAGTTTTAATAGTTGGAATTAATGACGTATCTTCCACAAATCTTTTAGCAAACGAAAAGAGACATGATATTAACACCCACAATTGGATTATAATATGTAGTAAAAGGATGTTTATCAATCTGACACTCAAAAAAAGTAACAGAAGAAGAATTTAAACAGATGACATCTTTTGAAGGTTCTGATTCTTCTAACCATTCTTCACTTAAGACAAAGACTAACTCTTTTCGTAAACTTTTTTAAAGGACTTTACCTCAAAAAGGATGAATAAAATTAATATTTTTAGATTCTCTAGATTCCTGAGGTTTCATAATTACTTGGTAATTAGAGGTATTTCCATAATCATCAAAAAGATCATCTTCTAATTCAAGCATAAAATCAGGAAATGGGATTTCCTCTTTTTCATTCAAAAGTTCAGGTTTTAAAATAGCTAAAGGTTGAGATTCAAGCAATGATTCAGACTCAGCTATTGACTCTTCTTTCTCTTCGGGAAGATCATTCAAAATATTTTAAGAATAGTTTTTGCATGTGTAGCAGTAGTATACATGAATAGCAGTAGTATACATGAACGCTCCTCCCACGGCCAAATTAAGATATTCTTTATTCTTTTCATTAAGGCCAAAAAAAAAGAAGTGTTGTAAGAGCATAGGTTCGGTAAAGCAAGACTAGGACCTGAATTTACAAAACCATCAAAACGTTCCCAAGCCTTACCTAATGATTCATTATCTAATTGTTTTAAAACCTATGATTTCAAAACGTAGTTTAGCAACTTTCTCGGTAGGGAAAAATTTAAGACAAAAGCTAGAACATAACGCTTCCCAATCTCCCTGACTGTTCCCAACATGACGCTTATACCAGTGTTTAGCTCGGCCCGTTAATGAAAACGGAGAAAGCTTCCACCTTAGTGTTTCATCTGCCATGCCTTTAATGTGTAGACATGAACAAGTTTCTTCAAAATCATTCAAGTGGGAATAGGGGTTTTCGCTAGAACTACCAGAAAAAACATTTTCCTGAACTAAATGAATTAACCCCGGGCGTAGCTCATAGCCCGATGATGTAATGGGTTTAGATGACTCTACTGGCTGCAAATGTGAGCCCGATGGTGCTCCGTATTGATATAAGAGTTGTGCTATGGGTTTCATAAAAAAGATAAAAACTAAAAAGCTAAATAAAAAGAAAAAGTATAATATAGGAATTAAGCTAAACTTAAATTCAATCTCAGCAAACCGTTCCCCGACAACGGCGTCGAAATGCTTGTTGGTATTAATTAAATGCACACAAGAAATAAGATTATCCGCAAGCGTTTAGATGCAATACCGTTGTAGCACTTCACCAAGATAAACCCCGGTTTTAAATATCGAACCCAAAGGAACAAGTAGGTGACGATGACTAAGCCTATAAACTTAACCCAAAGGCACAATCAAGCTAGAAAATAGCGAGAACAAGGAAAACAATATGGATTATCTAATTCTGGTCTTTAAAAGTGGTTGTTTTATATCATATGATCACGAGTGATAACTTAATAAGATAGGAGTAGAAATCAGAGTTCTCTCCTACCAAGCACCTTTTGCTTGCCAAACCTATTAACGAGAAGTGGACTACAGAGGATTCAACAAAGCTATAAGTCACCTTCGCGAGCTACCACTATCCGGAAAATCAGGGGACATTCACAAGTAAACATAGCCTAAATACCACATCTACGCTACGAATACTACTTCAATCAAGAAGCTATCTCGATCAAAGTACTCAATAAGAGTTAAAAACTAGAAAATAATATGAACAAAACACTTACTTTAACCAGAAGTTGACTACCAAATGATCTCAAGATGCAAACTCGGGCGAGGGAGGTTGATCTCGAAGAATACAAAGAACGAAGAAGCACCGACAGGCCGGAACTCCTCCGAACTCTACTCTCCAACTCTATCTCTAATCTCCGAGCGAGAACTAGTTCTAGATTGAACTAGCCTTTCTTGATTGCTAGCCTAGATCTACTAGATAGGAATTAGGGTTTTCGGCTCTTGACTCTTCATTGATCCGGCCCTCTCCTCTAGGGGTCCGGCCCGTTTATATAGCTTTGGTGGAATGAACATCAACCGTAGGATCAAACCGACTTAATGTAGGGCCGAGATGCATCCTCAAAGGCGGTGGAGAGGTACGCAGAGGTCGACGGGTGGGGGGCCACCCCGGGAGGCCGGAGGCCCCACCCTAAAAAGGGCTCAGGCTCCACTTCATTACGGTGTTTTCTAGATCCTTCCTGGTCCCTCTAGCGATATTTTTTCCATCGCGGTTAAGTTTCATGGCTTTTATTCACTTTAATCCTCAATTATGCACTTTTTGGATAATTCCCTAAAAAAAAACAGATAATTCACCAAAACTCATGGAAGTGATTAGTAATAACCTCCTATTCTATGATATTGTTGTAATTGTCAAGGAAGGTTGACGGTTAAAAGTAGACGTTATCTACCATCAACAGATAATATCTGTCATATCTTGGTAGTCTTCCTGTGGTTTTTCAACGAGTCATAGATTACCAAATGATTTTTGCCAAGAGATCAATCACAATCAGTATCCAATGAAAGCTGCATTTGTGTATAGTCAACATATTTATATATCTTCATACCGATTTGATTAATTAGTTAAATAGAATGTACACACGATAACAACACTCACTTAAAATTATAGGGAAAGAGTATATATCTTTTGTCCTTTTGGTTGACCAAGAACCTCCGTAGATTTTCTCTCCGTTTGAATTCTCCATAAAACATAGGGGGTCTTCGGGTCTTTGAATATGATATATGGATCAATAAAACTAATCTCCTTGTCGTTTCTAACTCTGAGGTCTCTCATCATGTCTCTGCATATGTATAGCGGGTTTCAATAATTAGTTATACATATACATGATATGTTACAGTGACATTATTAAAAGAAAGAATCACTTACAGACAGAAGCAACTGACTAGAGATTTGTCCAGAGCGTCCATGTGGCATAGTTGGTGTAACTCATTAAATTGAACATAAATAATATCATCACCGCGGAAGTAATGATAGTCTCTAATTCGAACGCAAATATAGTCATCCGCTTTTCTACCACACGCAGAGATGTACCACTGGTTTAGCAAGTACATTTGCGTATCAAGTTTGTTGAGGGCCGCAGGGTTGTATAGACTCTTGCCATATGCATATTCCTTACGCCAATGATCAATTTCGGGGCACTTTCAATTGGTGCCCCCATCGAGCATTTTGGGCCAAGCTAAGACCAGTTCAAAGAAAAAAATTGATCAAGTTGATCATAACTCAAATCTGCGGTATCCGGTCTAGCACGTCAATGTTTGAACCATATTCATTCTCAATTACTAGCGGGGGCACGATTGCTTTGATTGTCACCGAGCTATACGACACCCTTCCTTGCTCTTTTTCGTTTCTTCTTGTCTTCTTCTATAGATTTGCTAAGAGTGCGATCATAATCGATAGTGATGATGATTCTTTATGAGCATCACGCCTCTTTTTTGTTGAGCCTTGACCCTTTGCCGTAGATCTTCTAGCCGTAGTAAGAAGTATGGCTTCTCAGGGTTTCGCTTTGATTCTCTTTCAGCCTTAAGTTTCTTAAAGAAAATGTCCCCATCGACTTTACCAAAGCATCTAGTTCTGCGGACGGTCTTCTCATAGGATAGCTTCCCGAGAAATAATAGTTTGTTTCTTTTCTCGAGGCTTTCTTCTTTGGCGGCGGGGTGGCCGACGCCTTTGATTGTGTTGCGGCCTCTTCTTTAGGGGGTGGGTCCGGTAGTTTTGGCGCTGGAGCCACGCGTGGAGGCGATATGGGGCTGCCGGTGGGGGCGTTGGAGCCCGGCGTGGAGGCGATGGGGCAGCCGGCGGCGGCGTTGGAGCCCGAGGTGGCGGCGTTGGAGCCCGAGGTGGTGGCGTTGGAGCCCGAGGGGATGCAGCCATGTCTTGCACTGCCTCGTCATCACCCGCAGCACTATGACATGTTGGTGACCACCTGTGAAACCAATGAGGTATATGAGTAAACCGCTAACTAAGCCAATGCAAAATAAAGTTAGTGAATAAATGTATCGTCAACTTTCATCCGCACCTAGGGTTAGGTTCATGACGAGGAGGTGGTGGTAGATTACTAGGTGATGCCCTAGGAATAATGATGTAGCGCTTGCGCCAACAAATGAATGTCTTCTCTACTTCTCCTGGAGTGTTCTCTCCATCACATCCTTCTATCTCAAGCTGCACATTGCTGAAACCTCTGACAACTCTATCCACCGAGACACTTGCATATCCAATTTGGAATTATTGCCCCATGGCATCTTGGTGTCTTCGTAGGGTTGATAGGAGTTACAACAGCAACAGCCACCATGACTGTGGCAGTCCCCTGTGGAATGTGCAGCTCACATGTTGTCAGAGGTTCAGTGACGTCATCCATCGGAAAGCGCAGCCCCACGTCGTCTTGAATAGTTGGCACCTCCATGGAAGCGCAAAGCGCTTTTCAACTGACCAGGGGGGCTAATGTTGACTCCTGGCTCTGATGCAGTTTGTCTTTGCATGAAACTTACCGCCATCCTGCACTTGCCTTTTGATTTCCTCGTTCATTCTCTCTTCAAGTGCTTACTCGCTGTATCGCTTCACGTGCCGCTTCACGTGACTCCATAACCATTTCCTCCAACCCACGCATCCGCTCTGCCTCCCTCGTCCTTCTTTCTCTGGCGGCTTCTATATGTCGGTCTATCTTTAGGGAAGCCATGCTCCCATGATACCTGCCCATAGCCTCTTGTTCGCCCACCATGTTTAGCAGTCTCGGGCGTATGTCACCATCCTTATCTCTGTTTGGCTGCTAGCGCCACTTTCAACCAAGCCTCGAGCATAGGCCATTTCTCTCTCCTACTCTCTACTGACTTTTCACCATACACTATTTTTTCCGATCTCTAGGTCCGGGGTTCCCCATGACCGAAGAACCAATACTTGGCGCTTTCAGGCGGTGCATTGATTCCTGGTTCGATCCCCTTTGGCAAGAATATCTGTTCCATCTTTTGCCACTTGGGAATAGCACTCATGTAGCCACCCGAACCCAAGTGATGGTGGTATTGCTTTTTGTTTAGCATTTTTCTGGTTCTTTATCATCCGTGCCTTACACTCTTTCCGAAGTTCTTAAACTGTACAAACTCATCCCAAAAAGGCCTCAACTTAACATAGGCCTTAGCGGTGAAATCTGGTGTCGGGTCATGCGCAATAAAAAGTCTTGTACGTTTCTTCTTCCAAGCCTGGAATTGTTTGCCCATCTTACGCATAGCCCAGATTTTTTAACCTTCTCCTTCAAAGCTTCATCCGTGTATCGAGCGTGAAATGTTAAAGAATATCTTGCCAAAGCGGTTCTTTGTCACGATCCGAGACAAAACTAATATGTGGAGCGTCTTTTTGTTTGCCTCCATTCTTGAGCACCGATCCGGATCCTGCCCCTTATAAGGTACCCACAAGGCGCAACAAATTTATTTGAATGTGGCCCAAGTACTTTGCCTGTACCCTCTTCACATTCCGATAGAATGTACCGGCCCCCCTCCAACGGTTTATTGGGGCCTCGCACATTTCTACTCTTCCGGAAGTTATCGCCAATCCAGAGGGCTACACAAAGAAGTATAAATATATTTATACAAATGCCATTCATTTTAATTTCATGTATATACATATATAATATATTGTAGATAGACCTCATCGGGATTGTCTCCCACAAGTTCTTCATAATCGACAAAAGTACTGACTCCCATCATCTTCGCCTTGGGGATTTAGATTGGCACTGCTGTTGATTATGTCCATCATTGCATCATCCATGTTGTCATTCGGATCGGCCATTTCTGCAAATTGGATCAAGTGTCAAAAGTTACTTCACATAATAAAATTACATAATAAAGTTAATTATATTGAGTCAGGTGTTTAATTATATTAAAAGTTACTTGACATAATATATATAAGTACCATTAATAAAGTTATTTTACATAAAGTTACATAATAAAGTTAATAAAGTTAATAAATTACATAAGAAAGTTAATAAAGTTAATTATAAGTACCATTAATAAAGTTACTTTACATAAAGTTACATAATAAAGTTACTTGACATTAAATTACATAATAAAGTACTATTAATATTACAAGACTTTATTAATAAATTACATAATAAAGTTAATTATATTGAGTCAGGTGTTTAATTATATTAAAAGTTACTTGATATAATATATATAAGTACCATTAATAAAGTTACTTGACATTATATTAAAATATTTCAAAACTTTTATTTTAAAAGTTACTTGCAATCCGGTGTCAAGTTACTAGACATAATTATATTATAAGTTACCATTAATAAAGTTAATTATATTATAAGTTACATGCAATCTGGTGTCAAGTTACTTGTAATCAGGTGTTTAATTATATTAAAAGTTACCTCTTTATCTAGATATATTGAGTCGTTGCTAGGTCGCTAGGTCATGTCTTGGTTCGCCGCTAGGTCGCCGCTAGGTCGCGCGGCGTCGTGTCTTGGTTCGCCGCTAGGTCGTGTCTTGGTTCGTCGCTAGGTCATGCTAGGTCATCGCTAGGTCATGTCTTGGTTCGTCTGGTCGTCGCTAGGTCGTCGCTAGGTCGTTAGGACGTCGTTAGCGTTTCAAATAAAACGAATTGTTTTGATTCGCTCACGAATATCGTTCGTCGCGTGTAGGTGCTCTCTTTCTCTCGCCAAGTCCTGCATGGAGATGCTCTCGGCTCGATGGCCGGCCACAACACACATACACGCATCGTCATCGGCTCGATGGCCGTCCACAAACACACAAACACGATCGACTCGATGGCCGACGCACAACACACAACACAAAGATGTCTCGCCGTGTGGCGGCGCTCACCATCAAGCGTGCTCGGCCGGAGAAGGCGCGGCTCCCTGCTGGCCAGCGTGTTTCGCCGGAGAAGAAGCTGAGGCGGCGGCCGCGGCTCGGGAGGACGAGGACGGCCGGGCGGCTCCCCTGCTCGGCGGAGAAGAAGGCGCGTTTGGCCGAAGAAGAAGGCGCTGCTCGCTGGCCGGGCGTGTTTCGCCGGAGAAGAAGGAGGCGGCGGCCGCGGCTCTAGGGAGGACGAGGACGGCCGGGCGGCGCGCGATTTGGGGCCGGGGGCGAGGAGGAGAGGAGGAGGCGGGCGGCCGACAGCCGCCAAGCAGCTTGGGAGTAGGCGGGCGGGCGGCGGCGCCTCCGCGGCGGCGCCGGGAGGAGGAGGAAGGCGGCGCAGAGACGGTGGCACGGGAGACGGTGGAGCGGGCGGGAGGAAGAAGACGCCGATCCGGATGGAGGTGGAAGAAGACAGAGCTTAAATATCTGCTCGCACCTTTAGTCCCTGGTTGGGATTGAGCACCGGGATTAAAGACTTTTAGTCCCGGTTTGTAGCACTTGGGACTAAAGGTTAGACCTTTAGTCCCGGTTGGGGTCACGGCCCGGGACTAAAGGTTGCCTTTAGTCCCGGTGTTATTACGGCCCGGGGCTAAAGGTTTGTTTCGATCGCTAGTTAACATTAGGTTTCTTACTTATCTATGTTTAAAATAACTAGATTATTTTTGTTAATTGCATAGTAAATAAAAAGAATAGGTATTAATTTCTTAAAAATAACAGTTCCATTTCCTTTTTCTAATTGCTTATTTAAAAATTTAGGAACATAAAATCTTTTCATCCCTTATAATAGCAAACATAAATATAAAAAATAATTAGTGTTTTGTTAATGCAAAAATGTCTTACTTAATTAAAATATCTTAAAGTAGGTGTTTTCGATAGGAAATTTGTTTTTGCATTATTTTAACGTAAATTTTGTTCATTTATCATCATTTATCTCTAAATACAGGATATACAAATTCACCATTAAATCGGATTATTTTTTGAAGATTTTTTCTTTTTCCAATGCCAAATTGGTCTTACACTTTTCTTAGTGTGCACATGCTTAGCAAAAAATACTTCAAGTCATTTCATTATTTGAAATAATATAAAATAAGAAAAAAACTAATACAAACATCTTAAGTTACAATTGTCACATACACAATCTCTAATACACTCTATTTATTACACATCACTATATATTAGGCGGGCACAGTAATGATCTTCTTTTTGACGTATGTTCCTTGGTCATGATCTTGACGTAACCATGGAGTGTCCTCAGCATTTATCAGGATGCTCGGATCTTTGGTCACATTGAAATGCGTGATTCGGTCATCCCTTTCATAATCTTCTGAAATATCTGACTTGTCCTCAATTTCCATAATGTTTCTTTTCCCTGAGAGAACTATATGGCGTTTTGGCTCATTCGTTGATTTGTCGTCATTTTTTCCTCTCTTGGATTTAGTAGACATGTCTTTCACATAGAACACCTAATTGACATCAGCAGCAAGGACAAATGGTTCGCCTTTAAAACCAATATTGTTGAGGTCCACTATTGTCATTCCATACTCCTTATCGATTGTTACCCCGCCTCCCGTCAGCTTCACCCATGTGCACCGGAACAAAGGGACTTTAAAACTAGGTGCGTAGTCTAGTTTCTAAATCTCCTCTATGCGGCCATAATATGTTTGTCTCTTTCTATTCGAGTCTGTGGCATCTATGCGAACACCACTATTTTGGTTCGTGCTTCTTTTATCTTGACATAGAGTGTAAAATGTATTTCCATTTATCTCGTACCCTTTTTACATGAGGATGTGCCACGATGGTTGCTTAGCCAACAAATACAGTTGCTCATCAATCTGGTCATTACCCTGACATTCTTTTCGTAACCAATCGTTGAAAGTGTCCATATGCCGACGCATAATCCAAGCTTCATTCTTCCCCGGATTTGGGATCGTAGGGAAGTCCTTGTGTGTATTGACATATGGCTCTACCCGAGAGGAGTTTTGAAGACGATGTAATGCGCTTTATTGAAATAATCGCCCCCCCCATACCGATATATGTTTTCTTCCCCTAGTGTTCCCTTTCGGTCGGTCTCTCCTCGTCTTTGCGATTCGGGGAACACCAATTAGAACAAGTTCGGGGAATAAAGTCAACACGTAACTCAATGACCTCCTCCGTCCCGGTGGTAGCCCTTTGCGATGCTTCCTTTCCGGCCGAGCACGCCGATGAACATATTTTTTCAGGACTCCCATGAACCTCTCAAAAGGGAAACATATTATGTAGGAACACAGGACCAAGAATATTGATCTCCTTGACCAGATGAACTAGAAGGTGTGTCATGATATCAAAGAAGGATGGAGGGAACACTAACTCAAAGCTGACAAGACATTGAACCACATCATTCTGTAGAGTAGCTAGTTTCAAAGTGGATTGATTGCCTTCTAAGAAATTGCATTGAGAAATGCACATAGCTTTTTACGGTGGTCGACATACATGTGGAGGTAGAATTCCTCTTAAAGCAACAGGAAGCAATTGCGTCATAAGCACGTGGCGTCATGCGACTTCAAGTTTAGAAATCTCTTCTCTTGCACATTAATTATACCCTTTATGTTAGAGGAGAAACCAGATGGAACCTTGATCTTTGCTTAAGTATTCAAACATGATTTCTTTCTCTTCATTGCTCGTGAGTGTAGCTAGCAGGTCTTAAGTAATGGCGTCCATCATCTATCTTCTCCGGATGAAGGATGCCTCATTCTTTCATACGCCTGCAAGTCCTGTCATGCTTTAAGTGAATCTTTAGGCTTCCCATACACTCCCATGAATCCTAAAAAGGTTGACACAAATATTTTTGTTAGGTGCATGACGTCGATCGCGTGGCGGACCTCTAGGACTTGCCAATATGGTAGCTCCCAAAATATAGACTTCTTCCACATGGGTACGTGACCCGTTGCGTCTTTTCGAACAGGTTATTTTGCCTTGTCCCTTACCAAAGACTACTTTCACATCTTTGACCATCTCAAATACATCTTTCCTAGTTTTGTTGCGAGGTTTGCACCGGTGGTCCGCTTACCTTTAAAATGCTTGCCTTTCTTTCTAACTGGGTGATTCATAGAAAGAAATCGACGATACCCAAGGTACACGACCTTTCTATATTTTTTCAAATATATATCTTTGTCAAGGTCATCAAAACAGTGTGTGCACACATTATATCCCTTGTTTGTCTGACCTGAAAGATTACTTAGTGCTGGCCAATCATTGATTGTCACGAACAACAATGCTCGCAGGTCGAAGTGTTCCTGTTTGTACTCATCCCACACACGGACGCCTGTTTGGCTCCATAAAAGTAGGAGTTCCTCAACTAATGGCCTCAGATAGACATCGATGTCGTTGCCGGGTTGCTTTGGACCTTGGATGAGTACTGGCATCATAATAAACTTCCGCTTCATACATAACCATGGAGGAAGGTTGTAGATACATAAAGTAATAGGCCAAGTGCTATGACTACTGCTCTGCTCTCCGTAAGGATTCATACCATCCGTACTTAAGGCGAACCTTAAGTTTCTTGCGTCTTTGCAAACTCTGAAAATTCCCTGTCAATTGCTCTCCACTGGGACCCATCAGCAGGGTGTCTCAACATGTTGTCAACCTTACGGTCTTCTTTGTGCCACCGTAACAACTTTGTATGGTCCTTGTTTCTGAAAAGACGTTTCAGGTGTGGTATTATAGGAGCATACCACATAACCTTGGCAGGGATTTTCTTCCTAGAACGTTCTTCCCCCTCAACATCGCCAGGGTCATCTCGCCTGATCTTATACCGTGATGCTTTACATACGGGGAATTCATCCAAATTCTCGTAGTCCTTGCCACTGTACAAGATATAGTCGTTAGGACATGCATGTGTCTTCTGGATTTCTAATCCCAAAAGGCAGACAACCTGTTTTGCTTCATATGTAGTGGGCAATTTGTTAGGCTTCGAAAGCATCTTTTTTGGATCTTCGGTAATTGCCCAAATGCCATATCGGATACACCATTACATTGCCTTCCATTTTAACAACTCCGTTGTTGTACCCAATTTTTTTTGCCCATCTTGGTCGGATGGGTATAGTAATTTCTTGTGATCTTCTAACATACGGTCAAACTTTGTCTTCTCTTTTTTCACTTTCGCAATCTTTACGTGCATCACGAATGACATCACCAAGAGCATTATCTTGGCGGGTGTGCCTTCAAGATTGCCTCTTCTTCGACTTCTCCCATTCTTTGTATCACCGAAGTCACCGTATCGAGCAATAATGTCGTCAGGCTCCAACTGTTCTTCTTCACCTTCTTCCATCATTATCCCGGTTTCTCCATACTTGGTCCAACAAATATAGTTTGACATGAAACCCGACTTCAACAAATGTGAGTGAATAGAGCTATAGAGCTAGAATATTCCTTCAAATTCGACACAAGGCACATGGGCAACATATGAATCCATCCTGCTTGTTTTCCTCGGCCACTCTTA
This sequence comes from Chrysopogon serrulatus, assembly GCA_015844335.1. NCBI lineage: Eukaryota > Viridiplantae > Streptophyta > Magnoliopsida > Poales > Poaceae > Chrysopogon > Chrysopogon serrulatus. The sequence continues at coordinate 13,002 of JADLZL010001799.1, forward strand.
AGAAATAATGCACACTATCAATGAATTCTTTGGAGCGGCGATCGGCATTGTACATCCAATGACGTGTCATTATCTGCATTATATGGCATATTCCATAATTAAATAAAATTAAATACCTCATTTTCTACACAAATAAAATTTCAAATTAAATACCTCAAATGACATATCACATAATCTAGCATGCGTACTAGCAAATGGAAAGTATTATTAATTTCAAAGTTTTTAAACATAAATTAAACTAACAAATAACCTAAAATTTGCTATTCCTTATTTTTTCTAAACAAATGAAATTAAAAAACCATAATATAATCTAGTTGTCTAACTAATCCATGAATTGTGGTATGAATAATAGTTATAATTAACTAATTAACATAATCACAAATTATAATATAATGTATTACAAATTTCTAATTTTTTATACACAAATTAAACTAACAAATAACCTAAAATTCTCCATTTTTATTTTTTGTAAACAAATTTTTTATTCATACTTAGTTATAATTAAATAATAATCATTGAAATGTTTTATTCATACTTAGTTATAATTAAATTATAAACTATAGTATTATAAAATATTAATTTTTCAATAAAGTAATTATAATAATAAACAATAAATTTAGTATTTTTCTAACTAAACCATAAAATGTGGTAGACATAATAGTAATAAATGGTGTATACTAATTTTTTAGGGTAATAATTGTAGTTACCTACATTGAAATATTCAAACGATGAAGTAATTGTTGGAGTTTAAAATAGTGTAGAAATAAAAAAATACATATATAACACCATAAAATGACATAAGCTCTTTGCTAAAACTTGAGAAGATGACGCTAGTGACATCTTAACAAGTCGACGACGGCGTAGAAGTGAAGAAATGACTCAATGGCCGGAGATGTGAGCAAAAACCAAGAAAGAACACATGAAGAACAAAGAACAAGTGAGAGCTCGGGCTCGGCCACGGGGAGGAAGAAGAATTCAAATATAGGGGAGACATTTAATCCCGGACCATAACACCAACCGGGATTAAAGGCCTATCTTTAGTCCCTACTGGTGTCACACACCGGGAAAAATCCTTAGTCCCGGTTGGTGACACCAACCGAACTAAAGATAGCTTTTTAGTGGGTTGGTAACACAAACCGGGACTAAAAGTCCCCACTACACATGCTCGACACCATAGCCGTTGGGCTATTGTCATTATGGCGAAGTCACCAAAAGCCTGTTCGTAGTAGTGGAAGTAAAATAATTAATGATCTTATTGACTGGCGGGTTTCATCAACTGAGTCTGGTTTCAATGATCAATACTTTCTGTGGAAATAAGTGAAAGAAGCAAGTAGCAGCTTAATCTATATATGTATTGTAGTTCTGAAGTTCAATAAAAAAATGGTTGTACTATGAGCAACTACACAGATTGCATTAATCATTTAGTTACATTCCACAGAAACAGGGCACTAGAAACGCAATACAAGGCTGAAGATTTCTCCAATCCAGGAAATTTCCCATCACCAAGTATCTGCACAATCTGACTAACTTCGTCTCGAGTACCCCCCTCTTCTGTAATTGTAATTTCCCATCAAAATGGCAAGATTTCTCAATCCAGGAAATCTTCTTTGCACATATATTCACTAAATCAATCCAAAGCTTTACACCAACTAATTTTCAGAGCTAGAAAACCAGATCGAAAATTGAGAGAGAGCACAGCAGGACCTCACGTCTCCGATGGCGTGCGGTCGAGAAACAAAAGATGCTTCGGCTTGGAGACAACCACCCGTATCGTGGAGGCAACGTCGCGCGGACTCACGGAGAGGCCGCTGCTGCTGGCGCGGATGTGCGGGAGGCGGTTGTTGCTGCAGACGCAAGGAAGAGGTCCGGCGGCGCGCGGCGTGGTGGCGTCGGCGAGGAGACGTGGCGGCGCATCGGGAGGTGAGGAGGACCGGCGGCGGTCGCGACGGTGATCTCAGGCCGACGCCGCCGTCGGGAGGGGGCGAGGAGGCCGCGGGCGCGCGTCGGGGCGAGGGAAGAAAGCTGCCGCTACGGGCGTGCCGGGCGCGCGGCAAAGGCCGGGAGGCGAGGAGGACCGGGCGGTTGCGACGGGATCTTCCAGGCCGAGGCCGCGGCCGGGGAGCGGGCGAGGAGGCCACGCGGTGCGCCGGGAGGGGCGGGGGGCGGCGCTTTGTGCCTAGGGCTTCGACGTGCTTGGTGGGGAAGAAGAAATGGAAGGCCCGGGCGCCCATTTATGCCCCCCAGCTTTTATCGCGGTTCTAATTGAGACCGGGACTAAAGGTCCCTTTAGTCCCGGTTGTTGATACACACCGGATTAAAGGCTAGACCTTTAGTCGGTTAGAAATTTGCACCGAGACTAAAGGTGCTTTTTTCAATTTGCAGGTTCCATTTTTTGTAACCATGCTTATTTAAAATTGGAAAGTAATCTATTTGCACAAGCCAAAAAAATTAAAAAAAAAAAGAGGTTGACTTTCTTTTTGCGCTTATTGCACATATGAAAAATATGTGACATATAATATTATGTCTTAAATGGGTTATAATTTTATATAGTCAAAAATTGCCCCTCTGTTCTCATATTCAGTCCATTTCATCCATTTATCTTCTTGATCTACAATAAAAATTAGAGTACATTAATGCAACATTTAGGATAAATAAAAATTTATGGGGCAACAGGATAAGATCATACAAAAATTTGAAGACCACGCTATAGAAGCTCCAGATACATCTCGAATAACCTTGTAATTTTTGTATGGTCGTACCAATGGTTTATCTTGTGCCAATGGGTACTAACACACACAACACACCTTGTATAGTTCCTAGGATAAAAAATTTTGTGTGTCACATCGTTTGATAGGATGTCGGAAGAAATTTTTAGATACTAATAAAAAATAAATTACAGAACTTGCGAGAAAATAGCGAGACAAAATTTTAAGCATAATTAGTCTGTCATTAGCAAATATTTACTGTAGCATCACATTGTCAAATCATAGACTAATTAATTAGGCTTAAAAGATTCGTCTTGCAAAGTTATTTCAATCTGTATAAGTAGTTATTTTCTAGTCTATATTTAATAGTCCATGCATGTGTCCAAACATTCAACTTGATAGGTAAAAATATTTTTGCAAAAGAAACTAAACAAAGCCGCTCTCAATTTTTTTTTTGTTGGATCACAACTTACAACTGTATCAAAGGCAGCATATTTATTTTGATTTTTCATGCTCTTTAAGAATACTTGTGCCAACCTAGTTCACATATAAAATTGTGAATAAATGCATACACAATGCAAACATAGTGCAAACATTAATTAGACACTCATACCGTCACTGAATTGGCAGCCAACGAATTTGTCGTACCACGCTGATATTTTTGCAATATTAGGCATATTAGTTTGTAGTTACATGAATTGTTAAGAAATAGTAAATAGAAAGTCTTTATGGAAGATGTGTCTTATACACTAGCTGGTCAGTACAGTCGCACTTGCTAAGAGATTATTTACCAGGTAATGAGATGCTTCAAGATTTGAGTAGTTGGATGATGTTTTATGGCCCACAACCTGTAAGATATGCTAGTTTCATTACAGCACTTTGGTCATTATTTTGATAAACTTCATAAGAAAATAAATTTATTTGAATTTATCAATTTTGAAATTCAATTTTTTTAGTTTTGAAATTCAAAATTTTTAAAAAGACCTCGTGACGAAGAAACAACCTAAACGGAAGTTGTAGGTCTTGAAAAGTTATACAACTTGTAGTTGACAATTTTTTTTTATTTAAATTCATTTAGGATCTCAACACTCAGTTTAAATTTAGTTTAGTATAATATGTGGGGAAATAATTTGCCATATTGATACATGTGGCAATGGGATGGAGTGGTAAAGGAGGTAATGCATAAAGGTGAGATTGTGGGTTCAAACACCCTGCAGCTTGGCCTCTTCATATTAAAAAATTTCTATATTTTTATCTTTTTTTCTTTGTTCCTGAAAATTGATTTGTAGGGAGCAACCGGCTAACCGAACCTAAAAATCCAGAATTTGTAGCGTTTGTTTTAAAAACATCAGATCAATTGTGTGTATCATTTGTTTTCAACCGATAATGCTAAGTACGGCGTCCTGATAATGGGATACCACGTCGTGATAATGGGGAGACACACATCTGTTCAAGTATAATAGTTAAATTAGTGAGTCAAGTCGACAAGACATCTTGGTTGGTTAACGTGGGATGGAGGCATGCAAGAGGTCATATTTTCGAGGTCTTGATGATAAGCATTGTTCTTTTTTTGTTGCACATATATTGTACTAAACTGAACGGGGGTTTCTATTGTAGTGTCTTCTTCGTGTTCTTCCATTATAACACCACGTTCTCCGTGCTTAGTCTAATAAATATAGTTTGACATGAAACCCGACCTAAAAAGGTGTTCGTGAAGCATCTTACACGAAGAATAATCCTTCTCATTCTTGCATATGACACATGGACAACATATAAAACCATTGTCCATGTTTGCCTTGGCCACATTGAGGAAATCATGCACGCCCATAATGAACTGTGGGGAGCGGCGGCTGTTGACGGTTCATCTGCGTTACATGACATACAACACACACATAAAAAAGATCACTAATATCCGTCAATCAACATGATTATTACACCCCAAACCCCTCTTTTATTGAAGGTTAGCTACATACAAATAATGCGGCATAATGAAAAGTAGCACTAGAACAACTAATAAACCTAAGATGCACTTCAACAGAAAAGAATTTCATGACCAATTCCAACCAAAACAGAGAGATCATCGATGCTAGGCTTCTTCTGCTGGAGGAAAGATCTAGCAAGTACTATAAATTTCTAATCACTATTCTATTATCATCAAGTGATATAAATTTCTAAGTTTGTAATAAGCTACCATGAACTACTATAAGCTCTAACTTATCAAGGCATGTATTTTCATCTCAAAATAATGGCATAAAAATGATGAGAAATCCACCATTATTAGCTTCTATATAATAATGAAAAATCTAGCAAAAATTGATGAAGTACTATAAGCTAACCTTCATCCAAACATGCAAGTTTATCATTCCACTTTGTGCATACAAATCATACAAATAAAGAAAAAACCACCACTATATTCCCATTCTAAAACCACAAAATTCTCCTATTCTAGACCATGAAATGAGAAATGGCACGGATGAAATAAAAAAGGACGAAGTAGGTTACCTTTAGAACAGCAAAATAGATGGAGGAGTCGAGATAGCCGGCGACGATGAAGAGCGGAGAGTAGACCGGCCGGAGTTTGAAGATCAAAAAGAGGGAGCTTGCTGCTGCTAGCTCGAGCTCGGGTTGGGGGAGGAAGAAGCTAGCTGGTACATATGCTTAGACCTTTAATCCTAGTTTGTTATTAAACCCTAGACTAGAGATAAAGTATTAGTCAGTTTAAGACAACAACCAGGACTAAAACTTTTAGTCCCGATTACAACCACGAACTAGGGAGAAAAAAGAAACCTTTAGTCCCAGTTGGGTCTACACACACTTCTGACGTAGCTGTTGGCAATTAGATTTAGCCCCAGTTAGTAGTCAAAACTGGGACTAAAACTCTTTTTAGTCCCGGGTGCAAATTTGACTGGGACTAATGCTATTGGACCAAAGCCCTTCTCTCTATTAGTGCGACTTCTGGAGCTTCGGGCCGCCATGAAGGATCGGCGTCTGCAGAGGAACGCACAGGCGCACCTCCAGCTCGAGCTCGTCCACGATAGATGACAGCTGAGGCCGCAATGGCAACACGTTTCTTTCCTGGTCCTCCATGTGGCCACCTCTTGCTGGGCCTCGACGATGTTGGTGGGTGTCTTCACAACAGAACATGAGTGTGAAAACGGAGCGTCGGGTGCGAGGGCGGACTTTGGATTATCGCTTCACAAATCCTCCCAAAACGCAACCGGTGAACTGTAAGCTAATTCAACAGAAATAATGCAGATCTACTGATGATAACACAGCTGCGCATGATCCAAAAGATCAATGATGGATAAATTTCAGAACTACAAAAACTCCTGCTACTGCTAAAGGCACTCACGCTCAGCAACCCCAGCATCTCTTAGATCTAAAACTGATTTGTCATCAAATGCTCCCAGGAACTGGCCTCCATCCAGGGAACAGTAAAAAATATTCTACTGTTCTGTTCAATGAGATACTACTATCAGTTTATATTAGCTACCCCAGTAATTATGAGAAGCTATGCAATGCCCAGGAAGTACCATGAACCACGACATGCAAGAATTTCCCACCAATTCATTATTCTTTCTAGCATGCATGTGAACACTGAATGGTTCCAACCAAAAAATTCAAGGTCGAATTATAAGACTCATCTCCATAAATAGATTATAGGATGCCCTAAATTGATTTTTTTAGACCACCTCAATAATTATTTAGACGACCTATTAGTCGCAGGCATTAAGCAAGCAGATGGATTTTGTAAATGCCTTAGTTAATAAAAGAGTACTGTCTAGCAAAATCATTTATGCAGTAGTGAAAAAATGGTTTGTGTTGGAGATGAATAAGGGAGATATAGTGCATGTAAATACTATGTGATTTAGATTATAGGTGTTGGAGGTGAATAAGCAAGACGAATAAGAGAGATATATTGCAATTCTTTAGTGATTTTCTATCCTGCATATTGTCCTGATCCGCACTGTTCATGATCTGTCATGCAGGGTCTCCCACTCGCTCCTGAGTGCTATGCCGTTCGAACCAGCTTTATTGCAAATGACAACATTTCCATTTTTGACTATATTAAGTAATCTTATCTCACAGTCTATTTAACATTTACTGTATTTCATCCTAACACACTTTTATTATTTACCATTGTTGATTTAGCCCATTAGATGGCTCCAAGATACACTCTGATATCTCAGAGTCACTAAAATTAAGTATGAGACAACACTAGCCCACGGTGGACAGGGAATTTGTCGTGCTACCAATTTCTACATTATTAGAAGATGGCTAGGCCGGAATACTTCTTAGAAATTACTGTTGCAAGAATAAGGGTGCTAAATCAACTGTCAAGGTGACGGGCCTCGTCCGGCACCCCACGAGCTTTCACGTGCTTCACATTGCAGCCACTGCTACAATCTTTTGGCTTAGGTGAAGGTTCACATCGACGGGGAGTGTGTGAATTTTATCTGCGCGTATGCCAGAAGATTGAGAAGGTGAGAATGTGAATTGTTGGAGACGAGTTTTTTTTTTTTTTCCAATTTTGCTATGACCCTGGATTGAGAGATTTTATTAGAAACTCTTGGAGATATTATAGGTGTTAGCATATTTGCCTTGCATTATGGAAGAAAGGTACATAGGCAAAAAAGAACAACTTACTACTCCACATGAAATCCTCCTTATTCTCTTACTATGGACTTATGATCCTATACATTTTTGTATGTTTGCATTGCAAAATTTTATTCACATAGAACACTTGATGCTTGTAATATAACATCCAGGCTCTGACACTACCACATTGACCTAAGGCCTTCTGCAGTGTTGTTTCCAAATTAAAGTTAAGAGAGGAGAGAGAAGATTTGAGCACCCCTCCTGCCACTGCAACCGGTTGTGCCAAATTCTAGTGGTGCCCAGAAAGGAGTGATGTATGTACAAGCTCTGCTGCCTGGATAACAAAAAACTAATTTCTTTAGAGAGAAAGATTGATGCACTGATTATTTTATTTGAAGAATCACGAATGTTTGTGGTGGTTTTTTTTTTTTTCTTTCCACACTAAAGCTAGCTGTGCTAGAGGGATGCCATGTTTCCATCGTGGCGTTTGCATTTTTAGCATCACTTGCACACTGCAGATGGCGTAAGTAGCTTTTCTTCCCAGAGCCTTTGCACTAAATCTGCTAAGTCGACAAGGTTATCACTAGTAGCATTGTTTCGTTTTGTTATGGAACACAAGGTTATTATTACTAGCAGCAATGTTTCCTTTCGTTATGTTAACATTTTTAGCAGCATATCAACGAGAGTAAAAGCCTAACAAAAAGGAAGCACTGAGACAAAGACATACTGTATTTGGATATAAAAAGACAATTCACCCAAGTTGTTCTGTCTCAAAAAAAAAAAAACAAGGACTTTCCATGTGAAACATATAATAAATTACTAATACTCTATAATTGTTTATGAAGCCGATGTGTGTCAGACAGACAGACATAATGTATTGTAGTGCCCAATAATGCAAGCTACGAAATGCCATTATATATGTGCTGCCCTTCTTCCCCAGAAAAACAGGAAGCGAATGCGAAATATGCCATCAACATGGAGCTGAACTCAGACACCTTGCTCTTCCTCACCACTCTCATCTTAGTGGTGATAATAATCCTTGCTGTGAGCTCAATTAGACTTAGCAGCCGCCGCAAACCTTCACCAGGCTCCAAGAAGAAGCGGCCTCCAGGTCCATGGCGTCTCCCCTTGATCGGAAACCTCCTCCACCTCGCCACCTCGCAGCCGCACGTCGCGCTGCGGGACCTGGCCAGGAAGCACGGTCCCGTCATGTCCCTGCGGCTAGGCCAGATCGACACCGTCGTGATCTCCTCGCCAGCGGCGGCGCAGGAAGTGCTCCGCGATAAGGACGCCGCCTTCGCGTCGCGTCCAAACCTGCTCGTCGCGGACATCATCCTGTACGGAGGCATGGATATGTCCTTCGCGCCGTACGGCGCATACTGGAGGATGCTGCGCAAGCTCTGCATGTCCGAGATGCTCGCCGCTGTTCGGGACAGCGAGACCCTTTCGTTGGTTAGGAATGTCCGCGCCGCCAGCGGCCAGCGCGGCAATCCGGTCAATCTGGGCAGGCTGGTCCTGTCGTGCGATCACCGGCAGAGCAACGTTCGGGCAGCTCTGTGGCGACGAGCTCATGTCAGTCGTTGACGTGGCGGTGCTGTACGGTGGCGGGTTTTGTGCCGGCGACCTCTTCCCGTCACTCTGGTTCGTGGACATCGTGACAGGGTTGACACGTCGGCTGTGGCGAGCGCGCCAGCACCTCGATGCCATATTTGACAGGATCATCACTGAGTGTGAGGCTCGGCAGCCACAGGATGAGAAGAGGGCGACGGCCGGCCATGATGACGGCGGCCTTCTGAGTGTCTTGCTTAGGATCAGAGACGAGGGAGAGCCAGAGACCGGCGGCATCAGCACGACAAGTATCAAAGCAATCTTATTTGTAAGTGTGGATAGATGATTGAATCATGTACATCTTTCTAGCTCAAACAATTAAATTTTGCTCTTCTTTCTGTCATCAGGACATGCTTTGCCGGTGGGACGGAGACGATGTCGTCCGCAGCGGAGTGGATCATGTCAGAGCTGATGAGGAACCCTGAGGCGATGGCCAAGGCGCAGGCCGAAGTCCGCCGGGTGCTGGACGGCAAGAGCCCCAAAGAGCATGAGGGGCAAATGGACAAGCCTAGCTACACAAGGATGGTGGTGAAGGAGGGCCTGAGGCTGCACCCGGTGTTACCTCTCCTTCTTCCCCGTCTCTGCCGGGAGACCTGCGACATTGGCAGCTTCGAGGTGGCCAAGGGCACCAAGGTCATCGTCAACGCGTGGGCATTGGCAAGGAGCCCCGAGCACTGGTAGGACCCCGAAGAATTCAGGCCGGAGCGGTTTGCCAATGGTAGCAGCGCGGCGGCGGCGGCGACGGACTACATAGGGTCTCGGTTAGAGTACGTCCCCGTTCGGGAGCGGCAGGAGGATGTGCCCTGGAAACACCTTTGGCCTCGCCGCACTGGAGCTCATCATTGCACGGCTGCTGTACTACTTCGACTGGAGCCACCCGAATGGAATGCGGCTAGATGAGCTCGACATGGACACGGTCGTTGGTTCGACCATGAGGAGAAGGAACCACCTACATGTGGTGGCGTCACCGTACAAGGAGATCATCGACCTCCCCGTTGGAATTTAATTACTTGTCTGCAAATGAATTAACCTCATCTGTCTATATGATTGTGGTTCTTGTATTGTAGTAATGTTGGACAAATAAATGGTGTTGTTGTGATTTACTGAATGAAAGCTGTGTCACTGTTGATATATATATTGTTATCATTTCCATAAAAAATACTATAAATTATTAATATAATATAATAATACAGTGTTTCGTTCCGATCCTGCTATCACGAGTTGATCTAGCTGTGCAGTCTGATGAGCTCGTGAGCTTTTCAGGAGACTATTATTAATTAGTCTGCCACTGGTCGAGAAGCTAGGGTGAGTATTTAATTCCACGAAATATAATAATAAGAAAAAAATGAGCTGTGAAAATTCATCCCGTTTCCTTCAGATGAGAAGATGAACATCGTGGATACACAGTGTGCAAGGGCAGGTGCCCATGTCTTGGTCGTGCCGTAGGACATGCCTTTGCCATCAGTATATGTGTGAGGCCTATTATTGAGTCAGATTATATAAAAGTGAAGTAGAAAATATCCCTTAAATCAGCCTACACACATAAGGTTTCTATTTTGAATTTTACATCTAGCGCGTATTTGATTAATTGATCTCTATACACCTGATAGATAGACCCATTCAGATTTAACTTCTATTTTATTCATAATTGTAGAGGTGGATAACTTTATCATGGTAATGACTGAAGTCTACCAAATTAAAGCCAACATGCTTCTGACTACTATAAGAATTTTTATAGGATTTAACCTTTTCTCCTTGCAAATTTTGTTGAAATTAGGGTGGAAGTGCCTTTCATTTGGAGGCATCTCCAATTAGTAACATTAAGATTATGATATGTGTGCTCGTATGGAGCAAAAGTTTAGTACACATCTAGATTATTATATTACCATATCCTTAGATGGGTACATTTATTTATTTATTTTGATGAAAGGATGGGTACATTTTTATCACATGCATAGTGAAACATAAAGCTTCATACAATAGGACAATGTCCTAGCCATTTGGTCATGTGATTAAATAAAATATTGTCTAGAGAGGCAATTGTTCTAGAAATAGTGTGGTGACAAGGTCCTTGAGGTCAGCACCGTAGGTGTAGGCGTCCCTGCCGTGGAGGTAAATGATCTCATTAGCCCTCGCCATGTTGACCACCACCTGCGCCGCTGGCAACAACATGTGATCTATATCCATGCTTGTTTGGTTTAAGATTCTCCACCTATTCTCTAGAAGTGCTGCGATTGCCGCCGCAGCCTCTTCCCGGTTAAGCCGTTCTCTACCATGTAGGTCTCCACGGCACTAGGCATATCCTTTTTGTGCTTTCCCAACTGCATATGCATGTATATCATATATGGTGAGTATGTGTGTATGCTTGCAGAAACCAATTTATAGCATGTATATTCTATATCAGCATGCTTGTATTATTGTTTAGAGCATGTACCCTAATAGAGTATATACCTTGTAAGAAGACAAATCGTTGAGGAAGCGAGTGACCTGTGAACCAGCGCGGACCATTTCAGGAACACTGCTTACCCATTCGAACGCCTCTTGGGTTGCCTCATCACCATATCCCATTAATGTTAGGATCGTAAGCATTGGCAGACCTGACGTCATGATTGACAACTCCTCATGTTCCTTGAAGCTTGGCTGGTACTTCTGGCTAGACCAAATGGCCTCCTGGAGGTAATTTTGGGAGCACAACTTGTACTGCACAATAATTGAAATGGTCTATTATGTACCACCTTTGATGGTACAGTTATATATAGTTGAATACATGCATCTAATTAAGTATTGTGCACATACTGCCTCTATCGTGTAAGCCATGCGATACTTCTTGTTTGGTTCCAAAATATCCTCAAACTCTTTGAAGTTGCTAAGGGTTTTGATATACAACATGCGCAGATATTCAGGAAGAATAGAAGCCTCACTTTCATCCCATCTACATGCAGATATTTATGATAACCTATGAGCATTGTTTAACAAAAAAGATCTCTCGAGAAGAAGACATGCAGAGTCAAATCTAAGTCCAAATCTAAGTCCAGCTCACAAATAATATATACTCCCTCCGTATAGAAATTAAATATCATTTTGGATAAGATTTGGATCAAACATTGGAAATATAAATCATGAATAACTTTTAAGTTGTTGAATTTGAAAATGGCGCCTTTGAAAATGTAAAAACCATATGAATATATTTATCTTGAAAAACACTTCCATAAAAGTATAAATATATTACTTTGTGATGAGTATTTTTATAAAAATATGAAGTCAAAGTTATACTTTGGAGACCGTGTCGCTGTCCTAAACGATATCTAATTCCTATATAGAGGGAGTATATCTCTTAACCTCTGCATAGCTTCTTTGAGCTTGTGGCACTCCTCTAAAGTGGCATGAACATCAAAAGTGTCATCCATCAGTGACACCATGCCAAATGTCTTGGCAAAAAACATCCGTGCAAGGGTGTACTCCTCCTCATGCAGCATTCCACAGGTCCAAAAGTAGATCTCCACCATACGGTCTCGAGCATAAGGTAGTTTCACAGTGTCATAGAGGTCCCTCCACCATCTGCATTGCAAAGTTGTGAATTAATAAATTTGTGGATGATTTTTGCTGGAATCTTGCTATATTATGACCTGCTTTGCAACTAGCAACAATGTACTATTATTGCAAACACATTATACTATGTTATCTGATATTTTGCAGTAGAATAAATTTTGCATCATAGAAAATGGTATGATTAATTGTTGGCATACATTATTAGAAATCACTAATAGCATTGAAATATGTGATAACACATACATTTATATGTCTGAACTTTCACATTCTCATCTTCGATTAAAAAAAATATTCCAGCTTGTTGTGATGTCCATATATTGTTTCACGTTCTTATGTTCAAGATTCCAATTCCTTCGCTGTTTTTGTTCTCCATCCATCCATGTGTTACGCTTGTTTTCCTAGATGCCAATATGGTTCTAATTGTAAGCTGCAGGAAATAATTTAACTCTTGAATACCAAGATGTTTATTATTGAACATATTTCTATCTCTTTAAGTGTCTCTATCTTGTGCTTGAATATTGGATTTTTGGTTATATAAAAAATAGACCAGCAAATAGGGCATCTTACTGAAAAAAGACAACCATAAAGCTACAATTCCAATCTCAACAAGATTTTCTGACAAAATAGTATGTTTTTATAAACTTTTTGGGTATTACTTTTTTTTTATACTTTAGGATTCAGGTCCATCTCAAATGACATGATATACCTGATGATTAACGATGTCGTTAGGAGGCAATATGGAAGTGGTTTTGATTGGTTCTTGCCCTAAAACCACCTCAACACATATAATAAACCTACGTACAACATAAGCCCTTATGTACATGTTTGTTTCCATACATATTGATGAACTTAGATAATCATAAAATTAAAGTCCAAAATGTTTAGCATGTATGTAGAGATTTGGTTTTATGAAAACTTACAGTGACAGATCCTTCAGCTCCCGGAGGTGAAGGGCTCTAACAAGGTTAAAGTTCAGCCTTGCAAGCTCAAGTATCAGGCTGTTGTGTGCCTCTTCATGCTCGTATTCTGTAATATAATGCATTGTTTCAAGCCGTCTTGAAAACCGTGGGAGAGCAATATCGAGGGCACGAGAGATCTGCTTTGATATTGGTGATTTGACCTTGCCTTTGATGTCCATGAGGTGGCCCCTTGCAAAGGCGATGGCATCATTGAGAACCACCTCACCTGGAACTGCCATGTGAGCTGCATTGTACAAGCTTAACAGGCCTCTAGCGTCACTACAAAGGCTCAAGCTAAAATTGCCTGTGTCATCTCTGAATTTGTCGAACACATCTGCATGTACATTATTGATTCAATAAATATGTAACTAAAGCATAGATCTATCTTATCACAGGCATATGCTCCTGTATATATTTGAAGCTCAATTATTCATCTAATAAAAAGTAGAAAACTATAGGAAATAATTACTTGACAACTAGAGTACATCAGTTTAACAAGCACTTCAGTTTAGTGAATCTCAACTAAATTACAAGCAAAATATATACAACAAAGAGACAACTTTGTAACAAGAAAAAAAAAAATGATGAAAAGTAATTTCGCTATATTGCACATTGATTCTATTTTGCTTTAGTTCCATAGAGTTCAAGGTGATGAAGACTTAACATGCATTTATAGATGAGCTTAGTGTTGTGCCCTTAATTACCTGCAGATACCCAGATCCCATGTTGCCGAAGTAGACGAAACCGGAGTGCAACAATGTGTAGGCCATCAGATGACTTGGGCTCTTCTGCTTGTATTCGATGTAATGCAGCTCGGATCACCTCAGGGAAGTGGTTGTCTAAACCAAGACGTTCAAGCGTGTCGACATATGTCACCAAATCAGCTACATCTAAGGCATCCAATCTGTCATTGAACACCTGACGTACTTGACCCTTGAGCAGCTCTGCCCTCTCCCTCATCCACTGCTCTGATCCCTGCATGAAAGGAGACGCCGATTAATAATAATGCAAACATAACAAATTCACAAACGAAGAGGCAAAATATATACAATGAGTAAACTAAATCTCAAAAAAAATTATTAATAAATGTATATGCACACCTGTGAGATGGGAGGGACGTAGGTGATAAAGAAATCACCCCACACAGAGGGTGCAAACTTCTGGTCGCCAGTCGTGTCAGCTCCAGCGGCGGGAACCACTGCACTGCTCTGACTCTGAGCGATGTTGATCATGTGCTGGCCGTTCATAACAGCAGCAACTTTGCTTGGGGCCATGTTAATGGTGATGTAGTTTCAATTTGTTGCTATATATATGACTCTACAGCTGTTTGTGATTTACTTGTATTCTTTGTAACAATGGGTGCTGAAGTAATGTGGCTACGATGGTATATATATGGATCCCTATTTATAGGCCAACATAGTGAGAAATGACCTGCTGCATGGTGCATGCATGCATGCAGAGACGTGGCTAGGAATTAAGATTCAATAATTGGCGTTAGGTGGGGCGTATGATACATAACAGACAAGCGCTAGCTAGCTGACAAGATCACATTGCAAATTAAATATATATATGCTCGTGAATCACACAAGACCAGGATAGATGGACGCGCTTGTGCCAATTGCGTCCATATATCTCAAATGCATGTAATATGTGATCACTGCGAGCAGGCAAGACGGTCTAGCTAGGAATTTGGCGCTGCTAGCTTATTAATTGCCACTAGCTATAAGCCGTGCTTTGTTTTAGAAATTAAAACCGATGGTTTTATTCATAGTTAAAAGAGAAACTTAGTACTTCCTCAATGTGGTTCATCAGATGAGATATTATTCATATGCACTTAGATATCATTCATAGTTAAAAGAGAAACTTAATGAATTTATACTACTGATTGGACCAAGAATGTCATATGTCAGAAAGTATTATTTATATATAGAGCCCCCATGGCAAATCACATGCAGACATGCAGCTTGTGTACAGAGATAACTAGTATTAAAATGCATTATCTTCACGACTCATCATGATGAGATAAGGACACTGTGTATGCACACAGGGTGACAGGGTGGTTGTCTCCTCTTTTATTTCCAGGGGCTGGTGGGTAGGGGAGGCAGGGGCCGGCCCCCCTAGCATTGCACAATCTTCATTAGTTCTACTAATTATTTGAGTAATTACTAATAGAAAATATAAATAAACAAACATTCTAATTATTTGACTAATTACTAGTACAAAATATAAATAAACAAACATTCTCAATCAGTTGTAGATTGTTTCTCTTACATACATCTCGTGATTGTCTAATGTCAAGTGTCTAAATAAAATAAATAATGTGAACCATTGATCTATGAACAATGTCATTTTTTATCTTCAGTTAGACATTTAGCTTTTTCAAAGGTGAAGAGATTAAACATAATCCACATTTTTTTAGCCAACATCAAAATTGAGAATTCTTTAAGCTGACGTCAAGATCTGGCTGTGGTACTGCATAATTATTTTTGTCAGATCTATTTCGAAACGATTATAAACAGATTATCTATGGTTGGCCGCGAGAATCATGAACAATGGCACTAAACTTCTGTGGTGCCAACAATTCTCTTCACCGCGCATGACTCAAGTACCACAAGTTTCAATGGTGACCTCGATTTTAGGCATCGCGCAGTCAACTGGATCCTATCCAAACAGGACAGTCGACACTTTGTGAGCTGCACAATATAATGCACATTGTATAATTTAAGCTTCCTTGCGTGCTGTTCTTCAAGCATTTGTCTAAACCTTCTGTATTTATTAGCGAAGTATTATATCCTAATTACATGCCAGGTTTATAACGCTGTGAAGCTAGAAAAAAGGTGGGCACATCTAGAGGTTAGTGTGAAACATAAAAATGGTAACTGTGAAGCTAGAAAAAAGGTGGGCACATCTAGAGGTTAGTGTGAAACATAAAAATGGTACAGTTACCAAATGGCTGGTATAGATCCAGAACGTGATGTAAAACATTATAGAATTAAATATACTAGCCATAGACCGGCAATATAATGCTTGCAGAGA
This sequence comes from Chrysopogon serrulatus, assembly GCA_015844335.1. Lineage (NCBI taxonomy): Eukaryota > Viridiplantae > Streptophyta > Magnoliopsida > Poales > Poaceae > Chrysopogon > Chrysopogon serrulatus. Next base: position 29,458 of record JADLZL010001799.1, read on the forward strand.
TGAAAATAATTAAATAAATATTCGCTGTCAAAATATAATGTGAATGCTTTCTTGATATGACTGCTACAGTGCTGCTCAAAAACAATTGTCCATACATTTGGTGACCCCTTGATTTTGTACATGCAGTTGGCTTCGGTAATCATATCCAGCTCGCGGTTTACAAAACCGGCCAACCTAAAACCGAATTGAAGTTGTATTTTGGCACAGATTTTGTGTTAGAACCTATTTGGTAGAGATTCACTACTGTGAAAAGTGAATCTGGATCTAGAATTCACTATGGATCCGTGGAGCACCTCTTGAGGAGATCCACCAAAATGGTGAATCCAACCTCCAAATCCACTTATTTGGTGAATTTAAATCTGGTAGATTTATAAGTGTTTGGCAATTTTTTTAGTAGATTCAAACAACTGAATCTGAATCCAGTGGATCTAAATCTCTACCAAACTACAAAACCATTCTACTCCAGTCATTGAAACCGTCTGGGCCAGTTCTTCGTACAGGCTGCTACATGGAGCCCGACACCTTGCGTGGGTGCACAGTGCAGAGCAGCGCATCGAGCCCTGCACACCTTGCGTGCTCTCATGATTGACATGGATATACTACTCCGATCCGTATATATGGTCTTTTTTTTGCAGGTGGCTTCTGCTTTTTAACCTTTTTTATATCATTCGGGGGGTGCTTGCATGGCATTGCATAGCTCAGCGTCCAAAAAAAAAAAAAAAAAACCGGCACGGTTAGTGCAGGTGCGTGCTGGCGTGCACATGCTGATCCACGGTTAATCGATATATGCTAAAAAACGACCACGTACTCTTACCGCTTCAGACCACCCTGATCCACCATAGATCGTGCACTGAAAACTTAAGGTCTGGTGTTTGTCAGGTACTAGGGGAATTGAGTGCACTGATTTGGTGAGATTTCACCAATTTTGTACAGCTATAGCTAGTGTCCAGGTTCTCAAGAATTCTTAATGTGACAGATCGCAATGCTGACGGCAATGAATTCCCTGCTTGATGGGCCAATGGCGAGAGGTGCAGCCATGTGCAAGCCAGCCTAGCCCAATCCAAATCTACCTTTCTTTCAGCCCATCCTCATCACTTATCCTAACACCCCATGATGACCAAATAAAAAATAAAAAAAAATGATGCATCTGATCTTGAGAGATGAAGATACTATGACTCATGAGTGTGAAAGGTACGGTAGTAGTAAATACTCATGCTAAAAGGTAGGTAACCCATGGACGGACCAAAATGAGTACAACATCTGCAGCAGAGCAAGTGGCACCATGTCTGCGTTGATGTGCAGAGCAAGTGTGCTTGCTACAGAAGAACTCCATCACGAGCAACACCGGTGGCAATGTGCATTCTAAACACAAATTGTTTATCCAACTACTTTTTAACCTAAAGGATGTAGAATTCATTGGTTTTCCACATGCAAAAAAATAGAAAACCTCCACCAAAATATTTTTTATAAAAATAAGCATACATAGAATGAAACAATAATATGTTTGCGTGTCCTTTAAGTATGTTTTGGCAAATGGAAATGGTTTATGTTCATTTATTGCCACCCATGGCTAGCTACTGAAGTGCTCGGATTTAAGATGTCAATATCTATTGGATGCTTTCCACTTTAAATCTTTAATGCATCATGCTATTGAGCCATGGTTAGTGTGGGGAGATTATCTGGTTTATGTGAAGAGATAATAAGGTTCCTGTCGTTTGAGACGCAATCTTCTCCTATATATGTTGCAAGCAAGTTAATTTATACCTTAATTAATGTGACCTGAGCGCTTTATTGAATTAAATTGTAGCACTCACACTAGTGCATGACAGGCCTGTAGTCTCGGTTGAGAATTCTCTTTAATCCCAGTTGCCCAACCGAGACTACAAATTCGGGATATGTGTAGACATGTGCAAGCCAACCTACCTTTCTTTCAGGCCATCCTCATCGCTTATCCTAACACACCTGATGACCAAAAAACCAAATTGACGCATCTGATCTTGAGAGATGAAGATATGACTCATGAGTGCGGTAGTAGTAAATAATCATGCTGAAAGGTAGGTAACCCATGGACGGACCAAAATGAGTACAACATCTGCAGGAGAGCAAGTGGCACCATGTCTGCATTGATGTGCAGAGTAAGTATGCTTGCTACAAAACTCCCACGAGCAACACCGATGACAATGTGACCCGACCGCTTTATATATTGAAATAAATAGGTTGTCCATAGAATATCCTATGAGTAATGAATATATTTGTGTTCGACTGTGCGTCACGGTCTATGAGATTTGAGCATCTCTAGATATTCATGAAAGACCCTAGAGTTTGAATTATATGCACCAACTAGACGCGATGCTCTTGGTAGCATTATACCAATAAAGAGCTTATGTGAAATTTATTTTGCAGAAAACTACAAATTGAAACCATAGTCCATTGTTCAGTTCCGGAGATTTGTAGCCTCTACTCTAGCTAGATATTTAATTTAATAGTCTTCATTGAAACACACACTAGTATATGAAACAATAAAACATGTAAGGGCATTCTTTACATGTCTTAGAATCTGGCCAAGATTGTTGTATACTTGGGCTTGCATCATCATTTTGTTTCAATTAAGTCAAATAAATCTTCAGGCCCATACTAAATGTTAGGTTGTCACACGCCCAACGCGGATGGTGACCGCCGACGATAACAACGGGTTGGGAGTTGCCCATGAAGGGGGAGACACCGCCCCTAGCGGGCCTCATAACCCGCCATAGGGCAGGGAGGGGGCATCGTGCGCCCTAGAGAGGCGGCGGCACAACAACTGCTGCCCCCTCCACGGCCCGTGCCACCGCTGCCGCTTTCCTTCCACATTCCCACGAGCTTTCTTTTTAGTATTTTATCCATTTAGGAATAATTAGTTATTAGATGAAAGTTAGTAGATTGATTCAGGAAAGTGAGAATCCATGTTTGATAAGGATTCGTCCACCTTACTTATAGGCCAAGTCCAATCGGGACTATAATGCTAAGAGCATTGTAACGGATCAATTAAGAAGTAATTGGGCAAAAGCTTTCTATCTCCTATCTCCCTTCCCTCTCAGCCACATGTCATCGTCATCTCTCTCTAACGCACGCCACCTTTCTCTCGTCCCCATGCCGCCGCGACCACTAGCCATGCCGCCCTTAACCCTAGTGCCACCACCTCCCCTCGCCGTTGCCGCCGTAGCCCATCCACCCTACCTGCTGTGTTGTTACAACTGGTATTGTGAGACCAGATCGATCTCCACACCGTTGCCATGGCTGACTTTGCCGAGTTTAGCAAGCTCTTTGCCGAATTCGCCACCAACGTCTACACCAAGTTCGACGACGTCCACAACAAGCTCAATGACTTCAACAGCCGCCTCTCCGCGATGCTAAAGAGGGTAACAGTGCCTATAATGCCCATGGCCTCCGCACGAGAGCACGACGTCTTCCCTCCACCAACGGTGACGATCATTGACGATCTGCTCAACACCAGCGAGATGGGATCTACCTTCTCCCTTGCTACAAAGTACAAGCAACGCTTCCTAGTCTTGATGAAGACAAGGAAGGAGGCAACCTCGTCATCAACGCTTGCTATGTTTTCCTAATCATTATCATCAACATCATCACCATCAATGGACCTAGCACCTCCTAATGGTGCCACCTGCAAGATAATCATTGACAAGGCAGACTCCAAGGTTCATGGTACCTCTCCGTTCTACCTCCATGGGATGATCAATGGAGTAGATGTCCTCATCTTGGTGGATTCTAGCTCTAGCCACGACATCATTAACATCAACATTTCTCGCTCCAATGGTCTCTGAGAAGTGGGGGTCAACACTACGATCCTCACCGACAATGGGAATGAGGTACCTTGTCATAGTGTCTCCTTTCATGTCCCACTTAACAACGATGATGATGTCTTCTACATCGACACGCTCCTCCTCGTCCTCGGAAAGTGCATCATGACGTCATCCTTGGCATGCCTTGGTTGGCTAGCCTAGGCCGTGTCACATGGGACTTCATTGCCATGGAGCTCCTCCACTTCTGCAGTGGGCGTTCCCATGTTCTATGGGCGGCTCGAGATGTCAGCTAGCTATGGCGCCTCATCCAATTGTGGCACTTGATCCCATGATATGCACTGCTTGGTCCTTGACCACACACCTCCACCACTTATGATGAACAGGTCCTAATGTGCTCGGTTGCCAAATGCTCCCGACAACATCGACGACCCCAGCAACATCATCTTCACCCTCATGCGCAACACTTTCTTGAAGACAGTGACCTCCACATCATCGCCACCACGATCAATGAGAAACAAGCATTCAAAGCTTGGTCTATAGACCAGGGGCTTGCCTTCTTCGATGGTTGCTTCTACTTGCTGGTAGCATCGCCACTGCTACCTGACCTCCTGTAGATTTTTCGTTGAGGCAGCTCTGCCAACATGGAGATGCTGGCTTTGGGTGCTCACGGTCCTCCAACGACTGAGGGAACCAAGGCAAAGATGCCCACACACATACTTGATAGCAATCCTTGGTTGCTTCGTCAAGTCATCTATGACGTCACGGTGGTCTTCCTTGACAAAGCGCGCTGCCTACTTGCTCGCATCGGCGACATCCACATCGATCTCATCCTAGGGATGACCAAGCACAAACTATCTCTGAGGGCTTTAATTTTGACCGGGGCGCCTTCATCTACAGTACGATGCTCGATCTTACAACGCCTCCTCCAACTCCCTCCACGAAGACTATTAACAACCACGTCCGCAACTTCACTGCTCCACCAAAGTTGATGTCTCGTTTTGAGATATCGATTTCGATGCCATGTTCCCTCATCGACATGGTGCACAGAACCACTGGAATTTATCGTCAGCCCACGCGGATGATGGCTATCGTCTACATGGGTACATTGGCACCCTCAACTACTACTTCGACCCGAGTAAATATCATCCTCGCCGACCCAGTAAAGGCAACCTTGTTGGCCTAGTGGAGGAGCTTCCTCCATATGCACCGACACCAGTAGATGGCATCGATGACTGGATCGTATCTCGGTACATGGATGCGCCAAGTGGAGAAGGGGTAGCTGTGTCACAGGATAATAAGAACGTGACTGAATTGCCGAATTATTTGGCCCAAGTGTGCGTGTACCATTCATTATCTTAGAAATAATTTGGCCCATTTCTGTAATGACATGCACGATCTTTATGTTTTGGACCACATAGTCATCAACCAATAACCAAGTAATGAGAATACACTAGTGTGTAATTTCGCGGCACTATCCTCCATTCGTAGCAAACAGGGTCTTAATCATGGCACATTTAATTTCAAGATACATGCAGCCCTCCTGTCTCTGTGTCAGTTGACTGGGAGTGTATTTGGTGCAATGAGATTTTGTTTGGAAGCATCCGTATCCAGTTCAATCCATATGTGTTGGATTAGATTGAGGTGAATACACGTACATGTAAAGTTTCAAACAAGTCTTGATTGAGCGGAACACTCTGAAGTTTCAAACAAGCCAAGCCTTGATTGAGCATGGGAACATCCTGCATTTACTATTTTGATATTTGTCCTATCTCTGAATAAATAGATTTTTAGAGTTATTTTGAATTAAATTATTTAAACTTTGACTAAATTTCAAAGAAAAATATGTCAAGATTTATGACATCAAATTAGGACCATTAGATATATCATATAATATATTTTTTTATAATGTGCTTACTTTATTATATCATAAATTAGTACTTCCTCGGTTTCAAATTATAATTAGTCATTTTGATTTTTTTTGTTCATATTTTGTTATATATCTAGACATATTATTATATCTAGATACATAACAAAATAGATGTACTAAAAAAGATAAAGCGACTTATAATTTGAAAACGGAGGGAGTATCATATATTTGGAGAGAGGGACTAATTCTATAAATCCAGCATGTTAGTTAATGCTTGATTTCCGTTCCAAAATTTGCAAATGGATCTTCTCATCACTTTGTATGCACTTTCCCTAGGCACAGTCATAGTCTTCCTTTGGTTTCATAGACCCGGAGTCCTGAGAACTGGCGCTGGCGGCGACGAGAGCAAGAACCAGAAGCGACTGCCGCCGGGGCCATGGACCCTTCCGATCATCGGCAGCATCCACCACGTGGTGCGCGGCCTCGGACACCACCGCACGATGATGGAGCTATCTCGCCGACACGGCCCGCTCATGTTCCTCCGTCTCGGCGAGGTCCCGACGCTGGTGGTGTCCAGCGCCGAGGCAGCGGAGCTCGTGATGAAGACCCACGACCTCGCCTTCTGCTCCCGGCCGACGACCAGCGTCACCATCGACATCGTCGGCTGTAAGGGCAAGGGGCTTGGCTTCGCCCCCTACGGCGACCGCTTGATCCAGATGAAGAAGATCGTCGTGGTGGAGCTCCTGAGCGCGGCGCAGGTGAAGCGCATCGAGTCCATTAGGGCCGACGAGGTGGGCCGCCTCCTCCGATCCGTCGCCGCCGCCACCGGGGTCGTCAACGTCAGCGACGAGGTGAAGGCGCTCGCGCCGGACCTCGTGGCGAGGGCCATGTTCGGTGGCAACTGCGCCGAGAAGTCTGACTTCATCCGCCGGTACAACGAGGTCAGCGAGCTGGTGTCGGGGTTCTTCCTGGTGGACCTGTTCCCGTCGTCGAGGCTCGTGCGGTGGCTCAGCGTCGGCGAGCGCCGCCTGCTGAGGAGCTACGGCGGCATCCAGCGCATCATTGCGTCCATCATCGAGAGCCGCAAAGCTGCCAGCACCAGCTCCAGCCTGGATCATGAGGATCTGCTCGGCGTGCTGCTCAGGCTGCAGAAGGAGGGCTCACTTGCATTCCCTCTGACCTCCGAGATTATAGGTGCCGTTATGTTTGTAAGTATCATTACGTGCTTCTCTTTGCAATTTATTTATTTTACCAATTTTCATATTGAATACTCCCTCGGTCCCTGATACCATTTTAGAATAATAGTACGAAGTAAAAAAAAATTCAAGTCGATCAAATTTAAATAAAAGATATTGATATTTGTTAGATTAAATAATAATTCCTAACAAATTAGCTAAATTTAATATACTTTGGCTTCGACCACTAGACCTAGGATTACATGTTTTTATGATGTATTTACAATATAATTTTATGTATCTGGCAAAGTACACGTAATATTTCAGGACATATTTGGAGGTGCCACTACAACCTTAGGATCCATCCTGGAGTGGGCTATGTCAGAGCTGATAAAGAATCCGGAGACGATGAAGAAGGCACAACAGGAGGTTCGCAAGGTGCTAGGTGGATCACCACGAGGTGTCGTTGCAAACAGTGACCTTGTTGGTCTCACCTACCTACCAATGGTTATCAAGGAGGTTCTCAGGCTGCATCCTCCAAACCCTATGCTGGTCCCCCGCGAGTCGAGAGAGGATTGTGAAGTTATGGGCTATCACATTCCCAAGGGCACCAAGGTGCTCGTGAATGTGTTTGCGATCTCTAGGGATTCTAGGTACTGGAACGACCCTGAAGATTTTAGCCCTGAGAGGTTCGAGAATGCCAATGTCGACTACAAAGGGACGGATTTCGAGTTCACGCCCTTTGGTGCTGGTCGTCGGCGCTGCCCTGCAATCATGTTTGCCTCGTCCACACTGGAGATTGCATTGGCAAACCTTCTGTACCACTTTGACTGGGCACTTCCTGATGGAGTGACGCCTGAGATGGTGGACATGTCTGAGCAATATGGGATGGGGGTCACCAAAAAGTTGGACCTGCATTTGAGAGCCCTCCCATATGTGCATTCCACTGTTGATGCATAGGTATGGATGTGGCTAGCTAGCTGCACCTTGAGGTCCTTTGTTGGTCGACTATTTCCTCTTTCATTTCATAAAAATGACGGTGGATGTTTCTATGCCGATCACCTCTGTATGTGGTTTGTTTTACTTAGACTATTTCCAACAACCATAACCTAAAATATAAAACCTATTTATCCTGCAGGTAGCACTATAGGAAAAAGATTCCATATCTATTTTTAGTCTTCTCCGCTAACAATAAGACCGAAAAGATAACCCTTTTAGCAAATGGGTTTCCAGGAGAGAAGATATTCAGATTTGGGTTATGTCTCTCTAGACATTTAAAATGGGTCTCTTTATAGGTACTCTATTAGAGGTTATAGGTATTGTGTTGGAGACCTATTTTAGGTTTGAGTGCCCAATGGGTACCTTGTTGGAGGCAGTCTTAGAGCAACTCCAAGAGCTTCGTAAATGGACTCAATTTTAAGTTGTTTTTGGCAAAAGAGAGAGAAAAACCTCTGTGAGTTCGGTAACACAAGTCCGCCTTAAAAGTAAAAAGTTGGTATATCTACCATCCCACTCATAACTTTCATTCCGCAATCGACAGCAACCTCATATCATCCTCCGCTTCCATCACCCAATTTTTCCCATTGTGCTTTGCACCCCATTCACGAATTTCTTTTTTGGCACACAATTCTGATGTCCAGACTCCTGTCACCACACTGTACTGAAGTTACTACTACTCCATTCCAAATTATAGTTTGTTTGATTGTTTTTGTTTCAAATTTGACAACTCGTCTTCCTCACGGCGATAATAATAATAAAAGGTAACTCACGGCGATCGCGGCAGCAGCGAGGCAGGCGGCCGTGGGTAGGGCCCACAACCTCCACAGCGCGCGCAGGGAAGGGGGCCGCCCATCATCCTCATTTAGGTCTCCGATATTCTGCTAAATTCATCAATTGCCATCGCCCTGATTTGGCGTGACAGAACTCTCCCCTTCTCCGCCCTGCAACGCAATCATGGGACGGAAACCAGCCCCGTACAGCCACGCCGTCCCCGCGTGATAGTGCTGCAGACCCAGTCTCCACTGGGCAGGCCACCAGCACCACCAGCGCGAAGCAGCGACGCACCCACCTCCGGTGTGGCGGCCTCGGCGCCAGCACCCATGGCCCGGCTGCGCCGGCACGGGGACCACCCCAGAAATAAGCGCGCCCCTCTCCGCGCGGTGCTGCTGCAGACCCTGGCCAGCCACCTGCACGGACTCGACAGCGCCGGTGCTGATCCAGGTCAGGTTCCACACACAGACGACACACCCTGGGTGCTGTGCTTATCTTGGCTCTATTCCTTAGCCCTCGTGTTTCCACTCTTTCGTTATTGCAGTCCGCTATGAGCACTACCATCAGCAGGTTGTGACGCAATTTGTCGATTTGTAGTTTTGTACTATGGCCAGTACAATCACAGGTTGTGTGATAGTATTTCATAGGTAACACAACTTCCAATCGGATTTTGTTATGGAATACGTTGATTTCGTTCATGCTGACCTGTATAGTTTAATATGGGCTCATAATTTTAATTATCTATATCTACCTACAGTTTTACTGCACCAGGTAACCAGGTCTCTTTCAAATTTCAGTACTTCAGTTCCTTAATTTTTGTTGTTTTTCTAAGACACTGTGCTTAACGCCAAACTGCTTATTCATAAAAACGATTAATTGAAAAACTAATTGTCCTGAATTCCTGACATGCAGTGTTGGCCGCTACAAAAATGCCCGAAGAGCCCGCTGGATGATTCGAGGCATCAAGGGTACAGCAGACTCCATCAGAAAAAAAATATCTGGGTACTCGAGGTAGTTGATAATATCATTGTTGCCTAATGCAGCTTCGATTATTGTAGGTCTAACCTGTATACATACCGTGCTCATGGTAACGACTACATAGGTTGTGTGCCATGTTTATATAATTCTGTTTCTGTTTGCTCCTGTTAAAGAACATACTTTCCTGTCTGCATGCACAATTCTGTATGTTTTATAATACCTCTAGCTACTAATCTTTCATGAACATGCAGAGTCTGCTGAATCACAATACCATGGCCTATCTAATGATACCAAAGCCTAGGCCCTCTCGATGGGTATGTATGACCTTCTCAGCACCAAGGACATGGTTCCGTCCTGTTCTGAGCCAATATGTGCATCCCTGTATTGGTACAAATACATGTTGTTCTTGTGTCAGGATCATTCAGTCAATTAATTTTTTTTAGCCTTAGTAAACGATACATTTTCATGTACTCACAGGAATACGCTTCTGTTCTTCCGCTCATCGAGATCTAGGTTCACTCATTAGGATCATATACTTCCATGCCTTATGCCAGTTAAAGTAGGCAGCTTATCTTTAGCACATTTTTTCGAGCGTCCACAGCAACCTTTCATTATTTCAGTTTAACGCCTGGTATTTAATTTTGGACATATATTTTCGCTATTGGTAGCAAGCAGCTATTTTTTTACGCTTGCATGCTCAAAAAAGGTCAAGAATTCTCTTAAGCATTGAAAACCAAAGCCATTCAGTAGTCTTATTTTCTTTTCAATTTCACTCATTACATATTATACCACTTACTCACAAGTAGCATTGCATCAAAAAGTGCATGGTAGCATTAACTGAACACTCTATTCATCAAACTATGCTAAGGGGGCTTCTATTATGTGCCTCAGATCAAAGAGCCCAACTGTGTCCTTTCCTTACATTCCTCTTCCTATATGTTTGTAACCATGGTTTTGTTATTGACGGTCCTTCAAGAAAAACCTTCTGCAGTTGGCTCCATGCCTTTGCTTCGTACAAGAAAATGTGGTGTCACAATAGGCCAGATGTTTATCTATATATTATGTTGTAACCATTACAGTTGTTGCAATGTGTATTTTCTATTTGGCTTCTACCATGATCTGTTGTGCTCCTGACCCCTGCAATTGCTATTGACCTGATTGTTTTGGCCTCCACAAACTACCATGTCAGTACACTATTCACTTTCATTCCACATGATCACCTTCGGTTCTTGGTGTGTATGTGTACCTTTGCTCTTAGATTTTTGTTTCACATTCTGGTGGTTTATTTTAGTGCAGCAAATTGTACTGGCATTATCGTTATCCCAAAATAACTCATCAATGCATATGACAATTCCAAGAGGGAAAGGACGACAGTCTCCGAGTCCAAAAATAGGTCACGTTTCCTCTGAATTTGATTTGCCCTCTATCTTTCTCTCTAAAATTATTTGCATGTACACTACAAATTTCCACTTCCTAATGCGCTACTTTACCTTTTCAATGCATTTTTTCTTCCATAATATATTATGCACCGCAGCGAAGCGCGGGAGGCCGACTAGTATAAAAATACAGATGCCTATAGGTACGGTGGGTCTAAAGGTATGTAAAATATTCAAGTGGTGTATCTCAGATGTGCATATTATGACATCGTTCCAATATGATGAATAATAATGGCAGTTTACTAATTCGTGAAAGTTGCAATAGTATGGTTCCAATTAACCGAACAAACTTGCCATGCTAGGGTCAACACCTAGTTGTGGATGCAAGATGGGAATGAATGGGGGGCTAAATAATGGAGACTTAGAGCTAAAGCTAAATATTAACGGTGATTTAAGGCTAAGTAATAGGGTTTAATAAATAAATTAGGCTCATTAGGGGGGCTGTAGCCCCGGCAGCCCCCCTTTTGGATCTGCCGCTGTCAACATCCATCATGGCTTTGGCAGCCGGACGCTGTTGCTGTGGTAGCATCTTAGAAAACCCTACACCCTTTCTTTCTCGCTATTCTTGTACTCCCCCTCCACTTCTCTAAAGGAAGTTTTGGATATCCACACAGTCTTAAAAAAACAACTTTAACCACATTTTTTTTCTATAAATATTATAAATTATAGTCAATATACTTTTATAACCTGCCCAGAAGCATTCAGAAATTTGGGTAAAATTCTTCTCTCCCCACAGCAGTCTTCTTCTCCACCTATTTTTATTCCTGACAGCTGGATGAATTTTTTCTCCTTCCTTTTGCTTCAGTCCCCAACATTTGACTGGGCCAAGGACTTTCTGCAATATGATGCCTGGAGCTTCTTTGGATCATCTGCTGACACTCATAGTACTCTCTTTTCTCTACCACAATCCTGTCCAACTGTTCAATTGGCATCCTGCAGTAATTTTGAGCAATCCTCTTCTGTGGTTTTAGAGCTCCTAGAAGATAAATAGTCTTTGAAGGACATTGCAACTTCTGTCAAGAAAATAAGCAGAGCTAAGGGGAAAGCCCCTCTCATTGAAGATGAGCTCAGAAGGAGTAATAGACTGAAGAAAAAGAACAATGGCTTTAAAGCCTTAGTTTGTAATGATAGGAACTATTTAGGTTGTTCAGCTTCCCCAACCATTTCCACAAAGGTGATTATAAATCTTGGAGCTAACTTTTTGTAACTTGGATCCTGCAGATCTATCTCCATCCAAACTGCATGCCCCTTGTTGGCATTACTAACGTCACCGCAATAAATCTTGAATTCCTTTTCCAAGCAATGACGCTAAAAATATTGGTATTAATTAACTTGCCTTTAGCAACTAGCCACTAGTCTTTTTACCCTTACTCCTAACTATGAAACTAGGTTGTCATCCCCAATTGTAAAGGTAGGAATAAACTCTGGTACTAAATCTTATCATTTTATGTGACTAGGCAGAAATAAATAAAGACGAATATAAACTAAGAATGATTCTGCAAACGGACAGATAATTATACCATTGTAGCATTTTACCTAGAGTATTACTAGGTTGTCATTTATATTCTACCACTGGGAAGGCATTGCTAAGAAGCTACTCTATAGTATTGATAACACTTATATATGCAGTGAATAAAAGATGTAGCCAATGTCAACTCTCCTCAACAACAGGAAGGTGTCACAAGATAAATAATAAATAAATGATAAATATGATAATAATGATACTAATTCACTCATAGCAATCCTAGACATGTTAACGTCGTCTAATCATTTAATAGAGAAATAACTCCTAAGTATTCAAGCTATAGTCAAAGCAACTTTATTTAGTGTAAGTATGTCTAACAATCATTGCTAAGTTATACTACTATAGTTCCCTAACACATCGGAGCAATGTACAGGAAAGGATGAGTAAAGGAACCTCATGTATATAAATATACTCTTAACCTGACAATCCCACTCTACCAATCCACCGTACGGGGAAGGCCTACAAAGGACTCAATGGGTCTGTCACACCCACGATCTACCTCACTACCTAGCACGACTAGGGATATTCGCAGATAAGTAATGCATCTAGGCACCATGCCTACACACAACCTACCACTCACCAACCAATCGAATTGATGAACGCTATACGAACCAGTGCATGAATATAATAGCAAACTAACTATACTAGACATATTAAAGTAGACAATGAACAATGCAATCAAGAACATAATAATGAAGAATAATGTTACTAGTAATAATCGTACAAACGCAGGTATTACAATAAGAAAGAAAAGCTTAAGAACTATACCGGACTCTTCTCTTCTTGACAACGTCGGGGAATCCAAGATCGATGAAGAACTTGACTTCCTCTACTCTAGATCTAACTAGGCTAAACTATGAACTAGAAGGCTATGAGGAACTAGAACTTGAAGCTCTAGATAACTTGATCACCGAATAACTCGAGATGACTTGAATGAATGAATCAGTTAGGGTTTCCGGAGGGGGGGTCTGGCTCCGCTTATATAGTCCGGTGGGATGCACGACAGCTGTTTGATCAAACCGACTTCATGTAGGGCTGAGATTGATCCTCAAAGGCGGTGGAAGAAGACTCCAGAAGATGACAGATGGGTCCCATAGGGGGAGACCGCCCAGCCTGGGTGGTGGGGCCGGCCGGCCCCACCTAGAGGTGACTCCTCCTCCCCTTCGCTCCGGTGTCTTCTGGATCCTTCTAGAGTAGTTTGGCGTATTATTATTGAGTTGCGGATAATTCCGTGGTGTAGATTTGTAGTTATGCCCCCTTTTCGGTGTTTTCTGATTAGTCCCTAGAAAATGGTAAATCACTAAAACTCATGAAAATTGTTAGATAAAACCCTAGCCTTCTAGATATTGATGTATGTTTCATGCCCTTTTGATATATAAAAAGTTGACGCTATCCACTGTCAACGCCCCTCCTCGGGAAAAGAAGGATGGAAAGAAACCTTCACAGCCTGCAGGAAAAAAGGCTATAGGCAAGAGGCAAGTCAAGGCTAAATCTGTTGATCCTCAGTAGTTTAGGACTCCTTTCTTTTGTTTATCACATGTTTTTATGGCTAGTAGAACTTGGAAATTCCTAAGTTTGAATATTAGAGGAATAAACTCTGACAAAAAGTAGGATGCCATCAGAGATCATGTTCATGATAGCTCCTGTGATGTCATTTGCATCCAAGAAACTAAAAAGCAATCTTTTGACCTTTAGTTCATTAAGAAGTTTTGTCCTTCTGTGTTTGATGCTTTTGAGTATATCCGGTTGTGAGAGCCTCTGGTGGCTCTATTGTTATTTAGAAATTTGATCTATTTCTAGGGACTAAAATCTTCCAAAATAACTTCTGCCTTTCCATGGAGTTTTGTTCCAAATTTAATAATGAAACCTGGATTCTCTCAAACATCTATGCTCCTTGTACCTATGCTAACAAAAGAGAATTGTAAACTGGTTTAACAATATTCAAATGCCTGGTGATGTGAATTGGCTGATTGTTGGTGATTTTAATTTATATAGAAGCCTTGCTGACAGAAATAAGCCTGGTGGTGATATTGATGAAATGTATGTTTTTAATGAGGCTATTAGTGCCTTGGGGCTTGTTGAGTTGCCCCTAAAGCTAGATGATTTACCTGGACTAATAAGCAGTCCTCCTCGCTGCTAGAATGCTTGGACTGGTTTTTCACTTCATCCTGTTCGACTCTAGTATATCCTTCGACCTTTGTTTACCCTCTAGTTATGGAGACTTCAGATCATGTACCTTGTGTGGTCGCTATTTCCACTTCTATTCCAAAGAAAAGCATTTTCAAATTTGAGAACTTTTGGATGGAACGCCAGGATCTCATGTCAGTAGTTCAAAATGGGTGGACAGCCTCAAATCACCTAACTGATCCAGCCAAGGTTATTTCTGCAAAGTTCAAGAACCTGAGAAGCACACTAAAAGGCTAGCAAAGAAGTTTATCTAATCTCAAGCTTGTCATTCAAAATGTTAAACTCACTCTCTCATTCATGTTGTTAGTGGAGGAGTTTAGAAATTTAACCATACTAGAGTGGAACATCAAAATTTTACTTGAGCAGAAGTTGTCATCCCTTCTCCACCAACAGCATATTTACTGGAAGCAATGTGGGTCAGTCAAATGGGTCATTTTAGGTGATGCAAGCACTAAGTCTCTTCCATGCCAATGCTACAGTCAGGTTCAGAAGAAATCTCATCTCTATCTTGGAAGATGACACTGGTAATCTACTCTCTTACCATAATGGCAAGGCATCCCTAATTTGGAATTCTTTCAGAGAAAGGCTGATGACCTCTTCCTACTCTGGGATTCACTTTGACCTTGCAAGCCTTATGATCAATGATTTAGACTTCTCCATCCCGGTGGCCCCTTTTGAAAAACTAGAAATTGATTCAGTTATTAAAAGTCTACCCTCAAATAAGTCCCTAGGTCCAGATGGCTTCAATATGGATTTCATTAAGAGATGTTGGCAAATTATCTGTGATGATTTCTACAATCTCTTCTCTGCTTTCTACCATGGGAACATTTGTCTTTAGAGTATTAATGGTTCTCACAATACTTTGATCCCCAGACATAATAATGCTGTTAAGGTTGCTGATTTTAGGCCGATCTCTTTGCTTAACACTTCTGTTAAGATCATTACCAAAATTCTAGCAAACAAACTGCAGCTGCTCATTCCCAGACTGATCCATAAAAACCAGTATGGTTTCATCAAAGCTAGGTCTATCCAAGATTGTTTGGTATGGTCATTAGAATACTTGCATATGTGCCACAAGTCTAAAAGAGATATCATTATTCTCAAACTAGACTTTGAGAAGGCTTTTGATAAGGTAGAACATGAGCTTATGATCCGGATCATGCAGGCTAAGGGGTTCCCTGATAGATGGATTACATGGATGAAATTGATTTTTAATTCTGGGACATCAGCTGCTCTCTGCTCAATAGGATTCCAGGGAAAGTCTTTCATTGTAAAAGAGGGGTTAGGCAAGGTATTGTTTATTTTGGCAGCAGATTTTCTATAAACCATTGTTAATTCAGCTAAGCAATCTGGGCTTCTATCTTTACTAGTACTTCTTCTTCATGATCAGGACTTCTCCATTTTACAATATGCAGATGACACGCTTATTTTTATGGAAGGGGATGCTAGGCAGGTTTTTTCTAAAGGCAATCTTGAATTCTTTTGCCAAGTCAAGTGGTCTCAAGATTAATTATAATAAACCCTTGATGGATCCAATCAATATTTCTAAGGAGAAATTTCATATCCTGGCTAGTACCTTTGGCTGTGCAAAAGGATTCCTACCCCTACCATACCTTGGCTTACCTCTAAGCCTAACTAGACCATCATTTGCTGACTTTTGGCCATTAGTTAACAAATGTGAAAGAAGACTCTGCAGTATCTCAATCTTTCTCGGCCAGACAGGTAGACTTCAGATGATGAATGTTGT
The DNA here is from genome assembly GCA_015844335.1 of Chrysopogon serrulatus. Lineage (NCBI taxonomy): Eukaryota > Viridiplantae > Streptophyta > Magnoliopsida > Poales > Poaceae > Chrysopogon > Chrysopogon serrulatus. The sequence goes on from JADLZL010001799.1 coordinate 45,943, forward strand.
GATTACTGCTTGTTTATGGAGAGGCTCTTGCTACCTAAAATTGTCATTAAACAGATTGACAAGTTCAGAAAGCATTGTTTATGAAGAGGCTCTGATATGTATAGTAAAAAACCTTCCAAGGCAGCTTAGGAATTGGTCTGTGTCCCAAAGGAGAATGGTGGCTTGGGTGTTTTAAATATTTGTACTCAAAATGTGAGCTTACTGTTGAAATATATGCATAAATTCTGTAATAAGCTGGACATCCCTTGGGTTTCCCTTGTATGGAATGGTTATTATTCATATGGTAGTCTACCAAATGTCAATAACAAAGGATCTTTCTGGTGGCAGGATGTGCTCAAATCTCTGGTTGCTTTTAAGGGCTTGGCATCAGTAACTGTCTCAGATGGCTCCTCATGTCTTTTTGGTCAGACCTATGGAACAATAGGCTGCTTGAGTCCCACTTCCCTGAACTGTTTTCCTTTGCAAGAGATAAACTCATCACAGTTAATTCCTTCATCAATGCTGGCGACATCTCAGAGCAGTTCCATTTGCCACTTTCATCCCAAGCTTTCAGTCAGTTTCAACACCTCGGCATGATTATAGAGGGCACACTTCTTCTTGAGGATAAAGACACTTGGTCTTGCATTTGGTGTAACACCCTAAAATTTGCCTCTTTGAAAGTAGAGCTAAAATGATTTAATTTTCAATTTTTGTGCTCATGAAACATAGGAGAAAATAGTTTTCAATAAACTAAAATCAATCATAAGGATAGGTACATGCTGTGCATTCATGCTGGTGCATTGGTTTATGTATTGTCTGACTGTTTTTTTAATTCAAATCTGAATTTGAAAAGCTCCTTGTTTTGTATTTGAAAGCTAGTTCAGTTTTATTTAAGAAAAAAAAAAAAAGAATTTCCTTCCTCTCTCTCGGCTGTTTGGCCTGCAAGCCAGCTCCAGCAAGCAAAAGCACATATGCGCTGCCTCCTCTTTCCGGCCTGTTGCTTGGCCATGTGCTGCTGGCCCAGGTTGCCTCAAGCAACGCAGCCGCAGAGCGCCCCTGCCTTTCTTCTTTTGGCTGACGCATGGGTCTTAGGAACAGTTCATCCTTTTCCTCCGGTCTGTGCACAAGCCGGACAAGGCCGGCACCCAGACGCACCCGAACCCAAGTCCCATTGGTTTAGGGGCAACCTAACCACGTAGGACCGTCTATAAAAGCCGCCGCTCGCCCTGCTATTTTCTCCCCATCTACGCTACTCGCAGCCGCCAGCACGAGCCTGCAGCGCCGCCAAGCCCTAGCTCCATAGTGTTGTCACTGTTTCGATCTTGCCGTCGCCGAGCTCAAGTTCATTCGCCGCCGTGGAGAATAGGACACGTCCGCTGCCGTGTCACCCGTCTCATAGCCGCTACCAAGCTTCGCGTCCTGGTAGCCGCAGCTGTTCCGTCGAGCTGTACGTGGTCGTCGTTCGTTCCCCACCATCAGGAATGAGCTAAGTGAGCTCGACTTCCTCTGCTCCATCTCCCGGTATTCATCTCGTCAAAAACTGAGGTATCTACGTCGAGCGAAGCTAGCTCCATCGCTGATCATGGCCTCCACCATGCGCTTCGCCTTGCCTTGTTAGCCTTGATGACGTGATTTTGAGCTTGATAGTGTTTTGTAGCCGTTTTTCTTTAAAAAATAAATCCACAAATACAATAGGAATACCTATATATCTCTAATCCTTTTTAGCCATCCATTTTCAGATCGACGATCCAGATTAGAACAAACCCTTCCACCAGCCTTTTTGGTCCCAGCACAGATTGAAATCTGGTTTTTATTTATTTTAATTCAGAATTAAGTTCCTATTTTTACAGAATTGCCATTAATTTTAATTGCTTATAAAATGCTCATTTTAACTCCGTTTGGGTCCATTCAAATTGAGTTGGGTTCGTAGTCTACGTGTTACTGCTGCTGTTAGTCTAGGTTGTAGCTTTTAAATTTAGAACTTGTCTTTAATGTATTATTAGTCTATAGGATATAGGAAATCTTTAAAAATTCATATGCTCGCCTCTGTTACACGGATACTTCAAGGAACACGCGTACCGTGTATCCGATACGTATCGGATACGGATACGCAGCGTCCAATACGCTGGGCGGATACGTATCGGCGGAGTATCCGAATATTAATTAATTTTACGAAATTCCGATACACGGGCCTGATACGTATCGGCTGCGGGACGCGTATCCATCCATTAGGATACGGCCCGGCCCGTTACCAGCCACATAACAGCCCTAAGCCTCCATCGCGTTACTCCAACATCGCGCCGCGCGGACTCGTGCGTCGCGACTCCTCCCCAAGCGGTGAAGCCGCGAGAGCCGCCCGCCGCCCCCCCGCCCGCCCGGCCACCGGCAACGCCGTCCCTGCTTGCCCGGCGACGAGCTCCGCCCGGCCCCTGCTCGCGGCTCCGCACGCTCGGCCCCTGCTCGTGACTCCACCCGCCCAGCCCCTGCTCGCAGCTCCGCCAGACTGCTCTGGTGAGTTCCAGCCCTCCCCCATCCTCGATCTCCTCTTCCTCAACTCGTAGCTGCTTGATTTCTTCGATCCCTATGCAATTTCAGCAGGAGTAGTGAGTTCTTGTTCCTTCTTCCTTGTATGCAGTAGATGGCGTCTCCCAATTTGAGTGCTGCTAGTGAAAGTGCAAGTGGTGCTAGTGTAGGATCTGCAGCCACAAACACAACAAATATCAGGGCTCCACTTTGGGATCATGTCACCATTTTAGAGAAGCCTAAATCTGGTGGAGGAAATGCTATGTGGCGCTGCAAGTACTGTCCAATGGAAAAACTGAGTAGTTACTCTAGAGTTGAAGCTCATTTGCTGCAGATTGGGGGAAAGGGAATAGGTAAATGTCCTAATGTTACATATCCCTTGATGAACCAGATTTGCAAGCTGTGACCTTTGGTTTGGATGCTGAGCACGAGGAGGTTGATGTTGTGGATGACAATGGGATAAATGAGTAGGGAATAAGAGCTTGCTGGTTGCTGATGCATGTAGGCTGCATGAATTGCGAGCCTGAATGCCTTTTGTTGCTTTCCTAAATTTGAGACTACTATATTTGAGACCCTTTAGACATGTTGTTATGTAATAACAGTACACTTATCAGCTTCAAATTTAGACCTGCATTATTATTTTTTTATTTTTAAATATTAAACGTATCCGCGTATCGGGTTTTTTGGGAAATTGGCGTATCCGTATCCGTATCTAATACCGATACACGTATCCATATCTGTGCTGCATAGATCCTTGCAGTTATAGCTCTATTTTTGGTTAACGTAACATCTATGTGATCGTAGCAACGAGTAAAGTTGTTTTACAAACTTTTCATTCGATTTTATAGTGAATGATGTATTTGTGGGGATTGCTCCCCCGGGTATCCTCGGAAGATGGGCCTGGGCCGAGCGGCTAGGCGAGGCCCAGCCCCTGAAGACGACGCCGAGCGGCGCATGCAGTTCCCTGGAGTGTGGCGCAAGGGTCGGAAGATAGGATTGATCCGCCCGGATCAGTAGATGGATAGGTTACCTTGTGAAGCCGGATCCCCCGATCGGCAGATTGATACGCTGATCGGGGAGATCGGATCTGGTTGATCCTGTAACCCTGCCCTCCGGCTATATAAGGCGGGCAGGGACCCCCCTCAAGACAGATTGCCTCTCACCATAATCAACCACCAGAACACAGGACTAGGGTTTTACGTCATCCTGACGGCCTGAACCTGTCTAAAACCCATGTCTCGTGTTACTTTCTTGCTCTTGATCTCGTGCACCTCACCACCCTCGATCTCATCTACTACCTCGGGTACCCCCCTTGGTAGGCTGCCGACCAGATATCGTCGACAGCTGGCGCGCCGGGTAGGGGTGTGCTCCCGATCCGTCGTTGAGCAAAATGGTTTACTCCCTCCGCTTCCGATCTCTCCGTCGCGTCCGGCATGACCTTCACCGTTGGATCCATTACGTGGACCGTCACCGCCGAGCACGTCGACAGGGAGGACGCTCTGTCCCAGGCCCTCTGACCTGGTCAGGGACACCACGGCTCCGGCCGGACAAGCTCAAGCGCCTCCAAGCGAGGCCCCGATGGTCCCTCCTCCGGCTGCAGCGCCCCGCGTGCGGCCTCGCCGGGAGAGGAACCCGGTCAACGTCGATGAACTGGTCGAGCTAATCGACCGGGTCAACGAGGGCTTGCATGAGTGCATCTTGCTCGCCAAAACTACGCTCGCCGGTCACCCCGACGAGATCCCACCCAACGGGTTAGGGTGGCAGCTCGCACACCGTCGTCGGGCACCACGCCGCCCCGATCACCCACCGCCAAGGATAACGGCCATTCTGGTCAGACCTACTGGCCCATGTCGCCTCACTTCACAGGCGCGCCCCGCCATGGTCTCGGCACCAGTGGTTCTGGGAGATTTCCTTCAAGATCCCAACCCCTCGGGGGGCCGAATCATCGCCGAACCCCTCGGAGGAACATATCTACACACGTGGAAACTACGCCATTTGGTCTACGGAACTCCGCAGACACATACCAGGAAGCGGTGCAACAGCGCTTGGCCGACCGGTCCATCCCGCCGGCATCGACAGGCTCCCCACCGCCGACCGTCAACATGGTCCAGCTCCGCCTGCTCGAGGACGAGGCGTCCCTGCACACCATTCTGGAAGAGCAGCCCGACACATACTCCGACAACTCCCCCAGATCAGACCCAGAAACATCAATCGTCGTGAGCGGGCCGGACCCCTCCAGCGAACTCTCCTCCCTCCCGGTGTAGCCGGCTCAGATCTACATGCTCCAGGCCGTCTCACCGGATGAGGTCGCACCGGCCGACGAAACTGACGGACATCGCGCCGACCGCGAGGCACATAACGCCGACCGGGTTCAACGCCGAGCAGCATACGAGGACCAGCAGCAACGCATCATTCGAGATGCAGTAGGTCCCGGACGACACCTCTACTGGAATCTGGCTGACGAGTTCATCTACATCAACGAACAGATAGTAGTACCTACTCCGAGTGCCAACCTCGCCATCGCCGCTAATGAACTCGAAGCTCTCGGCCCGAGCCCTCAGGTAAACCGGGCTAAAGCTTTCATTAAAGCTGCACAGGTCCAGGTGAACAGGATACGGGAGATGCCATCCAGGTCATCCACCTCCGCGTCAAGTCGCCATCGGTCGGGTAGATCCCGACAGTCTCGTCGGCCGGACAACAACGCCGAGATAGTCCAGCAGCCGGGCAATGTGGGTGGAAACAACTCGCCCAACCCATCTCTCAACCAGCCGCCGCCGGACGCCCGGGCAATCATCAACGCCAACCGGGACACCCGCAACGTCATCAATATTAGAAGGGCGGACGCCTATGAAGCTGAGATGGAGCGCCGATAGAAGGTCCTAGACCTCTCTCGGCACGGTTACGCTCTCACCGATGGCCTACCAACTTCCGGATCCCCGGAACAGTCGAGCCCTACGACGGCAAGGCTAATCCCGAACAGTGGCTCCAGACGTACGCCGTCGCGGTTGCGGCCGCAGGGGGAACGGAGGACACCATGGCCAACTACCTGCCTGTCATGTTGGCTTCTCCAGTCCTAAATTGGTTCACAGGCCTTGAGGAAGGCTCCATCGACACTTGGTCGCAGCTCCGCAAGCTCTTTGTGGACAACTACATGGCCACGTGTGATCGCTAGGCTACATGCCACGACCTGGAGAGGTTGGCCCAACGCCCAAACAAATCCCTCCGGGAGTACATCCGCCATTTCTCCACATTACGCACCAGCGTCGCCAACGTCAACGACACAGACGTCATCACCGCCTTCATCCGGGGCCTCCTTTACAGCAAGGCCCTATGAGAAAAGCTCCATAGGAAGCGCTCGGAGATGATCGGTGAGCTGATGAAGACCGCCGGCTCATACGCACAAGGAGAGGAAGCTGAAGGACACCACAGGGACCTCGTTGCCGGAAAGAGGCCCTGCCTCCACCCCCACCGGCAGGAGGCCCACGCATCGACAACCGCAACCCCGACCAGCGGGACCGTAGGTCCGAGCACCGGCCGGACAACCGCGACTGGCCTGAGCGATTCCACGGGCGTCGGCATGATGTCAGCAACGTCAAAACCCGGGCCAAGCACAACCTCGATGCTGAGTTCAACAAGATCCTGGACCAACCTTGCCCGATCCACAAGAACGCAACGCATACTATGCGTCAGTGTTACGGGCTCGGCAAGGTCTTTCGGGAAGAAGACCAGAAGCGCCAGCGCTGCCGCGACGACGACAAGAATGGCGGTGACTGGGACGATGATCCAAAACTTGACGGCACCGCCTACCAAGCACCCTCCAAGAGCGTAGCCACCATCTTCGGCGGACCGCCTGCGACAGAGAACAAGAGGAGCAAAAAGTTGGCCGCCAGGCGGGTCATGGCAGTCTCTGCCAACAACACCATCGCTGACCCAGCTTTCCTCCCGTGGTCCGACCAGTCGATCACCTTCTCTAGAGGCGACCAGTGGTCGGAGATACCGTACCCAGGACGGTTCCCACTGGTGCTAGACCCAGTGATCGGCAACGTACACTTCAGGCGAGTCCTCATTGACGGTGGGAGCTCCCTCAACATTCTGTTCCCGAAGTCACTCCAGGAGTTAGGCATCCCAAGGGAAGCCTTGCAGCCCGCCGAATCTCCATTCTGGGGTATTGTCCCAGACAAGGCTTCGGAACCGCTCGGCCAGATCACCCTGACAGTGCAGTTTGGCACTCCGGGTCGTTTCCTCAAGGAACACCTCCTGTTCTATGTCGCCGACTTCGACACCGCCTATCACGCCATACTAGGGCACCCCGCCTTACACAAGTTTATGGCGATCCCCCATTACGCCTACCTTGTGATGAAGATGCCGACACCAGGCAGCGTGCTCACCCTCCGCACGGACGTCAAGAGCGCCCACTCCTGCGAGCAGGAAAACTACATCGTCAACGAAACCACCGGACTCACCGCCAAGATGAAGGAATGCCTCACCGCCTCCAAGGCAGTACCGCCGGAAGATCAGGAGATCCCGATCAAAGAGCCGCCGCGGTCCGCTATCAAGAACAAGGAGACGAAGACCATCGACCTTGGCACTAGTGATCCCTCCAAGGTCGCTCGGATCGGCACCAACCTCGATCCCAAATAGGAAAGCGCGCTCGTCAGCTTCCTCCGGGACAACGCAGACATGTTCGCATGGAAACCTGCGGACATGCTAGGGGTACCGAGGAAGTATGCCGAGCACGCCCTGAAAGTCTCGTCTTCCGCCAAGCCAATCAAGCAAAAGCTCCACCAATTCGGGCCGAACAAGAAGGAGGCTATTAGGGTAGAAATCAACCAGCTCTTAGCCGCCAGTTTTATCAAAGAAGTGTATCACGCCGAGTGGCTGGCAAACCCACTTCTCGTCCGTAAAAGTAATAAAGAATGGAGAATGTGCGTTGATTACACCGATCTCAACAAACACTGCCCTAAAGATCCCTTTACTCTCCCTCGCATCGACGAGGTCGTAGACTCTACCGCCAGCTGCGAACTCCTTTGTTTTCTTGACTGTTACTCCGGGTATCACCAGATTGCCCTAAAGGAGTCAGACCAAGTAAAAACGGCTTTCATAACTCCGTTTGGCGCCTACTGCTACACTACGATGTCCTTCGGGCTGAAAAACGCCGGGGCCACGCACCAGCGCACGATTTAGGCCTGCCTCAAGGATCAGATAGGTATAAACACCGAAGCCTATGTCGACGATGTAGTCATTAAGTCTAAAACAGCTGATAGCTTGCTCGCCGATTTAGATCAAACATTCAAGAACCTGCGAGAGTACCGGTGGAAACTCAACCCGAATAAGTGCATGTTCGGGGTGCCATCGGGAATCCTCCTAGGCAACGTCGTTAGCCGCCGTGGGATCGAGCCAAACCCCGAGAAAGTCTGGGCTATAACCAAGAAGTCGCCACCGACTAATATCAAGGAGGTGCGTGAAGCTCATTTGGTTGTTTAGCCGCTACGAGCGAATACATCTCCGGGTTGGAAGAGAAGGCCCTGCCGTTCTTCTGACTCCTCCGGGCATCAGACAAGTTTGTGTGCACTCCAGAAGCCGACGAGGCATTCAAGGAGATGAAGGCTTTTCTAACGACGCCACCCATCTTAACGGCGCCGCTACCGGACAAGACCCTCCTACTGCACATCGCGGCAACCAACCGCGTTGTCTCCACGGTGATAGTCGTCGAGCGCGACGAACCTGGGCACGCCTTCAAAGTTCAATGACCGGTGTATCACATCAACGAAGTCCTGAACAAATCTAAGACTCGCTATCCACAAATACAGAAGCTTATTTACGTCGTTCTCCTAACATCGCGCAAGGTGACCACTACTTCTAGTCATACACCATCGCCGTGGTCTCCCAGTATCCGATCAGTGACATCATAAAAAACAAGGATGTTGACGGCAGAATCGCCAAGTGGGCAGTTGAGCTCGGTGCTTACACCGTCGACTACGTAACTCGCCAAACCATAAAATCCCAGGTACTCACCGACTTTATCGCCGAATGGACCGACATGCTAGAGCCTATCCCGGCCGAACACCCCGAGCACTGGAAGTTGTACTTCGATGGTGCGCTTAATGTCAGCGGTGCCGGCGCAGGAGCCTTGCTCATATCTCCGAGTGGCGACGAGCTCCGATACATCCTCCAAATACACTTCAAGGCATCCAACAACGCCGCCGAGTACGAGGCTGCCCTACACGGCATTAGGATCACCATCTCACTGGGAATAAAACGCCTGGAAGTGTTCGGAGACTCCGCCCTGGTCGTGAACCAAGTCAACAAAGACTGGTCCTGCACCAACGAAAAGATGGACGCTTACTGCGCCGAAATTCGCAAGCTTGAGAACAAGTTCTATGGCATCGAGTTCCACCATGTCGTCCGAGAGGAGAACACGGAAGCCGATCGACTCTCCAAATTGGGTTCCTCCCGAGCCAAGATACTGCAAGGCGTCTTCGCGCATGATCTCACAGCTCCATCGGTCGGCCAAGCCGACAAGGTGCCTAAACCCTCCCCCACTGATCGGACGGTCGCGACCATCGCCGCCAGTGACAAGGAAGATTGGCTCTCGGCTTTCGCCCGATACCTCACCAAGGCCGAGGTACCAGCAGATAAGGTGGGAACCGAACGCCTCATACGGCGGAGCAAGCACTACGTCCTAGTGGATGGCGTCCTAATGCGCAAGAACACCAGCGCCAACGTCCTGCAGAAGTGCGTGCTCCAACACGAAGGTGTCAAAATACTGAAAGAGATACACGCTGGCATATGCGGGAGCCATGCCGCCTCTAGAAACTTGGTCGGCAGGGCATTCCGAGCAGGGTTCTACTGGCCAACCGCAGTTGCGGACGCAGAGCACTTGGTGCGACACTGCGAGGGCTGCCAGTTCTTCTCTAAACAGCCCCACTTGTCGGCCCATGCCCTCATGACGATCCCTCTCGCATGGCCTTTTGCGGGTCAGGGGGACTGGATCAGATCGGTCCTTCAGCCGCCGCCGGGCAACTTCCGGTACGTCCTAGTCGCCATTGACAAGTTCTCCAAGTGGATAGAGTACAAGCCGCTCGTCAGCTCCACAAGTAAGAAAGCCATCGAATTCTTCGAGGAGATTGTCCATCTCTTTGGCATCTCGAACAGTATCATCATTGATTTGGGGTCGAACTTCACTGGCAACGAGTTTTGGGAGTTCTGCGAAGAGCGCTCCATCCTCATTAAATACGTCTCCATCGCACATCCATGAGCCAACGGCCAGGCTGAACGTGCACTACTCTAAGGAAATCTCCTACCAAGCATGAGCAGACGACGTCGACCGAGCAGAAGAAGAATGCCTGGCCACGTGCGTCCGATCGCCTAAATACCTGGAAGGCGTCCGTCGCTACTACGACCACAATGTACGGGAGCGCTCCTTCACGGTCAGTGACCTCGTCCTGCGTCGACGCCAGAGCTCAGTCAGGATGCACAAGCTGTCTTCCCCCTGGGACGGCCCCTTCATCGTCAAAGAAGTAACCCGGCCGAGATCCTATCGGCTTGTGGAGTCAGACGGAAGGGATATCCCAAACTCTTGGCACGCGGGGCACCTGATACATTTTTACGCCTAGGAGACAGCACGGAATAAAGATATGTGTTCTGCCCTTGTGTAATCAAATATATATATATATATAACAAGTTTCCCTTTCTCTTTTTCTATGCATTCATGTCATAATCTATCGTGCTATCCACGCACCTAACGCCAATAAGACCGCTAGTAGCACTTTAACTCGAGCCGACTAGAGCAGCCCTGTCCCCGGTCCAAAACCCACATGTGCAAGTAGCCCAGCGCTCTGTGTTACGGTGCGTCCGGCAGTGGTGCCCAGGTGACCCTGGTGGCCTTTACGTGCACAACAGCGAGCACCTCCCTAGCGCTATAAGACACAAGGCAGCCTGGGCTAGTCCGGTAAGACGACAAAGTCAGAAACTGCAGGGCATTACAGCACACAAACACAGACAAAACATGGCCACGGCGTCATAAATAAGCGTCCAACAGCACAAGACGTCATACAAAAGCTAATTTAAAACCCTTTCAGGGTGCAATTGGTCCAGCATCGCCGAACAGGTCCAGGTCTTCGACAACCTTGATCGCAGAATCGGAGGCTTCGTCGCTTAGCTTCTCCATCTCCTCCTTCGACGTCTTCTGAGCGAAACCCGTCCCGACCCGAGCAAACTCCACTCGCGGATAGTGCGACTGGACTAGAGCCAGTGCGTGCCCGGCCACAGCGTATGCCGCTCCATGGACATAGACGCGTAGCTGATCCAGTGCGGTCTGGCACCGCACCAGGAACCGGGACGCCGAAGGATAGCGCTCCTCGAGCACATCCCGATCGTACGCCCCTCCCTCCGGGTCGATGAGGTTAAGCAGCGGAGTCACAAGGGTGATGGCATCCTCCATCCGTTCGTCCGCGGCGGCTAGTCATCCCTTCAGATCCGTTTGGGCGACCGCCGCGTTCTGCCGAATGACTGCAGAACGAAGCGAGTAAGGCCCGAAGAAAAACCGCCGACCGAACATGCATAGCCCGACAAAAGCACTTACGCTGTAACTCCGAACGGGCAGCTTCCGCTACTGGTTGGCCATCTCCGCCTCGCGGGACAGCTCATTGACCAGCGCCTGGGACCGCTTCAGGTCATCCTCTAGGGCTGCAAGCTGACTAGGCGTCAAACCAGACACTCCGAGGTAATGCAGATGAAGCATGCGCGGTAACATACCAGCAACAAGCGCCTCCAGCGCCTGAGCCCGCGTCGCGCGCACCGTGCTTTCGCGCAGCGGCCGCCTCCACCAGCTGAGCGTTCTCATGCTCGAGGTCCTCGGCTTGCCGCGGCGGCGGTCGTCGTCCTCACGGACGGCCTTCAAATTCTGGTCGAGCGGTGATGGACTCCTCCAGGCGTTTATTCTCGTAGCGAAGCCGCTCGTTCTTAGCCTTGACTTTTAAGTAGCCGCGGCGAATGGTCCAGCAGGCCTTGGCATGCGTCTCGGCGGCCTTGGGCGCCAACTCCTGATAAACAAGATGACGGTTGAGCTACTCAACCAAATGAATGGGTGTCACAATTAACTCACCAAAGCGCGACGCTGCGTAGCCTCCAGGTCTACCGTTAGGCTCTGATATTTCCCGGCGGCGATCTCGTCACCCACCATTTCCACCCGATTGCCGTGAGGATCGATAAAGAAAGTCCGGCAAAGCTGCGCAAGCCCATCCCTGTCGCGCGGGGGCTCCCGCACAACCTCCTCCAGCTCCACCTCGGTGCCCGCCTCAGCTCGACCACCCGCGGTGGACTGTGGGCTGGCGGTGGCGACGATTGCTCGGCATCGCCTTCACCCGATCGGCCAAGAGCGGGGGTCTTGGGCCTCCCCTCTCGAGTAGGGCTGGGGACTGCGCTCCCCCTACTTGGGCAGGGCTCAGGGCCGCAACCCCTGAGTCACCAGTCCGGGGCGGGCTAGCCCCGTGGCGGCCGGTGTCATCGTCACCAGCATGGCTGGGGTCCTCCACCGAGGCCTCGCTGCACGTCAATTCCGATTCAGGCCTGGACATCACCAGGAATACAAAAGATACGAGATGAGATTTGGCTTACTGATAGGTTGGATTGGCGATGCTGAACGCGGAATCTCCGTGAACGCCTGGAGCTCCCCGGTCCCGATTGCTCGGTCGAGCCCCCCGAGGGGCGTTCGGACGCCTCAGGGGCAGAACCGGTGGCTGGCATCCGTTCGAAGACTGGAGCCGGTCGGCCGCCCGATTGCCCCGCCTTCGATGCGGCCTGTCGCCGCACACGCTGTTCCAGCGTCTCCTCGTCCTCCTCGTCATCCTCATCATCCGACAGGATGACGGTTAGCTTCTTCCGGCTCCCCCCTTGTCTATCTGGACAGACGTGGGAGGGGGAGTCGATCCCTCCCTACGTTTTTTTTTTGGGCGGCGGCTCCTTCGCGCGCCGCCTTGCCGCTGATCCCCTAGCCTGACGCTTGGGGACTGCAGGCCTCTCCCCGACAGGGCAGGCTCCTCACGGAGGATCTCCGACGTAGCCCGGAGGATCTCCTCCGTCGTGCACCGCCGGTCCACACCAGTCAGCCACGAGCTGTCGGGGACATCTGACACGTAGACCACCCGGTCCTGCACACGACGCTTATGGCATTAGCCCGCAGAGAGACATAAGAGCAGCAATGTTACCACACCGGAACTTACCGCAGGCCGCGGGTTGCCCAAGCTGTATGGCTGCTGCATCCCGGAGCTTCTCAGCTCGGTGCCACCAATGAAGAATGCGCCCAGTTGCCCGAACGCGGCCTCCTTCGTCAGCCGCTCTGACACCTCCCGAGTAACGTTGGTGTTCCCAGAATACTCGTATCTTTGGGTGCACCCGCTCCTTCCTTGCATTTGGCCGACGCGCCGTAGGACGAAATTGATCACCACGGCCACCCCCGTCAGATTCATGACGTGGATGATCCCGAGCAGCTCCTCCACCTGGCCCATCTCCGCGGAGGTAGGGCGCTCGGTCCAGTTGCCATTGGCGCTCCACCACTCGTTGACCTCGTTCGAGATCTGCAGCTCGAGATTGCTGGTGACAAACCACTGCGAGTTCCACCCCTTCATCGAGGTGTTGAGTGGCAGCCCGAGGTACTGGTTCCTCATGCCATCACGGAGGCAAAGATAAAGGCCCTGTTGGTATAAATTAACTGCACTCCATTAAATAAGATTTAAGTAGGATTATCCGCAAGCGCACATATATCATACCAGTGTCACATTTTACCCGGAGGTTTTAAATATCGTATCCACAGGGAACAGTCATGATGATGACAAAGTCTATAGACTTAACCCTACAATTAGTCTAGATAATATCAAGGAAGAGGAAATAGCTATTGAACTCTAGTTCTGACAACCGGTAAGCTTTGTATAATACCATTCTAACTGGGCAAGTAACCCGAATAGGAGAAGAAACAGAGTAATCTCCTACCAAGCACCTATAAGCCTATCAGTCCTATCAACGAGAAGTGAAATACAGAGGAATCAACGCAGCTATAAAGTCACCTACGTGAACTACCACTATCCGGCTAATCAGGGGACATCCACAAGCAAACCTAGCCTAGGCACCATGCCTACACTACGAAATACTACTTCAACCAAGTAATGACCAAGATCAAAGCACTCAATATGAGCTGTGAACTTAAGAACAAATAAGAACAACTGCTTACTTGAATCGGAATGGCGAATACAAAAGTACCTCAGAACGCAGCTCCGGGCGAGGGAGCTGAATCTAGAAGAATACAGCCACGAAGAAGCACCGACAGGCCGGAACTCCTCCAGAATCTCTACTCCTCTACTCAATCTCTCTAATCTCTAAACAAGACTAGATCTAGAAGAACTAGTCTCTCCTAATTGCTACATCTAGATAAACTAGAACTAGATGAACTAGAACTAGATCAACTAGAGGGACCCTAACCCTAATTATGTAGAGAATATGAAGCACCGGGGTGTAGAATGCCTCTTGAAGGGGCCTTGGGGCGTCATTATATAGGCCGAGGTGGAGTAGGGGGCAAGGAACCGCCACGTCATCGATCCGCGTCTTCATATTGTGTGCACCGTCGGATCAAACCGACCTTAAATCGGCGTAGGGATGCTCGCTTGGGTGCCAAGGAAGCGTGGGAGGAAGACTCGGAAGGCGGCGGCCGGATGCCCTGGGGGCCCGGCTCGAGGGGTGGGGCCGGCCGGCCCCACCTGGACTCCCCTGTGGGTCCCCTGCTTCGGGTGTCTTCTAGACCCTTCCTGAGTCTAATGATGATGTTTGCCGACGCGGATAAGTTTCGTGATAATTATGCACTCTAATTCCTCTTTTATGCTTTTCTAAAATAGTCCCTGTAAAATATAGAATATGCAAAACTCATGAAAATTGTCAGTCAAAACCCTAGACTAGTATGTATTCATGTGCCCTTTTCATGTCTAAAGTTCTAATAAATATTGACGTTATCCACCGTCAACAGGCCCCCAACTACCTTGGGCGAGCCGGATCCGGTAAAAGCTCTCAGGCAGAAGAGATGGCGGAAGAGATTGAAATGAGGATAACTGCCAAGGAAGGCCTCGCAGAGGTGGATGAAGACAGAAAGATGAAGAATGGGGTTGGGGTGGAGATGTATGAGGCGAATACGGTAGTAACCAAGAAGCTTCCGGAGAAAAGGATGCGCCGGCAACCCGAATCCCCGGTGAAAGTAGTCTGCGAACACCACCAGTTCGTTGCTATTAGCAGGGGTGGGGAACGACTCACCGGCGGTGGGTCGCGCTGCGCGCGCGCTCGGGAAGAACGCCGTCGCGGACCTTCTGGGTGCAAGTCGACGGCACCCACTCCCAGTCGATGCACGGCGGACCATCGCGCCCCGGATCGCCGCCCCCGCACCGCCCCGCCGCCCTGGCCACGCTTCTGTCCCCTGCCGCCGGCCATTGCTGGATCTAGGGTTCCGGTGATGCTGCCGCGGCGATTCGAAAGGGCGGAGTGCGCGCAGCAGCGGAGAGTGGGAAGGCGGCGATTTCGGCGTGGTGTACGATGGAAGACGAAGTGGAAGACAGTGACAAGGCAGGGCCCTTAAATAGCCGTCACTCATGGCAGTCTCATTGGGTGCCGCGCCACGCCGCTTCACCTCCCCTCCGTGTGGAACCACACCGCATCGCTTCGGATTCGTCCGCCGAATCTGGGCCATGCGCGTTTTTTCCCGGAGCGCGTTGAGTCAGGCAGGCCCAGTGGGCCGGCCCGTGGAGTGTAGGCAGCTGGACGCAGGCCGGGTGGACTGCCATACGGAAGCTCTCCAATTAGCTTTGGACAAGAAGATTGAAAGTACAAGATCGATTCACAGCCTTGGGGACTGTGACGCAGGAAGCAGAGTTAACCACATATTTTGACAAGTTTGATTCTGGCACGGTTCATGCTTCACCTACTGTCAGTCTCGGGGACTACGTGGTACACGTCACCTGGACCCGGGATTTTTTCTTTTCTCTCTCTTGAGCACCTCGCGTCTCCCTGACAAGATGGGCCATGCGCGCCCCTCCCCACAGCAGCGACCACGATACGCCCCAGGCGAGGGCTCGCCTCTCACCGGTAACGGAGGATCCGAGCGCGCACACCACTCGGCCATGACGGCGCCGGCCACTCTGACCGGTCGGATACACCAGCCGCCAAAGACTTCGCCTTGGACGCCGGTCGGACAGGTTGCTAGCTCCAGAGGAGACGCTGGGAGGTCCCTAAACTTGGGTCGAGACACGCGAGTCGCTCGGGGACTAGCTGTGGGGATTGCTCCCCGGGTATCCTCGAAAGATGGGCCTGGGCCGAGCGGCTAGGCGAGGCCCAGCCCCTGAAGATGACGCCGAGCGGCGCATGCAGTTCCCTGGAGTGCGGCGCAAGGGTCAGAAGATAGGATTGATCCGCCCGGATCAGTAGATGGATAGGTTACCTTGTGAAGCCGGATCCCCCGATCGGCAGATTGATACGCTGATCGGGGAGATTGGATCTGGTTGATCCTATAACCCTGCCCTCCGGCTATATAAGGCGGGCAGGGACCCCCCTCAAAACAGATTGCCTCTCACCATAATCAACCACCAGAACACAGGACTAGGGTTTTATGTCATCCTGACGGCCTAAACCTGTCTAAAACCCATGTCTCGTGTTACTTTCTTGCTCTTGATCTCGTGCACCTCACCACCCTCGATCTCATCTACTACCTCGGGTACCCCCCTTGGTAGGCTGCCGACCAGATATCGTCAACAGTATTGTCCTAGTTTTAGTCTATTGTTTCTTCGTGCATGACTGCTCGATTGATTGTGTGGTGTTGCTTGTTGGCATGGATCGAGTTCAGACGGTGAGGGTTTCGTTGAAGGCCCGGAATACTTTGAAGATCAGCAGTACTAGCTGCAACTTTTGATCAAGGCAAGCATAGCTTGGGTTTTTTTTCTGTGACCATGATCTTATGACTTAAATAATGTTTAAACAATAAACAATAAAAATATCTTTTTAGCAACTTGAGGATTTATCTGTAAGAGAACCTCCGGGATTGACAGTACAGCTGTGAGGGCTATATGGCTCTGGCTTTAACTCAGTATGAGGACCTTTTCTAGCTTGTTAGAGGTCACCCTTATGGCGCAAATGTGGGAAAGCAGACTGTGGGTCCTAGACTGTGGATCTTTGGGACTGGTTGTATCACATAGACTGACTATTAAAACCTAGTGGCCCTAACTTGTTAGACGAACCTTTAAAATGCTTCATAATGAACCCTGCCGGCCTTCCTTGGCAATGGGCTAAAAGACTAGCTACCTTGGACGAAAGGGTAAATTACGACTCACAGTGAAAGTGTACACTTTTGCGCAGAGTTTATTAAACTGATATACTAGCCTTGCTCAAGGACACGAGCGGCCTTGGAGTCCTTACATTTAGGATGATGACTTTTGATTGCTAACATACTTATTGTTTACTGTTTAATGCTCTACATCATTTATGTTACTTGATCATAAATTTATGGGATCTATACTACCTTGTTGCTATACTTGCGGAGTTCGACATGGACTCACTCTTGTCCGTGTCGCACTGATCGCTGTACCGTTCCCGCCACCCTCGCCTCTGCCTCCATTGCATTGCCCCTGGTTAGGTGTGGCACAGTGGGTCTTGGGGCAGTGCAATGGTAGGGCTCGGGACAGCGGTGGTGCCGACAGGCTTCTTGCCAATGGTGGGAGGGAAGGAGAGAATATGGAGAAGAATTAGTGAGGGGACAAGGACCTTGCAAGTGGGCACAAATGCCTCGTCATCATATAGAGAGGTTTCACATCCATTTGGATCTAGATGAGACCCGAAACCAGGTTTAGGGACTATAAAATTACATTTGGTAGTGCAGGGACCTAGGTGACATGGGTCATCAGCACTCAAGAAAATATATAGGGTCTTTGACCGTTCTTATAATTACCTTGGCGGTCATCTGCACTAAAGAAAATATATATGCTTGGGGTTGTTATATGCTCCCTCCAATCGATTTTATTTGGAACAAGTTGAATGACACAGCCTCCTAGATTAACTTAGACCATTTATTTGCTTTATCTTATATTATTTATGCTTATAAAATTATAATTATTAGATAGTATAATTCCTTACAAATCTAATCATATAAAGTTGAGAGCGGGCGGTTAAGCGCAAAATTACCTAATCCCTATGCGCCCCTTGGATAACATCATGTGACCCAGATTAGAAGTTTGCGTGGTTGCATGGAGAGGTTGGTTTGCACCAGATATGTTACCTGTAAAGTTTTAAAGTTTGAATTTTGATATGCTTACATGCCAAATAAAATGGATTGGAGGTAGTATTTATGATGATGTGAAAAAATTGAACTCAGCTTTTTTTCTATCATTGGCAGCCTTTCGTTGAGGGTTGAGCGCCAGGATTAATTTTCTTGGTGGTTTTTATGGCCTCCTTCAGAATTTTTAGTCTACAAAAGATATTCCATTTTTTGGCATTGACCTCTATAGACATATGCACACACACTCAGCAGTTTGCTAAAACTCACTTGGCAAATTTATAGTTTTGCTAAGTCTTAAAACCAAATGCCAAGTGAAAAAAAGAGGTCTTCTCCAACAGTTTGCTATTTGGGCTTGGCAAAAGAATTTGGCATCCTAGGACTTTTACCAAAATCATAAAATTGAGCCTCCAACAAGTTGGCAAAACTAGTTGGCAAATTAGGATACACGTGATGCCAAGCGATGGAGGACTTGACATATTTGGCAAGTGAAGGGGGAATTTTGCCAAGCTCACAAAAATGCCAAGTAGTTTTATCAACTTGTTGGAGACTGTTTTTTATGGTTTTGGCAAAAATTTTAGGATGCCAAGTGCTTTTATCAAACTGTTGGAGTTGGTCTTAGGAGCACCTCCGAAAATACTTTGCCACTACTCCCTCCATCCCAAAAAGAAGGTCGTTCTCGCTTTCCAGAAATAGATGCCGACAATTTTTATAAATAATAAATATTATCAATTAGTATCATAATTAGTATTATCGGAAAGATCTTTAGATCTAGTTTTTTAACAAATTTATTTGAAGATATAAATATTGTATGTATTTTCTATAAATCGAGTCAAACTTATGGCACAAACATCTAAAAACGTTATTCTTTTTTGGGACGGAGGGAGTACATGCATACATATCCTACTGCTATGAGCAACTCTAGAAAAAACTAAGACGATAGATCTGAAGTATGTCAAGGGAGACATTGCCTTCGTTACTAGAATATTATCATTATATTCTAGAATAATTCCAAAAAATCTAAATGTGAGCATCCGGGTTAAGTCATGGCTTTATATATTGGTAAGGAAGTAATTTGAGTTAAAAATAATCTTTATACAGAAATCCCATAGTCGCTGGAAGAAATTGACTCGAAAAACAGGTCGCATGCCTATACATCAAATCTAGACAAAGCCGTTTGTACAAAAAACAAAGTACTCCTAAAATTATCTCGTCCATCAAAACAAGTCTTTACAGTAGAAAAACGCGTCTGTCGAAGGCGTCGATTCAAAATTTTGAAATTATTATCCTATAAAATTCCTTGTTACTGCTCCGTCCAAGGCACCCATTCAAATTCAAAAGTCAGAGAGAATGAAAACCGAAGGGGTTCGCTGGTGAAGGCGCTGTGTGAAACTGAAACAGAAACCCAAGAGGTTCGCTGGTTGGAACTTGCGCTGGGTTTAATTGGCCGCCGCTAGATGCTGCCTATTTGAAGCAGCGACGACGACGACGACTGCAGGATCGATCGTGGAGAAGCGAGCGACGCGTCTCTCCGCCGGCCATCAGGTGAGTGAACTGAACTGGTCATCATCTTGCCTGCCTGCAGTTCGTTCGTGCCGGACGGCGGACGCCTTCCTGCCCCCACTGGTCCTCCACTTATCGTGGTCTCTCTGCCTCGCAGCGGCTGGCGACGGTGCTCTGATCGGTGGCCATGGCGCCTCTGACGAGAGGCCGGAAGAAAGCCCTTGCCGCGTCTCCTCCTCCTCCTCCAGCGATCGACCGCATCAGCAGTCTTCCTCCGGAGATCCAGGCGCACATCCTGTCGTTCCTGCCGGCGCAGGAGGCGGTGCGAACGTGCGTCCTCTCGCGGACATGGCGCGAACGCCAAATCTGGAGGTTTACCAGGCGCCTCCTCATCACCGGCATGTCCGTGAATGAGGCCCGGCAATTCGTAGACAGCCGGCTCGACGAGCTCAAGGGCGCGTCCCTCGACGCCAGCGAGATCTGGTTCAGGTTCGATCCGTTCATGGAGGATGAGGATGAGGAAGAGGATTCGGATGAGGATTCGGTCCATTCGGATGAGGTCTGCCTCAACTGGGAGGACATGTCCAGCATCAACAGATGGATCCATCGGGTTCTGAAATGTGAAATCCAGCTGCTCCGTGTCGACATAAATTCTCGAACCGACTACTTGCAGATGAGCAACATGCCCCTCCTCGTCTCTCGGCACTTGACGAGGTTGGAGCTCACAGGCGTATGGTTCACCTGTCCTTGCATCAACCTGGATGGCTGTCCTGCCTTGGAACATGTGGAGATTAGTGAATGCTGCTTGAAACATGTGAGGAAGATCAAGTCCCTGTCACTTAAACGACTAGTCATCACATCCTGCGAGTCCAATGACGATCACAACCGCTTTTCGATTTGTGTTCCACGTCTAGTTTACCTATGTCTGGATCTGGATGACAGTGAAATCAGGACACCCATGCCGGAGAGAATGCCAGAGTTGGTGGGAGCAAAGGTCACGATTGGCACATTTAAGGATCGGTGCTCTTGTAAAGATCCTATGGCATCATGTTATCACGTTACACGAGATTCTGACACTGATTATGCTGGACAAAATACCACAAAGTGTTGTGTTCTTGAAGGTTTAGCACAAGCTGAAGATCTAATGCTGATAGTGGATTACTCAACGGTATACACTCAGAAATCTTCTCTTATGATTAGTATTCACCGTTAAACTATATATATGTGTTCCAGTTAGATAAATGCATGCCCCTGCTGATAGAAATAGCATAATTTTTCCGCACTCATGTATTCCCACTGTATGAACTTCCTATAAGTAAATTAAATAATTTCATGCCGGCGTAGTCTACATAATAACAGGTTTTATTTACTTTCGTTTTTTGTTTGCAATCTGTCCAGTATATTTTCAGAAGGGATTTGAGGTGGTGCCCCACATTTTCTAAGTTGAGGACCCTGGTACTCAATGGGTTTTGCTCGCGTCAGCCTGCTGATTATTGCAGTTCACTAGCGTGCATGCTTGAACATGCACCACTTTTAGAGAAGATCACACTTATTTTAGACACACTTATTTTCGACAAGGTAAAATAGTTCTAAGTAGTGAACCACCGATGCATATGTGACTGAGTTGTAGTGAGTTATTATTGTTTGAACTTGGTGGCCTCATTTCAGGGATGCACATATAATCTGGAACTGAAAGGTTACCCTGATGCAAAAGTGAAATCAGCCAAAATATCGCAACACCTTCAGATAGTCAAGATCAGTTCTCAGAATTTCAATGAAAGACTCCTTAGTGTGCTGAGTTTTCTGTGTACGCTGAACATATGTAAGATCACAATCAGCTCTGCTTTTACTCTACATTTGTATATTTTATATTAGCAATATGGTAGCAACACAATACTCTGTCATGGTAAATTTATACACTTATGGCAAAACATGGTAGTATCCTATCACTTAGATAAATAACAGTAAAAAACAATTCTACGAGTTATTAACATAATCATGACCATAGAAAAACCCTTCATGTTTGACTATTATCATGCATATATTCTGCAAATAATGAAATAAAACAATGACCAAGTCCCAATCATATATATAATAAGGTATACAAATTTAAACTAACAGTTCGGGAAAACTGAAGGTTGCCCCTTCCTTTCTTAGAAAAGGAAGAGTCCTTTCTCAGAAAAGGAAGAGTAACCTAACCTAATTCATATTATTATTTCAATTGTTACTCACATAAAAGTAGTTCTTCTGAATAGGAAAACATATGTCACAATTTTTGGTTTGGATCAAGTAGTTCCAACTCACACTCTGTCACACCCTATTCTATCTGATTTTTCTTACTAAATTTTCCCTTGTTGGATTGCAACCATATGTGACACTGTTTTCATATGAATCAGTCTCGTCATCGCCATTGTAGAAACTGGCGGTCAAGCAGTGTACCATTAATTGGTATTTAATTTTCTTGTTTCGACTGGGCAACTGAAATACATGTAAAGGATGGCCAATGTTTTTTGTGTGAGGATGCCAATCACTAATAGTATCATACCATGCTACATACATACACACTATTCAGCTATGTATTTAGAACTTGCTGTGTCAAACCTTTTTTTGTCTTCCATTGTTTTGATATTTGAACCAAAGAACTGGAGCGTTTACATTTCTAGACTTATCATGGACGAATGACATCCCCAGATTTGCTAGAAGATGTTTGTGGTGAAATGCCTTTACAATTTTGTTCTAACTTATATTTTCTAGAGTAAATTACAATGGTGGAACTTAAACTACTACATGCATCCTTCTCAACATGGACCCCAAACTATGAAACTATGCCAATCTACGTCCCTGGACTTAATAAGTGCCTCAATTTGGGTCCAAAGCAGTCACATCATAGGAAATTAGCTGATGTGGTGGCCCAGCAAGGGACCTACGTGTGGGTGCGCAGCTCATAATTACATGGTTGGTCCCTAAACAATTACTGATTCCCACCGTGATCTACTTAAATAGTTTAGGGAATTAGATACACGATTTTGTAGTTTCACAACCAAGATAAGAAATGACATAGTAGTTTATGGAGCTTCAGTGTATTTTACTCTATATTCTATTGAAATTGATAGAAAAATTATTATATTCTATTTAAAAAATGGTGTTCTCTAAGGTAGTAATCATAATTTGTTGATACTTATTGAGTAGTTATTTAGGTATCAATTAATACTCCAGTCCAACAAAGCATTTGAGTAACTAGCTTAAGGTTCATTTTCAGGAAGTAAATTCTTATGTACTGAATTCTATTCTTGTATAGATTCTTGCCATGTTTCACTATCTTTGTTGATGCCCTCTTAACTTATCATGCTTCTCATGTTTGTGCAGGTTTTGAGAGTGCAGGTTTTGGGATCAGAGTAACAAAAACATAATGAAGAAGCAATTATCTCACTAAACGTGTAAAGTTTTATGCTCCTTACCTATGCATGTGGCAAATTATGCTAGAAATATGAAAAATAAGAACACCAATAGAGCAACTCTGTATGATTTACCTATAGTATTATTAATATATTCATTGTTTTCTTGGTATTTGGCCCTCATATAATTGTTCTTGGATTTATTCACTGACTGTGGACAAATAATTTCACTGGATTGGTTAAAAATTATTGTTTTTTAAGCAAGCTAAAATTTGTTTCATCAGACATAATACCTTTTACAATTTTGTTTAACAAACATTCTTCAAAAAGATGATAGATATTTACATGTCGAAGTCATGTCAGTCTCAAATCACCAATTATTTTAGTTTTCAATTATTGTTCTATTCGAATAAAACACCTGAGTAATTGCAGTTTAACGAAGTAGATCCTTATGCATTGACTCCATTCCTATATTTTGCATCCTTGCATTGTTTCCCATATCACCATTGAAGACCTTTGAACTAACCATGGTTCTCATGTTCGAGCAGGGTTTCATTGTTCAGAGCGACACCAGGTCCCAAATGAAGATGAAAAATATGACTAAATCAATGAGGAGCTTGGTCTTGAGAAGTACCGTAGTATTAAGGATTATGTTATCTGTCTGTTCAGTCCTAGGATTATGTTATCTGTCTGTTCAGTCCTATTCCAAGTCATAGGAACATGATCTCCAGAATTATTCCTTATATTATTTAATTATCCAGCAGGCTAACTGCCAATACTATAAGAGTCGCCATATCATCTTGATTGTTTCCCATATTATAGCAGTTCTGGAAACGTTCAGATGTCACTGCATTTTAAAATGTCCAATAATCGTTCTAACGGAGTGGTAGTGTTAAGTTTAAAGCCACATTACCATGTAGAGATTTGTTACTGTTCTTGGGAGGAACAGATCATAAAGAAATTGAATTATTTGTAGTTAAGGACACATTAGTAGTTTTATACTCCAGTCATTTGCCAAAAGAACTTGAAGGACCTGCCTTGGCCATTGAATTCACACACACAACACTACGTATCCATGGGCAGACATAACTTTGCAAATTCCTTTATTTTTTTAGAAAGTTTCTTCACCACATTCTGCTATAGTCTTGCCTTCATTCCTTTTTGGCGTGTGTAACATGGGCTCTGGGAGCAAACCTGGTCCATGCGACCATACCCAAGGGCCCAAGGCAAAAGTCCTAACCAGATTGACACGATGCTGCTTCGCCACTGCGCGGCAGGCGCAATGCTGCATCCCTATTTCCTTGTGACGTCAGCGTTCTCTCTTTGAAGTGATTGAAGCATCTCTGTCTACGCTATCTGCTCTGATTCGCAATCCTTTGTTTCTGGCACTCATCGTTGAAGCTCTGATTCGTTGGGTATCGAGTGATGGCACCTCTGACGAGACGCCGGAAGAAAGCCTTTGCCGTGGCACCTCCAGCTCCGGCGATCAACCCCACCGATCGCATCAGCAAGCTTCCGGAGGAGATCCAGACGCACATCCTTTCATTGCTCCCGGCACAGGAGGTCGTGCGAACTTGCGTCCTCGCGCGGAGTTGGCGGGACGTCTGGAAGTTCACTAGACACCTGCTCATCACGGCCAAGTCCGTGCAGGAGGCCCAGCACTTCGTGCACAGCCTGCTTCGCGTCCACCTCGACAGGCTCGAGATCGCGTGCCTCGACGCCAGCGAGATCAGGTTCAAACCGTTCGATCGAGAATGTCATGACTCCCCTGCTGGAAAGAATGCCAGAGTTGGTGGAGGCAGAGGTCCGGATTGACTCATATATGGATGAGTGCGTTTGTGATGATCCCATGGTTTGTCCTGACGTTACACGGGATCATGACATTTATATTGATTCCGATAGTGATGACGACGAAGAAGGTTCAGGTGATTATGCTGGAAAAAATACCACAAAGTGCGTGGTCCTTGAAGGTCTAGCACAAGCTACAGATCTAGTGCTGAAAGCTGCTCACCCAACGGTATGGTACACCCAAACATATATGCCTTTCGTCCTGCTGATTGTTCAGTGTTAAATTATATACATTTCCAGTCAGAAAATTGTCCCTGCTGATAGCCATTATAAATTTCCACGCTCATGCATTATATTCCCACCATCAAAATAATGTTTATTTACTATCTTTTTTTTCTTCTGTGTGCAATCTGTCTAGTATATTTTCAGAAGGGATTTGAGGTGGTGCCCCCACTTTTTCCAAGTTGAAGACCTTTGTACTCAAGGATGATTTTTGGTGGCAGCCTGCTGATTGCAGTGCACTAGCATGTATTCTTGAGCATGCGCCAATTTTAGAGAACCTTACACTTATTTCATGCAGGGTAAAATATTTCTTGATAGGCAACCACTTCTGCATTGCCAATTGAGTTATAAATTGTTATTAATTGAACTTGGTGACTTCATTTCAGTGGCTAACAGGCAAATATAAAGTACAAATGAAAGGACATCCTGATGCAACAATGAAATCGACCAAAATATCGCAACACCTTAAGACAGTCGAGATCAATTGTGAAGATGTCAATGAAAGATTTCTTAACTTCCTGAATTTTCTGGGTACCCTGAACATATGTAAGATAAGAATCAACTTTGCTTTTACTCTATATTTTTATGTTTTATATTAGCAATATGGTAGCAACACTATACTCTCTCTTTGTAAATTTCATGCACATGTGGTGAAATATGGCAGAATGCTATAAATAAAAACATTAATAAAACAAATAATGAAATAAAGCAAAGATGAAGTTCCTAAAGTCATTAAAAGTAATGTAGATTTAAACTAATATTTTGATATAAATGAAGATATATAGCCCATTTTTGAAGCGTAGAGTAGCTGCACTCACTACTGAGCAGGCACTACAAGAAATCGGTGGTTTTTGACATAAAATCCATTTGTGACGGTGGTTTTTGATATTAATTATGACATAGTTATGTGAATTATGATATTAGTTATGTGAATTATGACATCGGTTATATGTATTATGACAAAAGTGCAATGTCAAAAGAAGATTGCATATATTTTATGACATAATTCATGTTTTATGACATAAACTCATGTCATAACTAACGTATTATGACATAAACTATAGCATAATTAATGTCAGAAAACCACCGTCACAAATGGATTTTACGTCAAAAACCACCGATTTCTTGTAGTGAGGGTAGGTTGAATTGAATTTACATACCTACTAGTCGTTTCTTCTAATCATAAAAACATACTAGGGGTATGCAGCGACGATGCCGTGCGTGCAGTTGGTGGTCGCGCCTTTGTATGTTGTGGTGAACTGGTATTCTGAAGGCTCATTCGTTGTAGTGGTAATAGGCCTAAAGCTGTGTATATGGCTGTGTTTTTTGGTATGGTATACACATCTGCATGTAAAAGATATAATAACTATTTAAGGTTATCTCTAAGAATGATTGACATAAAGTTAGGAAAATACACGATCGAATGGTAGAATCCAGTAAATTTTACACCGGATAGCCTTTTACTTTTCAAGACAATATATATCCTTTTTTAAATATGGTGGCATAATAGGACTATAGCGGCGACAAAGAAGATAGACGCATGGAGGAGTCCGGTATAGTAAATTTCTCGTATACATACAGATGACTTTTCTTAACAGTCATGTGATGGTCGTGCGATGGATTAGACGTTAGTGCACCGGCTTAAAAAGAGAAAAAACGAAGCTGATAAAAAAATAAAAATAAAAAATGAACTGTATATGCGGGGCACATGTAAATAGTCATGGGCCCTGCATGAACAGTAGATGGAGCTGGGAGGCCGCGCATTCCTTCCAGGATAAAGAACTACTTATGTCTGGACCAAGTAGATCCAAATCACACACAATGCCACACTTTTCTATTTGATTCCGTTTATTTAATTTTTTCTTGCTGGATGCAGCCACTTGCCACTTCAGAAAGTTGCAGTGTACAATGTTAACTAGTATTTACTTTTCTTGTTTATACACTGGACAACTGAAATGCATGTAAAGGATGGCCATTTTTTTATGTGAGAATGCCAATCACCAATAGCAGCATGCCCCAATACATAGAAACACACAATATTCAGTTTGTGTTTCGATAGTGCTGTGTCAAACATTTTGTCTTCCCTTCTATCATGAAGAATCCAATCCAAAGTAGTCATATCATACGAAATTAGCTGATGCGCTGGTCCAGCGTAGGACCAAAATGGAGAAATAACATCATCAGGTTTGCTAGAAAATGTTTGTCGCACAATACCTTAACAATTTTGTTCTAACTTATATTTTCAGAGTATATTACAATGTTGATCCTTAACTAATACATCCTTCTCAACTCTGATCCAAAGCAACCAACATCATAGGAAATTAGCTCAAGTGGTGTTCCAGTTCCAGAGTGAGACATGTGTGGGTGCATAGGCACTGCTCATAATTACATGGTTGGTCCCTAAACTATTAGTGATTCTCACCTTGATCCCCAAACTATAAAATTGCAAATCTAGGTCCACAATCAATTAAAGTACTACAATATGGTTCCAAAGCATCTATATATGCCTCTACCACTGGATGGATGATGCACTCAGGCTGAGTGTCAGTGGCTATGTAGCTTGTAGTTTGTCAGCAGTTACATAGCATTTTCTAGAGACGATACCTAGCAGAGCTAACAAAGAACAGTAATTGACTGTGGCCACAGCCAGTGTTCAAGTATTCACCAAGAACAAACTGTGTCTATGCACACTGTTAGAATGAGCTATGCAGGGTTCTCAACTAGAGTCCATACAGCTATTTCGGACTAAGATTGGGGTACTTAAATATATTAGGGACCTAGCTAGCAGGGCAATCAATTTCATGACCAAGATGAGAATGACTTACTACAGCCGGTGTATTTTACTCTATATTTTACTAAAAATGATGGCAAAGTTTTTATATTACCTTAAAAAATAATGGCAAATTTCAAGAATGTAAACCTCTAAACCAACATTTGTATTTTGGTTACACTTGTCATCAAGTAGGTATTCTATCAATTATACTCCATTCCAACAAAACATCTGAGTATCTAGCTTACAAATCACTTTCAGGAAAGGGACTCACTTCATTGACAAGAACTTTCGCAAGTACTTGATGAAGCAAGGAATCCAACATCATGTCGCTATTCCGTACCACCCTCAAACAAGTGGCCAAGCAAAGACTTCCAATAAGCAAATCAAGAACATTCTACAAAAGACAGTCAACGAGATGGGGACTACTTGAAAGGAAAGGCTACCAAGGCACTATGGGCATACCAGACAGCATACAAGACACCTCTTGGCACGTCACCTTATCAACTTGTCTACAGGAAGACTTGTAACTTGCCAGTAGAGCTATAGTTCAAGGCTCATTGGGCAATCAAGAGATGGAACATGGACTTAGAGGCCACCGGGACGAGAAGAAAGATGCAACTCTCAGAGCTTGATGAATGGCGAGAAAGAGCATATCACAACTCTAAGCTCTATAAAGAGAGGACCAAAAGGTGGCATGATAAGAAAATTAAGAAGAAGAGCTTTAGCCCTAGAGATAAGGTACTATTATTTAATTCCAGGGTGAAGTTATTCGGGCATGGTAAACTCTGAAGTAAGTGGGAAGGACCATTCATGGTGGTAAATGCATCATCACATGGAGCGGTGACACTTCAAAACAACGAAGGTACATTATTCAAGGTAAATGGCCAACGCCTTAAGATTTTTCTAGAACCTTCTAGACCACCAGAGGAATTAGATGAAATTCATTTTCTAGTTTTCCCTGACTTATTAAAACTGCCACCTCCAGTGCAAATTGGGCCGCGGCCGTTTGGAAAGATAACAGGCCAACAAAGCACCCTACGAAAGAGCACTGGGAGACGGGCCAAGTGGGACCGGCCGGTCCCACGCTAGACCGATTGGTCTCCCTAGGTGCCGCCTCACGGTCCACCGCTTCTTGGTGCGTAGCTTGATCCGTTAGGGTTTCAGATATTCTACCGCGATGCGCGTCTGCCGCCACCTATTAGCGATAGATCCTCGAGATAGAATGACCTCTCCCTCAAGCCATCAGGACTATATAAACACCCCTCCCCCTCTCATCCTAAGAGCTCTCCTCTCTCAACACATAGCGCAGGAAGCTCTCCACCTTTCCACCTTTTGCCAAATGGCTAGCCCAAAACACCCATACACAGTTGAAGAGCCAGAGGACATCCTTCCACTGGCGGTCATCCTGCCGAAGTAGCCGGCAGTCTTGCCACCCAAGGAGGTCGTCCCGGTACCATCGAAGGAGGTCGTCCAATCTCGACCTCAAGGGGCGCCGCTGGAGCAAGTCTACTACGCCTAGGCCATCAATAGGCCTACCATCGCTCCACCAACTCGACCGCTCCTGGGTGATAAGCCACAACAGCTAGGTCAACCCTGCATCGCTCTCCCCTAGGGACTAAGTTACTACCTCCTAAAGAGGGAGAGAGGCTACTGAGTGTCACTACCAAGTTCGGGGGGGGGGGGTGACTGGCATGAAGTACACCAATGCCAAGCCCCTTGTGACCTTGGAGGGTGTGCGAGTGGACCCGAGCAATGTGAAGTTTACTCCACCACCGAGGAACAACCCGGAGCCCCCGAAGAAGAAGGCGAAGACTGCGGCTGCACCACGACAGCCTTGCCTAACCATGGCCACCCTAGAGACTAGAATAGATCTCTAGGCCCAAACCCTCAGGGACGCACTAAAAGCTTTAGAGAGCTTTGGCCAGCGTGTAATCAACCTAGAGTGTAAGCATGAGCAGCTACGTGTTAAGCACAAAGCGCTCAAGGTTAGGGTGAGAGAGCTAGAGAAGGAGTAGAGATAGAGATGAGATGGGCACACGTGTAATAATCATTAGTTCTCTTAGTTTAGATTAGTTTGCTTAGTTAGAATTTAATTCATGATTGTCTTGTGTAATAAATGTGCCGCATCAATGATAATAAAGAAGTTAAGTCTTTAGAGTCATCTCTCTCTGGATATATGTATGTTTTTGTCTCCACCTTGTTGTGCATAAAAGGAAACCGGAAACAAGTGTGGGGGTGGCGGCCGGCGGCGTGGCATGCGGCGGTGGCTAGGGTAGCGGCATTTGGCAGGGGGAGAGAGGAAGGAGAAGGCGCGAGCACGGGAGAGATTAGAATAAAGGACTTTCGCCCAATTATTTTCTTGATTCAATCGATTACAATCTCCGATATTTATAGTCTCAAGTGGACTCTAACGAAAAATTACTTATCAAACACGAACTTTTCGTTTCCTAATCTTAATGACCTTAATAATAATAATAATAATAATAATAATAATAATAATAATAATAATAATAATAATACTACGTAACTTCGCAAACAAACGCGACGGTAGCGAGGAGGCGGCTACAGGTAGGACCCATAGCCTCCACCGCGTGCGGGGGAAGGGGGGGCGGCTGCGCCTCCTGCGCCAACCCCCTCCTTTCCCTAGGTCGGCCCATGGGAGCCACTATAGCTGTCCATCTTCCTCATTTAAGCCTCGATGCTCCGCCAAATTCGCCAATTGTCACCACCTTTTTAGCGTGTGACGGAGGGATTGAACTTCGTGACATCAAACTCAACATTATCAAGTCTTGCCACAACACTCACTCATTCATACTTATATACATTATGTTATCGTTTTATACAATATTTCGTAATCATATTTTAGATATTTTAGCTACTAAATAAACTCAAATGAAAAAACTTTTAACTACAAAGTTTTAAATCTTGTCAAATACTACAACTTTGGTATAGAATGTATCTCCATCGAGATAGTTTGAAAAAAATCAAAAAAAACATTTGAGAAATATTAGAAAATCAAAAATTTAAATTTCAAAATCTATAACTTTCGAACACATATTTTAGACTCTAAACATCTTCGAATTATAAACTATGCAACTATAAAGTTGTAGATTCTATTGAATACAATAACTTTTGTATAGACCATATCAACATTCAGGATCATTTGATATTAATTTCAAAATCTACGCACTTACAACATTGTTTTGGGACCCTAAATAGTTTCAATTCAAAAACTTTTCAACTAAAAAGTTGTAGATTTCGTCTAGAGATATAATTTTGATGTAAAGTTTATCTTATCTAATTTCGTATAAAAAAGTTATGAATTATTTTCTGTTTGCAACCATTAATCAAGATGGTTGCCTTAATCCACGATTTACCGTGGTGGTTATTATTGACCATCACGGTTAAATAAAAAAACATCTGTAATGGTAAATCTAAACATTTTACATGGCGGTTAGATTTTATGACCGCCACGGTTAATAAAAAGGACACCGTCTCGCAAAATCATTTATGTACTAGTACTCGTGGTTTGGATCATCCTCGCAAAACTCAACATGTCTAGTTTCATGGCTTGGCGATGCTTGTTTTGCTGATCCGAGTTGGTTTGAGTATAATTCGATTCAAACTCATGTGTTGGCTTGTGAAACTTGCACATTTCAATCTAGATGTTTCCAACTTGAATAAGACCATCGCTCTATATATGTCAAAGGATAATGGCCAACTGAGAGATCCAACATCCAATCATCGAGAACTAATCTCTATTCGATATCTGGTGGCATTCTAGGTGGCCTTGTAAACCCTAAAGCAACCTCGACGGGTCTTCCCGAGAGGTGTTCTCGATCTTTTTAGGTGAAGAATAGGCTTTGAATCAGCTGGTCGGTCTTGCTAATCTCAAGTGTCTTTGTTTCATGATAGGCCATGTGTAGCTTAGGGCATGCTAGTCCTTGTTGGTGTGTAACCCAACTCAGGGTCAACAAGCACACCAGAGGAACACAAGGGAGCTGCTAGGGATGATTGCAAGACGGCTGAGAAACTGGAGAGTGTTGTGCAAGGAAGAACATCGGCAGTAGCTGGACAACATGGTGCAAGAGCGCTGCTTGACCTCCGCTGGCGGTGCAATGGTTATTGAGGAATTCGATTCATGGGGTTTAGGTTTCAGGAGCTGCGAAACTAGGAGGCACACTAGCAAGCATTACAGGGGATCGTCAATTTGATTTCGCTGACCTTGAGTAGTATCGGTGAGATTTTTATAATTCATATATAGGTCTAGCTAGTTATTAGAATGTTAATCTGGGCATAGCTTTTGAGACCATCCATGATGAGTGATTTAGGCCGGCATGGGTACTTCCCTTTTGTCGAAAAAAATCACGACAAAGGAGTTCTTGCCTACATAAATCATACCATCATGTAATACTCCATGGAGTGACAGGAACCAGCCCGTACTGAAAAAAAAAAAAAAATCCAGGTTTCATTACTCCCTTTGCTAAAATTATAGGACAGTTTGGCTTATCTGGATACTATGTTTTATTATATATCGAGGCATAGTGTATGTATAAATGCATAAAGAAATATGTATCTAGAAAAACCCAGAATGTCTTATAATCTAGAATGGAGAGGAAACATATTTCTTACCTTTTTTCTAACAGAAACAGGTAAAGAGCACAAAAATATTTGGATATTCCCAAAAGCAGTATATAACATCCACTGAGAGAGTATTATTTTCAATTCTGTTAACTCAAAATCAACACAAAAGGGTCTTCAATCCCATGTACATTGGGGTAGACTAGAGATAAGACCACACAAGTCACACAGATAGACGGCAAAATGTTGAATAAATGGTATTAGCCATAGTAATAGAAGTAATACTATTTTTTCCTTGCCTCCATAAATAATACTGCATTATGCATATGAGGTGCAAATGATCACAGTTTAGCAACTCCATTTTAAGGGAAAATGAAATTGCAGAATCACCCCAGCTTTTCGGCCTTCTCCACAAGGTCGGACAGCATGTTCTCCACGAAATCTGCCAAGAGGGCATCTCCAGAATGCATAAGGAAAAACAGATTGTCTATATGCTCCAATGGCTTAGGTACATACACTCCTGAACTAGCACTGCTCTCTTGGAACTCGAAGCCATGGCATAGCTCCCACCTGCTTGCCTTGAGAGCCCTATGCGCACAAACAGCAATTCCTCCATCTCCATCAGCCACGGCTTCTGGTGCTCTCCATGAGCACCTCTATCTGTGACACCATAATAATCAGTAGAAAGCATGTACTGATTCTCCGCTTCGTCTCCAAGTATCTGCTTCTCAATTTTATGTCGATCCAATAGGTCCTTGAAGAAGCATGGAAGTGCAGCAATGGCATCATTGACCTCTACCAGTGATTCGGAGAAGAATGAGATGGCCCAAACAGAAGCGGCGCATACCAGTGGTGACTTGACATGCCGGAGCATCCTTAGAAGACCTTTCCAAACCTGGGTTCGCAACCACCTGGTTGGGGCTCATGATGCCGGCGATGTAGCTAATACTATCAACATACACACGATACTTGGAACGTATTGTGATGTCTACAATACTCCCCAGGAAAGCAGAATGGTATTCTCTAATAGCATCCTTCAGCATCTGTTGGTACTCGATATGGACGTTAGCAGTCATATCCAACTCATTATGCAGGAGAGATAGCACATCACTGATGTTCCTTGGAGTGAGGAGGCTCTCCACTAGCTTCAGAACATACTTTCGAACAGCAAGGTTGCAATTTGCTAAAGCTGCTAGTACATCCACAGCAAGGCCATCAAACCCTGGGTGATGGACCATGGTCTTACTAACCTGCTTCAGCCTACCAAGCATCAAAACGATGCTGCTTATCTGAAGTGACGATTGTGGTGGCACTGTTACAAGCATAAGGCAATAGGCTCTTGCAATAGTATATGCAAATCCTGGAACAACAGGGGGCAGAGAGAGCAGGGAATCTGCACATGCACACACCACAGTGGTGTACGGTGACAACATCAGCGAGGCAAAGGCTGTGACACACCTTGTGTTATCGAGATTTACCGGTGAGCACTATACCACAACACTGAGATTAGTGATGGACGGTCTGACGCTGAAAGCGGTTATAGAAACAGATGATCTGCCGCTAAAAAGTTATAGCGGCAGACTTATGCAGACACTGTAAGTGCTGCCGCTAAAAATCTTTAGCGTCAGACAGTACTTTTAGCGGCAGACAGTCTGTTTCTCCAAATATTTATAGCGGCAGATCATCCATCACTACGTTTCAGCGACAGATACACTGTTAACAAGCATTTACCAACAGATTGTCCATTACTCCATGTATTTGTAGCGACAGATTGTTCAACGAGACAATATAAATATAGCAAAAAAAATACAATTAGAAAACTTTTAGTACATATCAAACCCACATTTAAGCTTAATGTCATCACATAAAGGTACGAGGTCACATACATCACATGGAGGTCAATTCATATAACATACAATCTTGTCTTGTACACCAAATGTTTGTGTACATGCAAAAGAAGTCATACACCAAAGGATTACATGAATGCACATTGTCCCAGCAAGCAATAGTAGTAGTTTGTTCACACAATCATTTCTAAAAACTTAAAAACCAAAAGCAATGGCTTGCCAAACTAGAGCACATCCATCAAGTTAATTATGCATGTGTGGAGAACCATTTTCCAGAAACTCAAACCCAAGACTTGTGCCCAGCACTTCCTGAAAAATACAATAGCCATGTAATTAGGCAAGTGGAGAGAAAAATATAAAGGTGTTGTATAGTATGAGTTTGTAAAAAGCAGCCAAGTGTAGCAACCAATTTCCAGAAACTCAATTACAAATTATTCATCTACTGCAGCCAATGAATAAACAACCGACCGCAGGCAAGTCAGGATACAACAAGACGTTATCTAGTGGTACAACAGTGAGTTAAATGTTATCTCAATGCAATATGGCCTATGAAGTTTAATAATTATCCACAATCTGTTTATTTAACTTACTAATTGTCCTAGAAGGTAACCAGATCTCAGATGCTATTTCTGTTAGGTTGCTAGGTTGGATGCTAGAGTAAATTGGATAGATCTAACAGTATAAAGGAAGCAGCCAAGTGCATACATCAGCATAGCTGTTTACTTGATTTGGTTGAGTACAGTAGCAATAGCAATAGCTGTTTACTTGATTTGGTTGAGTACAGTAGCAATAGCAATAGAATACTTGAGTGCTGCATTTCGATAAATTTCAGATTTAGGGTGAATAGAGCAGCAGCAAAAGAGCAAAAGAGCAGCCAAATTTACTATTTAATTTAGTGCCAAATGAGTGATGGATTTAGTCACTAAATATTTGTAAGTTGTCACTAGGTTTCTGCATAGTCTGAATGGAAATTAAGGGACATACCTGCACCGCCCTTGAAAGGTCTAGATGCCTCCTTAGATGCCTTCTTCATGCATTCCTTTACCTATCACAGATATTTTTAATTATGAACATTGGTCATGCATCACAGACCAAACAAATATGAAAACTATGTCAAGTCTAGTTTATTACTTTATTGTATGGCCATGCAATAGTCATCTTGAGAGCATTAGCCATAGTCTGCATCCCTCCATAAGTCCGAAACAGCAATGCATCCTTTTTCATCACAACATTGACAACTACTTCACGGAATTCTTTCCCAAGAGGCTCACCTCCAACCATGGTGTTTGGATTAGTTGAAATGACTGTTCCCCTTGCCACAGCTAAATCAGATCTCAACATAGCAAATAATATCACATCCTTTCCAACCTGAAATACAGGATGCACTCATAAGAATTTTAAAGCAAGGAACATATATGAAATGATAATAGAATGCTGGAAGACAAGAAGATTACATAGTTATCATTAGCAAAGCGAGGAGGACCATCATTTATTGGTGTAGTTGTCTTGTTCATAGCGGAGTGGGCTACATCATGTCTACGGGGTAGCAAGCTCTTATCCTGAAGTGCACTCGTGAGAGCTGATTGGGCTGCAATAGGCCTAGGGGGGCTGCAACAGGTCTAGGGGGCAGCAAGCTCTCTTCCGTTGCAGCCTGAAAATAATGATGCACTCATGAGAACTATAAAGCATGAATGATATTTGATGTCACAAAGAGAAACAGTGCAGCAGCATGGCAAAATTACATGTGTATCATCTGCAAAGTGAGGGAGGATATTAGTTGTTGGTGCAGTAGTGATGTTCATAGCTGATCGGGCAACACCATGCCTAGTGGGGAGCACGCTCTCTTCCATTTGAACCTAAAATAAACGATGCACTTATGAGAATTCTAAAGCAAGGAACACTCACAAATAGATACTTTGCATGAGCATATAGGAAGATTACATGTGTATCATTTGCAAAGCAAGGGCGAACATCATTTGCTGTTGTTGTAATGTGTTGAGCTGATCGGGCTGCAGCATGCCTATCGGGGAGCAGGCTCTCTTCTTCGTCACCATACTGATCATAGTCTTCATTCTCTACATAGTTCTCATATTCTTCACACCGAGGAGCATTATGTGCCTCATCTATATGTTCTTCAGGTGTTGGAATCTACACAAGAATCAGAATAACATTTATCAGCATAGTTATAATATTAAAACAGCAGAATCTAGGCCTCTTGCAGCTGCCACTGCCAAATCTAGCCACCCCTAATGAACCAACAGATGTAGCATATAGGCAATTTGGCAAGTCATTTCTATGAGTGGTATATAGGCAATTCATAATAGACTCACCTTATCAAATTCATAATAAAACTCTATGTTGCATTTACATACCTACTACTGAAATGTATGTGTGCACATGTGTAAAGACATAATTTATTTCGAGTTCTTTACCGCATACTGTCGCGAATTAGAGCCATGCTGTGACAGGACTTCAACATGTGTCCCTCCTTGTGCTATCCTTTCCTCTTCTAATTCCATAATGCGTTGCTCAAGAGTTCTGTTCTTACTTTCAACTCTCCGCCTAGCAAAAATTTCCATTTGCATCCTTGTTGACATGTGTGCTCTAAGCCCTGGGGTACCAATCTCTTGGGGAGTTGGTCCCAGACCCAGAACACGAACACGTCCTCTTGGCTCCTTTGCTCCACAAACAGCAGCATATGCATCGCCTTCTTGAATTGTTCTATCCTTCAACTCTGGTTGAGCTTCAACAATGGCTTTCAGCTTATCCTACAAAATATGAATAAGTAAAGTGTAGAGAACAGATCCATACATTTTTTTTGGGGGGGGGGGGACTTACAATCGTTCCTGCTGCCTCCCTTAATGGTACTCCATTTTTTCTTGTATGTGTATTGATGAACACTTCATCTCTTCGAGGAGGGCGTCCAAGTGCTTTACCCTACAAGTTTCATAACTATGTACCAATGAAAATGCTCCAAAATAATTTACCGGATGAGTAAAATGATAGGAGTCTGTACCAGATTGTGCCTACTGCAAGCATGACTGACACTTCCAGATGTATGATGAACCATCAACTTTGCATGATTTGCTTTTCCTCTTTCAGTGCGAGCCTATGGTAGAAATCATTGAGATGTACACCTTTATAGGCAAGTAATGGAAAAGAGAGATTCATATGAACTGGTCCTTACTTGACATTCAGGAGACCTCCAAAACTTAAAAAGATCATTGACATCATCATTATTTACTATATTTTTAAGTCTATCCTTCAGTTGTTCATCTGTTAATGTTTCATCAAAATACTTTCGTCTTAAGTATGCCTTGTAGTCCTTCCACTTCTTTGCAGCCGTCTCCATAAACCATTTGTTGGCAGACTCATCCACATCAAAGTACACCTAATTTGCCATTGACAAGTCACCATCAGATCATGTACAAATTATACTAAGCTGCTATTAATTGGTTTCTGGGTATTAGATTGCTGAGAAACTGATTATTGATGTACAGATTAATTGTGCAATGCTATACCTGCAAGCCATCCCAAACTTGAATCTTCTTTCCAAGGGGAACATCCCTCCAATCAATAAATCGAAGTGGTAATGTCTTTCTCACTTGACAACCAATGGCACGAACATACTTCGTATAATTTTCTCCTACAGGTTGTCCAAATTCATTGACTATTACTTTGAGTTTAGGCATGTCAGCTGTCCTTGAGAATATGTCATTCATCATGGTGATGCCCCTTCCATTACGCTTTTCAGTACCAGTGTGCAGATCTGTAGAGATGAAAACATATATGTAATATTTTCAGAAAATCACAAACTGAAGCAAGAAATTGTAGCAAATGTTCTTAGAAAGTTTCAGAAATGCAATACCTTCATTGTCACATAAGAAGTCTCCAACTACTTCATAATCAGGATCATCAATAAGCTGCTCATTTGCATGCTCAACAATATTTCTTTGTGGTCTTGGTCGCAAATTATGATGTTCAAGGGTAGCATCACTTGTGAAGTGAGTTGTCTACAGGAAATGCACATGAGAATATCAATTAGTAAGAGGCTGGTTCATGTATAGGAAGCATGCTCGAGGAAATGATTACATGGACAGTTACAGGATGTAAAGAGGACTAAATTCTGACTTACTGCCAACTTTCAATGAGACATGGACAACAGATTTCAGATTTGCACAGATCCTAACTCACAATCAAGTTTATTAACATTGCTACAGATTTCAGACTTTATTAAAAACATGACTAGGATTATTAACCTTGCTACAGATTATAGATTTGTCACTTGGAGTACCTTTGTTCTTTTATTTGGTCGGGCAGGCTGGAGTTCGGCGCTCAACTGACGAAGACAAAGGGAATCCATCTTCTCCTTGTTTCTTGCAACTTGTTCCCATTTCTGCCTGTCATACTCAGTCATGTTATCATCTGTGTTGCCTCTTTCTCTTGCGCTTGACATTTTTTCTCCTAAAAAGTTACAAACGAATTAGCAATCTTTGCCTTGCAAAAGAAATAATACAGACTAAAGGGAATAAAATTTTCATGTACTTAGTGAGGCAATCACATACTGCATACATAACACTTACTTTTTAGGCTCAACTATTATACCATCTATGTCTGTCCTAATACTAGGGACAACCCCATTAATAACATCCACGGTCACCTTGGCATCTAGATCGGGCAATGCCAAAACTAGTCCATTGCCATTATCTAGGTGCTCACAGTCCAAATTATCCATATCATAGAAGTCTCTTGGTTTGGATTGATGAACAGAAACCCACTCAGAACCTGCATGTTCAGGAACATAGAAGACTTGCACTGCTTGTGATGCTAGTATGAAAGGCTCATCTGATACTTTTTCGCCAGTATTGAATAAATGTTTGAAGTTGACAGTGGTGACCCCAAACTGATCGGTTTTAACCCATTTGCCCCGCACACGGTTGTCAACCCAATCACACTTGAAAAGAACAACATTTCCTTTGTGGTTATAGTTCAATTCAACAATCTCCTTTATAATGCCATAATAAGTCTTGTTTCCTATTATGACATTATCATTATTGCCCCTCTCAAAGCATGTGGATTCTGCAACCAGAGCAACCCCACTATTTTGGACAGACCTACCCACATCATATGACTGAGTGTGAAAATCAAATCCATTTATTGTGTAGCTACAGTATTTGTGTGCACTCATGATTGGCGCCTTGGCTAAGATTTGTATCTCAGCTGGTACTTCCTCACACATTTCTTCCACCTATGATTAGTAAGAAATATTATTATTAAGGTAAATAATAAGTTCAACTTAGATAACATGTGTTAAGTTCTCTTCCTACTTACATGCGACCTAAACCACTCATGGAAGCATTCGTGCTGCATTCGGTTGATAGCTCGTTGGTTTCGAACACCAATTGAAGATAGATAGTGAGCATACTTTCTGCAAAGGTCAATTTATTATCACCTGACCATGCTAGAGAATCTAAACATATGGTGTGAAGTAAAATAGATTACTTACTCCAAGTAAGGCTCTATATTTGCATAGTTGAACAAAACATATCTATGTGCTTGTAGCCAAGTCTTGTGATCTAAACTCACTGTGCACTTCCCAGCTAAACCCCGACCAATGCTATCAAAGAAAGGGGTTGTGCAATTTTCAGCTTGCAGCACATCAACATTTCTAAGTGCCCGGCTATGTAAA
The DNA here is from genome assembly GCA_015844335.1 of Chrysopogon serrulatus. Classification (NCBI taxonomy): domain Eukaryota; kingdom Viridiplantae; phylum Streptophyta; class Magnoliopsida; order Poales; family Poaceae; genus Chrysopogon; species Chrysopogon serrulatus. The sequence continues at coordinate 85,598 of JADLZL010001799.1, forward strand.
TAGTGTCCACATAGTGTAAGGCTCTCATAAAACATAGAACCCTCCATAATTGATCCTTCAGGATGGCATTTTGCATGAACATCGCCTTTCAATCTCATTAGAAACCTATACAAATATAATACTCATTATGTTGTAAATAGTACACATTTTTTAATACATATACTTCAGCACGCTCACAAGAATTACCTCTCAACAGGCCACATGCTACGAAAATGTACTGGACCCGCCACTCTTGCTTGGGCAGGAAGATGGACCATCAGATGTACCATAATGTCAAAAAAGGAGGGAAGGAATATAGTCTCCAGAAGGCTCAATGTTTCAGCTATCTCAGCCTCTAGACTGTCCATATCATTTTTGCGAAAAACAGGAGCACAAATTTTCTTGAAGAAATGACAAACACGTATCACTGCAGCACTAACTACTTCTGGCAATACTTTCCTCACAGCCAGCGGTAATAAGTGTTGTAGAATGATGTGGCATTCATGACTCTTAAGGCCAAACACCTTTTTCTCATTAACATGAACATTATGACGTATATCAGATGCATAACCAGCAGGAAACTTTACCCCTTTTAGTACTTCACAAAATAATTTCTTCTCATCAGGACTCATTGTATATGGTGCAGGTGGTAAATAGAATTGGTCTTCAACATCAACAGGGTGGAGATCACTTCTAATACCTAAAGCTTGAAGGTCTAAGCGAGAATTCAGATTATCTTTAGATTTCCCATCGGTGCCCAAGAATGTATTAATAAAGTTCTCATACACATTTTTTCCTATGTGCATGACATCAAAATTATGCCGTAGCATCAAATCTTTCCAATAGGGAAGTTTAAACCAAATAGACCTCCTTTTAAAAATGACTAGTGGCTCCCCTATCTTGCGTTTCTTTCTTTCTGGTTTCTTTCCAGAAGGATCCTTGCCAAAAACTGTAACAATATCTTTAGTACACTCTAACACTTCCTCCCCAGAGAGTGGAGTAGACGCCTGCCTAAATTCAGTTGAACCAAACTTATCAACATCAAACCTAAATGGGTGGTTTTCATCCAAAAACCTACGATGACCCATATAGCAAGTCTTGCTGCCATTACCAAGTCTATGTGAACAAGTATATGAGTGGCAATCGGGACATGCCGCTTCACCGGCAGTGACACAACCAGATGCATAGCCTAGACCAGGAAAGTCTGTAATACTCCACAACACTGCTGCCCTTAATTGGAAGTACTCGCCCTTCGATGCATCATAAGTTCTAACCCCCTTGACAAACATATCTAACAAATCATTCACAAGTGGCTCGAGAAAAACATCCATATCACTACCAGGAGCATGTCGCCCGGGAATTAGCAAAGAGAGTATGAAATTTGATTGCTTCATGCACATTGATGGTGGAAAATTGTAGGGAATACATATACCAGGCCAAATGCTGTAGCTAATATTTTGGGTTCTATAGGGATTAAAACCATCAGTGGCAAATGCAAGACGTAAATTTCTGCTATCCTCAGCAAACTTAGGATGTTTACAATCGAAGTCTTCCCATAGAGGAGAATCTGCAGGATGCCTAAGAACATCATCTCTTGTTCTCTCCTCATCATGCCATCTTGTTAGCTTTGCTGTTTTGGAACATAGAAACAATCTTTGGAGCCTTTTCTTTATTGGAAAGTACCGAAGAACCTTCTTAGGAACCTTGTACACATGTTTTCCATCTAGACTCTTCCTAGCTGATTTCTATCTTGAAACCTTACACTTTGGACATGAATCAGATTTTTCATGTTCCTTCCAATATAGAATGCAATCATTTTCATAGGCATGAATACTAATGTACCCAAGTCCTATAGACTTAATCAATTTCTTGGTCTCATAGTAGTTTCTAGGCAGTGTTGTACCCTCAGGTAAGACATCATTAAGTAGATCTAGTATAAGGTCGAAGCTTTTGTCAGTCCATCCTCCAAGGAGCTTGATGTGAAGAAGCCTAATCAGAAAACGCAGTTTTGTGTACTTCTTGCAATTAGGAAATAATTCTTGACTATTGGCTTCTACCAACTTTTGGAGGTCAACTAGTTCTTTAGGAAGCTCAACAGAACTGTTGTCTTCAAAGTCCCCTCTATCATCTAAACCACAGGCTAGGTCTCTAAGCAATTCAGATATGTCATCCTCTTCACTAGACTCTTCCACAAGATCAGCACCATCACCATTGTTGGTATTCACATAGGAGGAACTAGCTTCCCCATGTAAGTTCCAAGTTGTGTACCCTTTTAGAAACCCATCACATATCAAGTGCTCTCGTATCTCACTTGAGTCTCTCCAAAATGAGTTAACACACTTTCTACAAGGGCATAGTATCTTGTCCCCTACCGCTGAATTTCTAAATGCAAAAGCTAGGAAACTGTTGACCCCCTGTAAATATGCCTTCGTGTGCCTAGCATCACTATTGATCCATGTTTTATCCATTAGTCTTTGTGGGGGCTGAGCATGTACCTGCAGTACCTGAATCTATTGACCGCACGCAATGAGAAGAGGACAATGTCGATGCAGCAGATCTACAGCTGGTTGTGTTTGGTGGGGCAGCTCCACAGTACTTTCACCTAGGGAGCTGAAATGAACCAGAAACAATAAATCAATTATACCTGCTTGTAACAGTGGAAAACCTCCTCTTAATTTATATTAATTATATCAACGCCCTGGTAATTATAGGATGACCTCTTGAACTTAGACATGTCGGATGTACTCAAATATAAGTGAAACAGGGCGTGTTCAGAAATCATGGAAATTAATTTCTTTGGTAGCTAGCGAAAATAAATTGATGCACATAGCTGCACGTGTGATATAGCCTTAGAATTGCTACTATCCATACATAAATACATATACAATTACAATTAACAATCTCTAATAAATAGCTAGGAACATAACTGCTGCATGGAATCACCAATCAGTTTAGGTGTAGTGTGGCAATGCTGGGTGGCTTGTGGCAGCTGGCGCGGCGGTGCCTGACAGCCAGCAGGACACATTGACGTGCTGCTTGCTGCACTACTGGTAGTTCCAAATTAAAAGTCCCTAAATTACCATTGTTCATTCTTTAATTGTTTCTGCTTTTGTGGCTACAACAGCATAGGAGATTGTCTTCTTGTTTGTACCAATTTTTGTATACTGAACAATGAAGCAGAAAGGGATTAAAATTATTTTTCCTCCTGCACCTACTGATATTGTATAGCCATGGCGGTGAGCCAGCCAGCCTCCATTAATTTAATTAGTAGCAGAAGAAGAACCAAATATATATGTACGATTAGAAGTAGTAGAGCAACAGAAATCGAGATTCACCTAGATTGGATTTAAGTTCTTCTAGCTCTTAGACAGCAGTCCTGGCATCGAGATTCTATACGTCTGCTCCTGTAAATCACCGCCAAAACAAATTAAAAGGTTTTCCCTTCCAGCACTTGAAAGGGAAGGAAGACAGAGGGAAGGATCTGGGCATACCGATGGATCTGCAGCAGAAGCACAAATCGGAGATGCTGGAATCGCTCCCCACGTTCCTCCGTCTCGAAGCCCTCCAGGAGTGCACGGTCAGGGAGCAGGGGGTGGACGGGGCTTCATCGAGCGAAACACGGCGGCGCTGTAAAGGAGATGGGATGGACCGGGCTTCCTCCGTTGGTGTGGGCACGGGGTCACCAGGGGATGGCCGTGGCTTCCTTTGGGGCTGGGCCCTTCCGCCGTCGGGGGTAGGGCGCGCGGGGCCGCGTCGGCGCAATCCAAATGACGGGCCACGCCGAGTGTGGGCGGGCGGGAGCTCTCGCGTCGCGTGCTCTAGGGGCTCGCTTGTGGGTGCTGCTTTGGGGCTCCAGCGACGGTGCTGGGCTCGGGCTCCAGGCGACGGCGTGTTGGGCAGGCAGCACGAGGTGCGCGGGGGCTGGGTCGGGAGCTGGAGGAAGCAGATGGGGGCGAGCGAGAGGGATTTGGAATGGAGCTAGGGTGCGGCGGGCGCCATTTGAGAGGAACAGGAGAGGGCGGCGAGCGATTTGGGAGGGAGAGGCGGCATCAATCGGAATCTACACCAGAGATGCGGCGGGAGAGGAAGAATTGGCGGCGGCGTGGGATTTGGGGAGTGAAATGTCTAGGGTTTTCGTTGTACATATGGGGCCAGGCTAAATTTTAGGCGCGAGCTCAATGTGAGCTGGGCGCGCGTAGCGGACCATTGGAGGTAGGTGGGGTCCACCTTTTTTAGCGGCAGACAGATTGATAGTATATCTGTTTTTAGCGACAGACAGGTTAACGCTAAATGTCAATAACTATAGCGGCAGACCATGAGTTGCTAAATAGAGAATCAGCGACAGATGGTTTGTGAGTTATTTTTAGCGGCTGATCATCTATCGATAAAAATAACTTTTAGTGTCAGACATCTGACGGTGATCCGGTGTTGTGGTATAGTGGAGAGGCGGAAGAAGGTACATAGCATTTAGACGGCAGCGAGTTGATCCTGGACTGTCCATATAGCCTAACCATACTTGCATCACGTTGAATACGACGAAGGCCGTCATCCATAAAACAGCGCCAGATGGCATGGAGAGCCTCACTGCGAACTGAGTAGTCCATGTTCATGTGGTTTTTGATAATGGCCTCCCTAATTGCCTTCAGTGTTAAGGAAACAAACCTCTTGGTGGCAGAGTCATGGTCAGGCTTCTCCAGATTGGAAGCAAGACCAGCGATTAGGCGGCACAAAATCTGGGGCTCAGGTATTTTATCTCCGGCAACCACCGTAAAGGCTTGATTTATGGCAGAGACGTTAGCAGCCAGGTTATCGGACTCAAGATCAGCCATAATCTTCCCAAAGTCATCGTGTGGCCCAGTGTTATCCATGGCCATGAGAGCAAATGCGGTATTCTCAACCACTTTTTTTGGTATGCGACAGAGGGGTAGGGAGTCAGGTAGCCGACAGTGGGGAGGACGCCGACGGGACGCCAGATCCGGCCGGGAACTACCCGATAATGGTGAATCTGGGCTAGCTGCGGCTGCGACTGGGCCAGAGGGAGGGAGCGGCGGTGGGGAGGGGATCTGGCTCACTGCCGGCAGATCTAGCCAAGGGGAGGCAACGGCCGGACCGAAAGGGGGACCTGAGCTAGTGGGAGGCGGCAACGGGAGGGGAGCCAGCGGCGGGGATGGAGCACTCGGGAGGGAGGGGAAGGGGCCGAGCGTACAGGAGCGAGGGGTAGGTAGAGAAGCACAGGTGCGCGATTTCCAAATCGTGGGGCTGAGCTCACATTTCCAATCGCCATTGCGAGGTGGCGGTGGTAGGGAATCGAGTGTGAATGCCACGTTTGTGATGGAGGCCGTCATAACCCGTTTGGCAGGTTTATTCCAGTTATGTCGCTTAGAATCGAAGCAAACGCGGCACCAAACAGGGCCTAAGGTGCACTTGATTTATTATTTGGAATGCAATACAAAAAAGGAATACTTGACATACAAGACATTTGTAAAATTGCATCAAAGATTAGGTGTCCCAACCCCTTTGATCAATAAGTAAATGCCCACCCAAGAGATTTTAACTGTTTAATTCCCTTGTTGTAATTTGGCTGTACAAATGGTTGGCAGCACTCAACCTGTGGAACTCCTACAACTCTATTTGGCTTGGCTTAAGCGAGTCATAACACATCTAAAAGAACTTTTTATAGGCTAGTTATTCCATAAAGTAGAAATGATTCTCATTCTTTAAGCTATATATATCTAATGCATGTGTCAATTTCAAAATATGTAAATTGAAATACAAAATTTTATGGAATATTCTAATAAAGTAAACATCAGTGGTAGAAAATGTTTCACACTCTCACGAAATCTCTAGTTTATGGTAGTGATGACAATTTATTAACCTGGCTATGAAGGATGTTTGACGAGAAATATGCTTCCTAACAAGAAGCACATATGACTGAAAGAATAGTAGAAACTAATAACTTATACCAATGATGTCATCCAAGAGTGTTCAACTGCTCCAAGATCTTTAGAGTTATCTTGGTACACATCACAAACATGACGTGGCATCTAATTGGATTCTAGCTCACCTTAGAAAGGCACTTAATTAGCACAGAAAGAAAGCAATTCTAAGCTCAAACATAAAGAAATCATCTTTTAAGTGCATACGGCTTAGAGAGATTAATTGTTAGGGAACCAATGACCAAAAAGATCAGAAATCAGATACTTTAGCCATCTTGTCAATACTCTCTGGACAATTTACAGAGTGAAATCAAGAACAAATAAACTTAGTTGTATGTATATGAAAATATTTTCATCTATTCACCAAGATTCATACGCTCAGAATCCATGTCCCTGCCAAATAGTCAGCAGAATGCCCCTGACAAAATTATCCATTTCTGTTTGATCTCTTAATTATTGCATTTTAATTTTTGCAAAACCCATTTACTGTTGAATGATCTGCAGTATAGAGACCTGATTCAACAAAATATTTTCATGAGAATTCTTTATGTCCAAGCAAAACTAAAAAGCAACTTCTCCTTTCTTTCATAATTTTATGGAAAAAGTCTACTTTCTCTCCCCCAACATTCGTGAAAGTCCGTTTTTTCTTCCTGAACTCCAAAATCGGACAAACAACCTCCTTCAACTTTTTAAACCATGCGCTTTACCTCCCTAGAGTGGTTTCGACGGTGGTTTTGCTACAGTGACAGTGGTTTTATCTTTTTTTTTATTTATTTCAGCTGAATTTAAAAAAAATCATACTAAATCATACAAATTCATAAAATAGAAAATCTAATTTTCGTAGACTCCACGTGAGTAGATTTACACAGTGAATATTTAATTGGTATGTTTTAGTATAAAGTTTTTGCTAGTCTTTTTTATTTATTTTGGCTAAATATTTGAAAAATCATAATAAATCATAGAAAAATCATAAAATAGAAAATCCAATTTTGCTAGACTTCACATGAGTAGATCTATACAATGAATATAATATGGTATGCTTTAGTCTAATAAAACTATTATTGAAGCTGTAGTTATAAATTATTTCAATTAATTTCAGAAAAGCATAGATCGAAAGCTACAGTGAGAATTTTGTACTAAAGTATACTTAGTATGATTGTAAGAGTGGCACCATATCTATATATATCTATATCTGTATCTCTTATGATCTTAAACCTCACATATCTTTTATAATGTTAAACACCATTAAAATTATATCTTGACATGCAAATCATCGACGTCAGTATGCCTGCACCTATATCTATATCTATATCTGTATCTATATCTATATCTATATCTATGTCTATATCTCTTATATTCCTAAACTCCACTAGCGATGTATCTCAACATGTTATGTTATATCTCAACATGCAAGCCGCACCTTAGCAATAATGCACTATCACATGCAATTAAAATCCATACAAGCTGACACACAAGTATATTGTTGCCCATGTCAACATGTCACGCAATGCACTAGCATTAATTTATAGGGAACATTATCTAGTGTAAACTAACTTCCCGTAAAAACCTGTGCAAACCACGGTAAAAAAGTCGTCTAAATTCACCAAAAAATTCACACATGTATATGATATGATGATACACTGTCTTGCAAAATATCTTGTCAAAACTCGATTTCGTTTGTGAGATATAGAAATAACAAATTTCTACCAAATCATCCGATTTGTTTTCTAGCTTGAAATTTGTTATTTTTATATCTCACAAACGAAATCGAGTTTCGACAAGATATTTTGCAAGACCGTGTATCATCATATCATCTATATGTGTGAATTTTTTAGTGAATTTAGATGACTTTTTACTATGGTTTGCACAGGCTTTCATGGGAAGTTAGTTTGCACTAGATAATTCCCCTTATTTATAACAGTTTATCTCTTCGCATACGTATATGTAGTCTAGTTTTATTATAAATCATTTGTGATTCCTGTAGCAACACGTGGATTATGCTTCTAGTAACTTATAACACTAAATTCCACTAGAACTCTATCTCGACATACAAGCCATTGATAGTAGCAAGCCACTAGTGCATGAAGTTACACTTATCTATTCATAGGAGCTATATGCATGTTAGCAAGCCACATCATCCACTAACATGCATTTATTTGTCCATATCATCATACCACTCCATCTACTAAAATTCATTCATGATCGTATCCTTCTAGATAATTTAAATGAGGATAGTGATAGTGATAGATTTATTTTGTCCCTAAAGAAAATGGCACATTCTCTATTAAGTGTAGCTGTATAGTTACCTAATCAATAAAGGAATAAAGATTACACAGAGGTAATGATAGTGATTGCAAAATTGTGCTTTTGACTAATTCTTGAGAATACTTTTGTTGGTTACCATTCAAACCTCCCTTTGGTTGCATTTTCAGTCATTTAGCTTTTAAGGTAGCCATAGGAGGAGAAAGCGAGAGCAACAAAAGAATGTGGGAGGGGGCAAATTATAACGGTAAGGATTAGATTAATACGTCCGGAAGCCAACGATTGCGGGACACGCGTTCCGTCCGCCCGCGCGCGTCCGTTACGACGCTCCTGTGGTGGACTTGACGTGTCCCACTTCCCTTCCTTCACCTGGCTCAACTGTTCTTTCTTTGATTTAGGTGAGGAATGTTACGTTTTGGAGTTTAGGTGTTGGGAATGATGACAGACTTGCTTTTTTATTTTTTATTTACTAGATAGAAAAATACTACATCGATTTATTTTTTGAACATAGAAAATATTTCAAGGATAGGCAATAGAGTCAAAATACGATCGAGGTATCAATCAATCACCATTTGTGTGTACTACACGCGTCCCTCCCACCTTTAGTTTGCTCACACCATTTATTTTATAAGCGACGTGGCTCCTTCTCATCCACATGACCACACCCTGAGCACTTCAATTCCTGCCTTTATCTCCTCATCCGCATGACGACACACGAAGGCACTTCATCTCCTACCTCTGTCTAGCCACGCAACACAACGCTCGTGACCCGACTGCTCCCAGACGCAGCGCCACAAGCAGGTGCTTGGCACTCGTGACTGGCGCAAGTGCTTTGGTAGGTGGGCCTGCTGCTACTCCCGCTCAATGAGGGCATTGAGCTTATGGTACATGTGTACAGGGGCGGCCACTAGGTAATGCATCTTGCGCTACCGCTGCGAGCGCCGAGGGCGAGCCGCCCGAGAGGCCCTCACCGGCCGCTATACCCCACGCCCCTGCCTGAGCCTAGCCCTGGTCGCAGCGAGTTGGCAGCGCGGTCACGGTGAGCAGGCCAGCCACGGCGAGCAGGCAGCGGTCGGGCGGCGGGCTAGCTACAGCCTGGCTGCTCACCTACTGCCCCCCCTGTCCTCCACCTGCACCTCATCTCCCGATATGCGACGCCGCATCCACCGCGAGCAGATAGCGCTGGATGACTACGACCAAGTGAGAGCGGTGGCGCAAGAGTAACAGGGAGGCCACACCGATGGGGGCGCGAGGCGTGGGCGCAAGCATGCGTCCCGAGAATCCCACGAGGAGCGGCGGGCGCGAGCTTCTGAGCGGCATCAACATGACCCAATTTTGTTTATTGCAGCAATTCCCCACCAAGTAGGCCATGGTCACCGGCGACGTCGTGTTTCAAATGTTTTGAAGTGTTTCAGGCTGATGTTTCATCTGTTGTAGACTCATGTTTCATGTATTTTCATCTGAATATCGCAACAATGTATTTGACATGTTGCAAAAGTATATCTGAGATATTGCAAGTGTTTCGGGCTAATGTTTCATCCGTTTTTAGACTCATGTTTCATGTATTTCGTCTGGATGTTGCAAAAGTGTATTTGGCATGTTTGCAAAAGCGGATGTTGCAAAGTTGCAAAAGTATATCTGAGATGTTGCAAGTGTTGTAGGCCAATGTTTCATCTGTTTCAGACTCATGTTTCATATATTTTGTTCGGATGTTGCAAGTGTATTTAACATGTTGCAAAGTATACCTGAGATGTTGCAAGTGTTTCGAACCCGATGTTTCATCCGTTTCGGACTCATGTTTCGTGTATTTTGTTTGGATGTTGCAAAACTATATTTAACATGTTGCAAAAGTATATCTAAGGTGTTGCGAGTGTTCAGGCCGATGTTTCAACCGTTCCAGACTTGTGTTTCCTATATTTTGTTCGGATGTTCCTATATTTTTAGATGTTTCAAACGTATTTTTTGCGTGATGTTTGTTGCTACATGGGCCATAGTGGGTCATCATACTATGTACAATACTTTTTTAAAATACGTTTGAAACAATTTGTTTGCATATGTTGCAGTAGCTACACACATTTATTGCAAAATTATTTTTTTTTCAAATGTTTCACCTATTTGAGTAGTTTTTTAGAAAGCGGCGGCGTGGCCACTGCAAAAATATGGGTTGTCTCCATCTCCTTTGCTGCCTGTCTGGTGCCTGCTCATCTAAGATGAGGACAGTAACAACAGGTATTTGTTGCCAATTACTCACTGTCAACGGCCATTAGATGGAAAACCCTACCGTCTCTTTCGGTGATTGGCAATTACAGAGAGTAAGCCACCAGCTGATGGATGTGCTACTCCATCTTGCAACATCTCCGAGCAGTACGTCGGTCGAAACTGTGGATGCGTCTTTTGTGTATCTGTCTGCTTTCTGGTGACGGCACTATGCTAGCACCCCAAGCACGCCATACGGGTTAACCTCGATCAGCTCCTCCAGCACACAATCCGCCTTGCTTGTTTGTCCGACTCCTTGCACGAATCCTCAATCTTTCACCCTGGATGCACGTATTTCGGTCTGGGTCAGCTCTCGTTCAGAAGATCCTCGCGAAAAGGAGGAGAGAACCCCATCTGCGTGCACGACCAGAGCAGCAGCACGGATGAGGCGGCAGGCAGAGCGGGCGTCCGGACGCCGCATGCATCCGGACGTCCGGGCGGCAGGTTGACTGAAATTATAAGGGCACAGGTAAGGTGCACGAGCTCAATATGGTTAAGGACTGCCATGAATTTGAGCAGAAGACATGAGTTCGCGTGCTTATCATCGAGCAGTGGAAAATTCTGCAAATAGTAAGGAAAGGGATACACCATATGGGCCTGAACAAGCATGAGTAATCAGGCCAAAATGATCCTACAAAAACCGATTGGGATCAGTTCAATATTATTATATGCCTTAAAAACTATAAGATCAGGTTTTAAAGTTGAGGGGGCTAAGCCAACCCTTGATATGTGTGGCAGTTATGTCAACTTCTATTATTGTTTTTTTGCAAACTTACTTTTCTTACTATTTAGTGACTCAGGCTCACAACCATATCAGCACCCATGTAGTACGACATGACAGCAAAACCGCCTTCAAAACTGACTCAAGGATTATTTAGATGGTTTTGAATGCAATAGAAGATATAGTGCCTAGTTTTATAGGTGAGGGGATAAAGTAGACAAATGCCAATAGTTAATGGGGTTGACTAGATTTTTCTCAATCAATGTATAAACATGTTTTAAAATTTTTACACTAAAAAATATGAGCGTGTTGGATGTAAATTATTTTTGTTGAGAAAAATTGTCAAGATACGTTTTATTAAAATGTTCTAAAAATCTTTTAGATTTGTTTTGTAATATATATTTTTTAAAAATTCATATCCCAATCTATCTACAATATTTAAAAAAAATTAAGGATCTAAATATTTTAGGTGGTTTAAAAACCTTACCAAGTATTTATGAAAAATTTTAACTTAAAAAAGGGAAAAAGCTGCTTTCAAACTACTCCAAAACAAAGGTGGGAGATAATTTAAACAGTTCCAAAGTTAAGAGTAAAATGTTTAATTTTAAAGTTTGAAGAGGAAAATTAGACGGGCAATGATTTGGGTTTTTTTTTTTGTTTTTTGAGGAGGTGATGAGTCAGTGAGAATGGAGGTTTTCCATTGTTGCGTGGTACAAAACACACGTTGGGCCCAGCATGAGAGAGGAGGTGATGATTCAGTGAGAATGGAGGTTTTCCATTGTTGTGTGGTACGAAACACTCGTTAGCCCAGCATGAGAACTAGTGAACCCAATGACCCATCTGCAATTCCTCAAACTAGGAAACCAGGCCTTCCTAGGTCCCAATAAGGGCGCGTTCGGTTCCGGCGGTTCCGGCCGTTCCTGGCCACTTAGGACCGGGAATCATTCCTACGTTACGTAAAACAATGAAGCGGTTCCGGCTGTAACGGTTCCAGGTGCTTCCTGATAAAACGAACGGGCCCTAAGTTATCTCCCTCTCCCTCTAAAAACAAAAAGCAGCCACCTCCAAGCCTCATGCAAACGAAACTACTGTCACCGAGCATATTATCAGGTTACTCGTGCCATTCATAGGCCTTTTGCTTTGAGGACCTTATAGTGCCATTTGCACTGGTCTCAACCTCTCAGTGTTGCTCAGTCGTCTGTCACACATGTCCAAAGCCAGTCCAGGGACATCTTCGATTTGGTTCCCTCTGGCCCCTCCCCCCAAGGAGCTTATGCATAACTAATATGTAATAATATATCAACCAACCTACATGATATTAACAGGTTGACAAATATGTAACTAGGCCATCACATGTCAACTGGGCCAACAAAAGTAAGTGAAGTCTACAACTGCCCAACTGCAGCGAAAATTGTACATTGCGGTCGGGAAAAACATACAACAATGGCAGAGAGCCCGGCGATCCTGACATGCTACATTTCAACAGATTCGCCATAGCAGCTCCGTTCCTACATTCATCACCATGGCCAACTTTAACACCGGAATAATCCCTGGCAGCATTGGACGGATCACATCTGCATTTCTATTGCAAGAGAAGATGCGGTGGCTACCTTCTCCCTTAGGTTGAACTTCCTTGCTATATAAGGCCGGACATCTTCGACGCCAACCAAGCTTTCTAAGAACGGGAGCAATTTCAGCAGCTCCGTGTCATTGGGATCATCAAACCAGCTTTCTATAGGAATGCCATTGTCCAACTGGAACCCAAAGGCCTGCACCAAGGAAAGCAGCTTTACATTCAAATCCTCCCAAAACACAACCGGCGAACAAGCTAATTCAACAGGAATAATGCAGATGTACTGATAACAGCTGCGCAAGATCCAAAAGATCAATGATGGATAAATTTCAGAACTACAAAAACTCCTGCTACTGACTGACGCTCAGCAACTCCACCCCATCTCTTAGGTCTGAAGCTGATTTGTCATCAAATTCTCCAAGGGGCTGGCCTCCTTCCAGGAAACAGTACAAAAAGATTGCACTTATTTGTTCAATAAGATACTATATTAGCTATCCCAATAATTCTGAGAGGCTATGCAATGCCCAGGAAGTACCATGAACCACGTAGTGCAAGAACTTCCCACCAATTCATTATTCTTTCATAGCATGTGAACACTGAATGGTTCCAGCCAAAAAATTCAAGTACATTGTAGGCACTGAATGAAAATGCTAATGATAAGGATAAAACACATGCATGTCATTGGATCAGTAGTGAAAACAAATGGCCCCTACCAGGCTGGATAAAATAAAGTTGCTCATTTGAATGAAGGCCGAATGGAAAAGAATCCTCTGCAAACGGGGTGGGAGATACAATAGTGCATACCTGAGGAGAATTATCAACAATCATTACACGAGTTAAGTCACGTCCAAGAACTGTCAGATCCTTCATGTAGTTTCCCTCCACATAGACACAAGATTCACGATAAACACGATGACGGAACAACTTTCTTTTGGGATCAAGAACATTGAGAAGTTGCTCTGCATAAATGCTTTGACTAGCAGTGAAAATAATTGTCTCAAACATGCTGGCAACCCTCTCCAAGAATTCCTTGAGATAGGGGCGGCATCGAACATATATTGTGTGCTCTCTGAAGTTAAAATGAACTGGAAATGTGAAATCAGCATCCTCACAGTGCTCAAGTGTTGAATGCACAAGCGTCTCTGCATTATAGCAAGACAAACACGAAATTAACATCAATGTGGGAAATGATGATACTTTAAAACTTATATCCAACTAGCAGTAACAAAGCCAGACAGGAGAAAGCGAAGTAAATCCGATGCTTTGGTCCAAAGCATGGTTCTAGGCAAGTTTCTGGGAACTACTAAGTGCAGAATTACTGCCATACAGAAAGCAATCAAGTTTGCATCAAATAACCAAGATTTACGTCAATGTTGAATCTGAATTCTGAAAGACAGACAGTGAAATAGTCATGGTACAAATCCCTCGGTCTACAAAAACAATATTCGCCTTCTGTTCTACTAGATTTAGCCAACATGCGGAGTACTGGAGCTCATCTTGTTATAACACATAGTCACATACCAGCCCCGAGCTGCAGGAAAATTGTTCTAAGACAACAAAATTAGACCAGTACTTGCTAGTCCCATTCTATCACTAATTAGTAATCTCAGATATATGAGTACATGCTTTAAACTTATGCATTCTAGGGGCAGAAGACATTCTGCAGTTTTGAACAACAAAATAACATGAATAAGCAGCTTTGGTTGCAGATATTCATAAAGATGGCTATAAAAGGCTTATTAAATGCGGAATTGAAGACTGTTAAGTGTGTATTTGCAAATGGTTCATACCATCCAGGTCAAGTACAAGAGTGGTTGTAGGACAACTCCGGGTCTGCTTTGGAAGGAGAACAGGGCGAAACTTGGGGACCACCATAGATAAATCAGGCAAATCTTTGATAAAAGAGTACGGGTCAAAATCATCATACTCTTCAGTCTCCTCAGCTTCACCGTAACCTTCTGTTGAGGTAGAATCTTGACTCTGTTCATCAATGCACTCCAACTTAGACTGCTGCATAGCAAGATATATTGCTGACACTTCTGAGGAAAGGTTTCCCAGTTCACTGTACTCATCCACTTCAACCAATGTGCTTTGCCCAGCTGATTGCAAATTTAGTGTGCAAGAGTGGTCATTTATCCCATCACGAGTGTTACATGCAAGGTTTGACCCAGATTTCAGGCTAGCTGCCTTACTACCATGAACATTTGTTGTTTGTTCTTCTAAGCCTGCATGATCAATAATCAAGTAATGAAGTAACAAGGAATGAAAACAAAAATAAATAGCAGACATGGTAACATGACATGCAAACAGCATGAATGATGCACCAGACGTACCAAAAGATTATTTATGTATAGCTTGGGTTCAAATACACAACAGCTCAGTGACACACCACGAAACCAGCCATAAGAAAACACAAACAAATCAACAAGCAGCAGTCATCCCCCCCCCCCCAAGCTTCATTTTTCCATTAGATTACTGTTGAAATCACTGTTAATCTCTAGCTTTAACCCCCTCCCTCATTGTTTAGCCCCCCCCCAATGACAGCAATGAACGTATAAGCAGAGTGTAACACATATGTTTTAAACTTATAGGAAGATCAAGGTATCCAATTGTTCAAGTGAACATATAACATCGAGTGCAATTGAAACCAACTGCAAATTTCCTACCACAAAAGCCAGACATAAAAATATATTTCTTTAAAACAATCTATTCATAGATTGTTCTCCAAGTATCCTTCCAGAAGTGAATTACTCAGGAGAAAAGAGAAACAGAGAAATAAAATCATTACGAGTCATCAGTGAAATACTACAATATGACAGCCAGAATGCAAAACTGTTCAGAAAGACTGCATAAGCAATCTAGTATTGTAATAGAATTAACCCAAACAACTGCAATAACATTAAACTTAACCCAAACAACTGCAATAACATTAAACTTCCAAAAGGATGATAAACAACCAAAACAGAACTAAAATGTTTTGGTATCTCCAAATTATCATTATATGTTATAAAGGTGCTGGCATCTAACACAAAATTACCAAATGTTTTATCTGTCCCAATTAATGATTGGAGAAAATAAGTCTTATGTCAAACAACTCTCATACAATGGTGCGTAATAGAAAAAATCAGCAATACAGTATAATTGGGAGCATTTTGTTTAAGATGCTTAGTGAAAATAAGTCTTATGCCAAACAACTCTCAAACAATGGTGCATAATAGAAAGAATTGCCGATGATGTTTTAATTGAAAGCATTTTGTTTAAGATGTTTAGTGCCTCATATAATATCCTGCAAGACAAGGTCAGAAATCAATGTCTAAAAGAATTGATTTCTACAATGTTAAACAATTTAAAACACTAAGACAAGTGGGTATTTAATTTTTCAACATAAACAGTTAACAATGAAAAAGACTCTGCCTCAAAATACATTTAATCTTAGCAAAAAAATATTAAAATATCTCCATGAGGGGCATCAAAACAGACATTTATATCCATACCTTTTGATAGGTTATTCAGACCACCTTCCTTGTGATGATGGTATGTTGGCGAGAATATGGAATCATTGGGACGATCATCTGCAACACCATCAGAGTGCTGGAACCAGAAATATAAATATAATAAAATAAAAGAATGAGTATGCATGCTAATAAATAATATAAGATAAAAAGTAAGCCTAATGTTATTTCTTGGTTAAAACAAAAACCTAACATCAAAGCCAGGTATATACTACAACAAAATTATTATTACTACATCAAGGGAGGAATCTATGCACCAAACCAGCAAACACAGTTGGCCCAAAGTGAGGAACTCATACTTGCCTGACACTTATCTAACATTGCACCTGACTAAAAGAAGGATAGCAAACTACATACATAACAACAACCAAACTATCAGCATCTCTCCCCACTTCAGTTTTGCTTGGATGAAATTAACAAGGATATTAAGTAACAGAAATACAGCAAAAGAGAAAGGTTAAGTAACTTCAGTCTACATTTAGCCAAGAACTCTACCTGCAGATCAGGGGGGATGGTAGGGGCCACCTGAGGGGGATCATTTTCAGCATCAGTTGTATCACACGAAACTGACAGCTTCCTTCCTCCTATAGAATGCTTCTTGGATGTGACACCAACTGCATGGCAACAACACAATTGTAGCAATCAGATCCAGTCAATGCTCCCATCCTAACAGTAAATCAACTTAGCGATAGAACATCAGAAGACATTTGAGAACAAAATCATATATTTGCATGCAGAGAGGCACAAGAAACACCTCCAACAATTCAACGATGAGTAAAAACCAACCCTTTTTCTCATAGCAGTGTCAAAATAATTAGAGGGCTAATAAGTACTTGCAGGACAATGGCTTTCTTCAGATTGGACACAAGATGATTAAAAGAAAAGGTTTATACACAAGATGTATCGTCAAGTTAACAATATCATACTAAAGATGAAATATAATAAGAATAAAACATATCAACCAAAGTTTCGATGGAACTTTACCAGGTCTCTGCTTCTTGGAAGAAGATGTGATGAGATCAGTTACTTTCTTTTCAGCCACTGTAGATTGAGTTGCCCTTCTGGATGGCCTACTTGCCTTAGGATTTGCATGATCCCGAGCTGCATTTTTTGCAGCACCCTTTTTTCGTGTTTGCATTGTTATTATGAGGTACACTTCAAAACAACTGACTCATGCAACAGAAGAACACCGTAGAACAAGTTTCCTTGACTCCAGCTGAAATCAATAATAAGCGAATATAAACAAGTTAAATCAAGGAATTTCTGCAAAGTACCAATGCAAGAAAATGAATTTCTGTATTTCACAGTAAGTAGAGTCCTGACATCAGATGTTGCAACAAAACCATAAGTACTGATCAACAACAAACATAAACAAACCACAAAATCAGACACAAAAGGTTGATTGACAGTTGCAAATTTCAAATGAAGGCAACATGTTTTATAGTTATAAGGGTCTGTGTATGTTATAGACACATTCATCGCACCACAAAAAAAGTAGGGTTTAGTTATATAGACTGATAATACTGTTTCAAGGGCAGATTGATCCCACATAAATTGGATTGGTTACCAAGATGAGTAAAATGAACAACCATGGGCCAGAAATATTTTCCAACAAGGCCACCTAGGCATCACCCTTCAACTAGTTGCAGGCACCCTACAAGTCAAACATAAGCACATCAACAAGTGAACAACCCTAATAAACCCTGACTAGAAGAGGCAGTGGTTCATGCCACAACTTGCATACCTGAACACACACTGGCATCATTTTCACTTGTGATCTACACCATCCACTAAGTACAAAAGAGCTCAGGCATTAACCAGTTTTTCCCAGCTATAGCACTCGAGGTGCACAGACACAGACTGCAGCATTCCTGCAAGACCGACCATACCGGTGACCCACCACCCCCACCCAACATTTCGACCTCAAACGCCTGAAAATTCAGCGCACGAACAACACGCACACCTCCTGCGAAGCAGATTTACAGGTTAACCCCATAACCGCGCCCCACCACAGCTGAAATCACGCACCGAGGCAAGCGGAAATACAGGAGCTATCCCCCCAACACTTGAGCCTTCGAATGCTCGAGCCTGCAAAATCGGGCGCGCAGATGCGCGGAGCTCACAATTTGAAAACCCAGAACCGCGCCCTAACACAACTAAAATTCGCGCGTTGAAGCAAGCGGAAATACGAGAAGGGAGAATCCCTAAACCGGCAGCATTGCTCGAGACCACGCATCAAATCGGGCGAAACGGGCGGAACCGAGGAGCGCGCAGAGCAGGGAGCGGGGGAACTTCTTACCCGGAGCGGAGGAGGAGGCGGCGAAACCCGCGAGCTCGAGGCCTCCTGCGGGAACAGCGGCGGCGGGATTTGGAGCCAGCCCCCGAAGCCCCAAACCCTAAGCAATCCGGCGCCGACGCGGAGGTGCGGGTGACGGGGCGGACGAGGTGCGTCGGGTGTCGGCGGAGCGCACCGGCGTTGACCGGGGCGGGGCGGGGCGGCGAAGGCGGACGGGGACGGCGAAGAGCGGGTGCCGGGATCCGGTGGCGGAGGCGCCTCGAGCGGCGGCGTGTCCCGGGGGCTGAAACCCTAGTCGCCTATTCGCCTCCGGAGAGAGACATGGCCGCGACGCGGGGTTTTGCGGGGCGGAGTGGAAGGACGGGAGGGGAGGGGAATCACGCGCAGGCGCAGCGCAGCTGCTGAAAACGCTCTCAGCTGAAGCCAACCAGTTCTCCAGTCGTCGGTTCCGACTGGTGGGACCCCCATGGAGGTGACGGAGACAAAGAGGGCACGCGTCCCGCTTGACCTTGACTGGCTAGCTGACGTGTGCAGGTGCGCTTGGCGTTCCACTTCACGATCACGAAACATGTTACCTGATGATGAGGTGAGCCGTGGAAGCTCTATCTATTCTTGCAACAACAAAAAAAAATGTTAGAACACGGGATCTTTTTGGCGTTTTTTTTGTTTTCATGTGAAAATTGAATTAATTTTATTGAAATTCCTAAAAATTTCAATAAAACTCCTACATTCTAAAGGGCACAAACATTTTAACCACGATTAGCATAGAGAGGTACCACGTGACATATTATAACCTTAGAGCATTTCCAACATATTATTTATATGACATCTTATAATAGTCTATATTGGTTATCTCTTATTATATCTTTTTCTTCTTCTCTTCCAACATATCTATAACTCCTATAATCCTAACCCCCACTAACTAATTCTCTAGTTTCGATTGGTCGAGACTTCAAAAAGTGATGTCACCGACATTATCAAAGGAGTTACCTCTACTAAGGCTCATTTATCTCCCACTAGCTTTTTCTTTTAAAATAAAAAAAAAGTTGTAGCACCTAAATCAAGTATCGTAATTAAAATTCAATTGCACCATGGTATTCTTCGCAATAAACTCTTCAAAATAAGACCTCACAAGGATATATTTTGATAATTTAAACCATTTCTAAGCAAAACCCCATTTGTAAACAAAAACCTAACAAATTAAATTACATATCACATGGATTACATGTGGTCCTCCAAAACATGCATAATTTTATGAAGGAAAACTCCTAAATTTTGGGAGGGGGATGACCCTCAGGAATAGTAGGGGTGGGGATTGGGGTAGATAAGATTTAGGTGATGGCCAGTTCAAATAATGTAGACCATGTATGTCAATGGATACAGTATATATATACATCAACTAGTATAATGCCCGTGCTAACGCTACGATAACACATAACCGGCCAAGTCAAATAGCAAAAGACATATATCACATTATTAAGCATCACTGAGATATTATATTTATGATTCTCAAAAAAAAGAGATCGCATGTTCTGGGTACATATTTCCACCAAGGCAGCCAACAATCTTACTGCAACCAGCAACACCAAATCGGCAGCTAAAAAAAGACAAATACATATGCAAGAGCACATGCCTTGGCAGCAAAATATCTTCATCAGTTTCAAGCTCCCCTCAGAGTAGCCAATGAACTGGTGAATGATCTTCTGGATGTCTAGTGCCATCATTTGTTTAGCCAGAACACACTTTAAGAAGGAAGTGATGAATAGTTTCTTCTTCCCTGCAGCTTTTGAAAAGTCAAGTAACAAATCTTTGTCAAGATCAACACAGGCTTAAATAAAGAAACTTAATAACCCAAGAATTTATCGACCATCTACCTAACAGAAGTATAGGACTTGAGTTGACCCAAGAGAATACAATATCAGCTGGTATTTGGTTCTAGAAATTAAATGACAATTGAAGTAGACAGAGCAAAATATCTAAGAACCTTCCAACTATTTTAGAGAGCACCTTGCAAAATTGCTTACATCTTTTTTCTTTCAAAGAAAAAGTTCCCTTTCATGTTGTTGAGAAACCTTTGAAATTCTCAGTAGCCAATTGAAAGATCACTGACATTTATTTGGTTAACCAAAAAATTGAGAGAAAGGTTTCTGATTCTTCCTCAACAGCTCAAGCAAATATATACTTATTAATAATCTAATTAATCAGAGATCAATGTATGCAACCTCAGTGAAAACAAACAGGTAATTTCTTTTAAATGTATCATCCAAAAACAGGGTCATTGAGCGCCAAAATAAAAGGAGTTAATAGGTCCATCCATGTTAAAAAGGAGTGTCTGACAACTTTATTTAAACCCAATATCATGTAGGCAAAGGTAAAATAGCTAGCAACCTACAACATATATCATGTGCATATATGCAGAGAGCAAGCCATTTAAATTTTCAGTCTGTAAAATTTTTCAATCACTTATAGCCCAAATTGAGAACAAATTCTTGTTGAACTTGTAAGCAATTGTACCATGCATAGTAAAACTTTTGAAGCAAAAAATCAGAGTGAAAAGGAAGCTAGAGTTACCTGCAGATAGCCCTGGACCTCATCTTCACCTTTGTTGCCATCATTTATCCAATTTTCAATCTGTACAAATTTTCATTCACTTAAAGGCCGAACTGAGAACAAAGTATTTCGTTGCATAAATAAATATGAACTTAAGAACTGCAGGCTGCATACAAAAATTTGAAATAAAATAGTGAGTGAAAAGGAAGCTAGAGAGAATGAAGGATGGTGACAAAATAGTGAACACCTGGTGTGCTTGTTTTTGAACCATAACCTGGCGTCTGTGACATTGTAGTAGCAGGGCATGTAGTTCTCGTACTCGGATGGGCACACCTCCGCCTCGCCACGGCCCGTGTAGAGCATCCCCGCCCACACAACTGAGCTCATGAGCATCGCCGCTGCCAGCAGCAAGACCCAGATCTTCACTGCCACGACCCGAACTGAGAACAAATTATTTTGTTGCATAAATAAATCAAAACTTAAGAACTGTAGGCTGCATATAAAAATTTTGGATAGAACAGTGAGCGAAAAGGAAGGTATCCTTTGTTTGTAGAACAGCAGAAAGCAGAATGAAATCAGATAGCTGGTTGACAATTTTAACCAAACCAGTAAGTTCAAACAAGATTACATCACGGGCTAATTCGGACAAAAAAAATTGGATGCACAGAATACTAATCTGGTGGGGAGACAGAATTGCACTGTTGTTAACCTGAAGGTCGTGCGCAACATGGAGGATGCTTAGCCGATCTGGCGATCTCCATCTCCCCAAGTGCGGCCGCAGCACCTGTACGGAATTTATTTTTCAATTATCAAGTTCTGCACATTATAATAATTAAAGAAATTTTGGTTAGAGTAATATATGCAAACATATTTTTCACAGGCAGAGGATAAAGTTATGAATGTAACAAAATTAATTTCAGATTATTTGGATCTATAATTATTTTCCTACGATTTTCACAAGTTTCTGTATGGATTAGTACAAACGTGCAAGTTCTATTAGCTTGTACTGTTTATCTTTTGGCCGTAACAGCGCGCACACACAGAGAATGAAGGAGGAAACCTGCCATAGATCCACATCAAGAAGCATTGAAAGGTGAAGACGGAGTACTGGTGGAGCAATTAGCTGCCTCCTGGTCCTCTTGCTGCGACTCTGAGTCTGAGGCGGCCTCGGCGGTCGTCTTAACCAAGGAGCGGGATCGGATGGCGGTGCTCCAGATGCGGCAGCGGCGTGCTTTCGCGCCCGCCCCGCCGCCGCGTTCGCAGTTGGGGAACGCGGAGTTGCTCACGGCCCCTCTGGAGCCTCGCAAGTAATAGGCCAAAGGGGGAGGAGTGCATGGCGCTGCTGGGCCAGGGCCTTCCCGCGCCTTTGTCGCAGCGCGGCGGGTTGCAGCAGGCGGACGCCGAGCATAGGGGACGCCGGGGGGGAGCCGGGAGATGTGGACTCGAGCAGCTGGGGAGAGGAATCCGCGTTTGCGGAGCCTCGGCCGGAGCCGAGGACGCTGACGATGCAGGGGCGCCAAGACTGAGCTTTCAGCGCGTCGCTGCCGTCGAGGCCGCCTCGACGACTGTGTGAGGGCTGCCGCCTCGAGGACGAGGACCACCTGCACAGGCTGCGCGGCCGCGCCGGAGGGCTGCCACCATGGGAGGCCGGGCCGGGTGCCGCCACACGGGAGAGAGGTAGAGAGAGGGTGTGAGGCGGGGGGGAGGGCGGAGGGAGGGGTTAAGGGCTCGCCCCGAGCCCGTGTTGGCGTGCCCGCGCAGGTGTGCCACCACGCCGGATCCGGAGAGTGTGAGAGAGTTCGGAGAGAGAGAGAGGGGGAGAGTAGGCGAGGCGTCGTGGAGGCCGTGGCGTTGGCGAGTCCGGGACGTCATGGAGAGCCCCATCCACGCGGGGATCACGTTCGCCGCCGTCGTGCCCCCGGGGCGGCTCAGCGCAGTGCAGCTCCCCGAACGCCCCGCGCCCACCGCGACCGAGGGGGATCCCGAAGTTGAGGATGATGCCACCATGGTCGGGGGGAGGGGCCATCGTCGGTCGAGGGAGCAGGGCGGGACCGCCTTTGGTGAAGGGGGCGAGGCCGCCGCCGATCCGCGCCCGCACCTCGCCAACCATCCGGCACCCCACCTCTATCTCCGTCCTTTTTTTGTTTTTGTTCACGTGAGGTTGAGGACGGGGATTCGAACCCGGAGGCGCTCGTCCGTCGGGGGGAGGAGTCGCGGCCTCGCGTGGGGAAGCGTCTTGGGAGGCTTCAGCGCGCCCGAAGCCGATTCTTTGGCCGTAGGATCTGGTTGTAGCCGGCGAGAAATGATTAAGGGCCTTAGATTTTGATGATGTTGTATTTACGGGTGTATTTTATGGGGTACACAATGGTTGAAGACCCTCGGCGGGGGGACGTATTCTTGGGTGGACGGAGTGTAATTTAACTATTCTATTATAGTAGAGATGTGAATTTATTTACACGGGTGTGAGCTGCCCTCCCTGGGAGGATACATATCCACCATGTAGATTTTCGCCACGTGTACATATGGATGGCTGGATCATGTTTGCCGGATTGGGCAATGCAAAGACTGTGCAAAACCGTGTTTGCTCATTTCTGTTGAGGACCACTTTTTGCAGTGCTAGCTTGCAGCTGAGAGAGAGAGAGAGAGAGAGAGAGAGTGAAGCAATGAGCTTTACAGTACATGCTCACCATCACCATGCATGCAGTTCGGAATTTGTAGATGCTGAAGTTTTAAATCTTAATCTCTAGTTAATAATATATCCAATTTGTAATTTATTTTCACCATAATATTTCTTGTGATTTTATCTACAAAACAGATCCCACATGACCGTATTTTCTTGAAGAAAA
The DNA here is from genome assembly GCA_015844335.1 of Chrysopogon serrulatus. NCBI lineage: Eukaryota > Viridiplantae > Streptophyta > Magnoliopsida > Poales > Poaceae > Chrysopogon > Chrysopogon serrulatus. Next base: position 109,529 of record JADLZL010001799.1, read on the forward strand.
ATTAATAAGAACATTTAAACCCTACATGTCAATACTTATAAATATTGCTAAAATTTGGCTTGGTTATCATCATCTAGCTAACTAAAGCCGAATTCGCAGCAAATGCAGTTTTTTTTTCGAGAGCAGGCATATAGCCTGTATTTCATTAAGAAGAAGAGAGTGGTCAATAGACCTACACATAGTTGATACAAGAGGGTTCGTAAGTAATCCAGGGATTACCAACGAAGTCCTCAACACATAAACGAAGCAAGAACATGGAGGTGGGGGACCCTCCACCTAACAATCCCCAGCAACTAAGCCCAATAAAAGAGATATCTCAACACCTAGGTAGCACCAGCAGTGATAGGAGCCGTACGAGAAACTTGGCGGCAAAGCATCCGCTTCTGACTCAAGGCGGCAAAGCATCCGTCCATGCAACCACGGCAGCAAAGTATCTGCCGGAATAGACGACGACAACAGTGGCAAAGCATCCACTGGCCAACACCTCGGTGGCAAAGCATCCACCGGAAAGACAGCGACCTCGGCGGCAAAGCATCCGCCGGAAACGCGAATTTGGCGACCCAACCCGCCCTCCAAGCGCTCCTCCGGGTCACTTAGGGCCACCGCCCTCAGGACCACGGCGAGGAGGACCTACCTGAGAAACACCGGCGGCAAAGCATCCGCCCAAATAGATGACTACGGCTACCACTACCAACAGCTAGACAAAACAAGGTGATGAGAAGCATGAAGCATTTAAAAGGCTGTGCGCGGCATCCACGAGGGACCGGGGAGGCGGCAGGCGGGAGACCGGCACGAAGGAGACAAGCAACGAGCATCAACGAAGCCTTCAAGAAGGAATCGACATCCGCGGACGCCGGCCCATTGCAGATAGCATCCAGAATTTTCATCCCCAAGCTTGCCTCAACGAGCTCCGACGATGGACCGAGGGCGGCGAATCACCCAAGTCCGTCATCGGAAGGGCCATGAGGTTGGCGGCCCCGGAGCATGACCAAGAGCGGAGAACGGTGCGAGGGGCGGGCGGGCGCCACCGGCCATGCCACCATGGCGAGCTCGCACGCCACCACCGCCACCGGTGGCGCCACCACGGCGACACCGAAGCACCACCACTAGCGGCGTCACGCTCCAACGGCCGGGCAGGGGTGGCCACGCCACGACCAGGAAGCCAAGCCGCGAGCCCCGCCGCCACCCCATCGGAGGAGCCACCAACCCCGCCGCCGCCCCGTCGAAGGAGCCGGCCACCCACAGATGGAAGGGGCGGGAGCCGCCGCCAGCACCGCCCGGGGCCGGATCCCCGCCCGCCCCGCCGCCTTCGGGCGAGCCCGCCGGAGGATGGCGTGCGGCGGCCGCCACCGGGCCGGGCGAGCCGGATCCCGTGGGGGGGAAGGAGAGGAGGCCGATCCGGGGCCGGGGCCCGGATCCGGCGACCACGCCGCCCGGCTCGCCGGAGCAACAGCGGCCTCCTTGGCCGCCGGCCGCCCGGGCCGTCCGGCCAGGCAGACGTGACGGAGGCGCAGGTCGACGTAGGGAGGGGCGCAAGGAGGTGGAGGCACCGGATCCAACCCCAAAGGCCGTGGATCCGGCCAGCCCACACCGCCCGGCTTCACGGAGAAGGAAGATGGTCAGGTGGAGGAGGGAGGAGGGAGAGGGAGGTGGGGGAGGAGGGAGAAGGGCTGCAGACGGCACCAAAAACGGAGGGGCCGCCGGGGCCGCCGCCACCACGTCGGAGGGCAGCGGCGGCGGCCGGAGTGGGAGGCAGGGGCGGTGGTCCTGGGGCGCCGGTGAGGAGGCCCCCGAGTCGCCCGTCAGGGGGCGCTCGGGGGAGGTGGAAGAGTCCATATACGGTTGGACTTACACCCGCAGCAAATGCAGTCAATGCGCCTGAGCTGCTGCTTGCCTACGTCATCTGTCTTATGGAGTGTGGGCGGGTGGGCATGGAGCAGCTGCAGCATTGACACTTTTGGGGACCAAAAATAGATGGGGCGGGCCCCGCAAGTTGCAGATAAGCTCAGGCTCGGCAAATCTAGTTTCAAGATGATTATACCTTCTAAATCCATTATCTAATGCGCGATCCATTTACACCATCATGTCTGTCTTGATTAAATCTAAAATTTGAGACCTATATTGACTATGTTTTGAAGCTTAGAAAAATAGTGATATGTAGGCCCCACATTTGATGCCTAAATTCTTAGTAAACTTTATCTAGAAAGCAACCAAACACCATTTCTCCAATTTTTGGCACCACTATAAGTTCTGGTTGTCATTGATTAAACATACAAGCCTCATTTTGGCAAAAAAAATGTGAAAAGATTTTTTTCCTTTCTTGTTACCCTTTTCTCTATCACAAAAATAGCATAGGAAAAAGAGATGTCATGAAAAATAATTTTTCATTAAAACATAGTCAAGTGAGATCTTGTTTCGTAAATTTAACTGCAAGGAATATTATAGCGCAAACAGATTATAAAAATAATACATTATTTAAAAGTTGTAGCCATTCAAAATTTGATAATCACAAAAAGTAAAGCAGTACTAGCCAGCCGGACCTAGCAAGCCATCATCGGTCAGGCCCTTGTCTCTCTCTCTCTCCCCAGTTAACGTTGCTTTTGTATATGCGTGGGATGCTACTGTATGTGAAGCTCATAATTGTCCTCTCATGGGCTCCCCTCGAAACAAATGAAGCATGTCTGCTCCTTCTCCTAGTCTGCTCAGCAGGTGCTGCTCCCTTTTTGTGGGTGGGCAGCTATCTCCCCAGGGGTGATAGAAAACACCGGTGCAAGCAAGATATTTTATATATATACACACACTAATTCATAGTTTTGACCATTATAAACTCCTTACATTTCTACTTTATACCCGCAGCAACACGCGGGGCATCCTACTAGTTACCAATACCTTTAAGAGCTTATTCAGTTACACCCTAAATCGAGGGGATTGAGAGGGATTTAATCCCCTACAAGTTAAAATTCTCTCCAACCCCCTCCAATCCCCTTCTGATCCCTTACAATCAAATAAGCCCTAAAGTAGGATGTAGAAAAGGCGATGAACCTCCTATATTTGAGGGAGGTGGTGCCTAAAACTTTTAGGCATTGGGGATAATAGAGTTATCTATCAAAAACATACCTTATATTACATATTTTTAGTATTTTAAAACATACCTTATATTACACATTTTTAGTATTTTTTGTGACTTACACATTTTTAGTATTAACATGGTATAGGTAATGTGTTTGAGATCCTCTTATGAGGTAAAAAAAGGTAGATTGACCTCCCTCTATTGTATGCTTTTCTCTCCACCAGATCACTATCCTATACTTCTTTTGCATCATTATCGTTCAATGACTAACAGTCTCACCCGTTTCGTGCTTCTTGCTAGAGTCGGCCTTGCCCTCTCCTAGTTACATGAACATTCTTGTCACTTGCGTTGCAACGTCCCATTACCAACTTAACTATGTTGCCCCACTAGGCCATGACCTAACGCTATGTCACAATGACCACCTCCAAACCTTCTTCTAAAGTCACCTACAAATAGATCCCTCAAGAACCAAAAACCCAACCCTGACCTTAATCCATCAATGTTTATCTTCTTGTCCGACTGGTGACGGTGTATGGGAGCTAGCTAGGGTCACATGTTGCACGAGTGAGCGACCAAGCACATTCAAGTTTGCACAAACAGAAGCGGATTCAAATCATGGTGCATTCATCTTTTCTTCTTTGATATGGCTTTCTTTTCTCTTAATTGTGTCCTCGTTTCTTGCTCACCTTATTATCATTTTTGTCTTAAGTATAAGCAATAAAGCGCCTATGTATGACTGATGAGTAAATTTGTCATTGGGATTCTATGGGATATTGTCGGTGTTTGACCACCGATAGCCCGCCACGGGGTTCCCGTAGCAGTTGATTCGGACCTCGGCGAACGGCTAGAACTCGGCGGTTTCACGCAAGAGACACACGGTTTATCTGGTTCGAGCCCCTCGTCGTCGAGTAAAAGCTCTACTCATTCGCCCTTGGCCTTTTGCGTTAGATTGATGTATGATTATGTGTCGTTAAATGCTTTACAAAAGAGGGTGCTCGGCTCCTTTTTATAAGAGGAAAAAGAGCCGAGCTATGGTTTCTAATCCTAGTCGGATTCATAGGAAGTGTTGCATTTCGATTATAGAGGTTACTTTCTATTCGTCTAACTAGGATGATCCGTATTCTACTTGGATCCGTCCTTCTTGCTCTTGTCCGACGGGGAGCCGTCTTTGGTGAGTAGCCGTCACGCCCTGTATCGACAAGCCCCCGAGCATTTCAAGTAGAACTCGGGGGAGCGCCTTGCTTCTTGGAGTGATGCTTGAAGTGGTCTAGGCGAAGAATTGTTCCCTTCCGTGCGCCATAGGTCCACTCATTGAGTGTAGCCCCCGAGCCTCTTGCTACTTATTTATAAGTAGTTTGGAGGATCTTGAGAAAAAAAAAGAAAAAGTTAAGGGTGTATGCCCCCAGTAGCCCCCGAGCCTTCGTCGAGAAGTTGTTTTTTGTCAGAAAAGAAGTCGGGCGATGGCTTCTGGTTGATGTGCGCCCATAGGTGCACTCATTGAGTGTAGCCCCCGAGCCTCTTGCTTTTTGGAACAAAGAGCTGGAGGGTCCGGAGTAACATGATGGCTTTGAAATTGTAGCCCCTGAGCTTGAATTCTTTTCCTCAAAAGTAGCCGGGTGGTGGCTTTTTTGATTGTCGTGCGCCCATTGGCGCACTCAATGAGTGTAGCCCCGAGCCTCTTGCTTTTTGGAACAAAGAGCTGGAGGGTCCGTAGTAACATGATGGCTTTGAGATTGTATCCCCCAAGCTTGAATTCTTTTCCTCAAAAGTAGTCGGGTTCTTCTTTAGCCGCGACCTCCGAGCTTTTTTCCGAGTTAGCTGCAGCCCCCCGAGCTTTTTTCGAAGTTCTTCCTTTAGCTGCAGCCCCCCGAGCTTTTTCCGAAGTTCTTACGTGTAGGAAACGGACAACGGCTCGTGACTTTGCTTTTACTTGTCCTTTATATCTTTTTTTTATGGTTGGGCGTTGGCGGTGGTGGTATAAAGGCTTTTTCTTGTGCTAGGATATGCTTGGAATATACTCTTTCTGTTGCTCTCTTTCTTTGCCTTCTTTTATTGTCCTTGTCAATGCTTCTCCGAATTGGTGAACTTGGTCTATGTACGCCGATCTTGGTCTATAAATTGCACTTCTCTTTTCGGTTGTTTTCGAGTCTTGTAGTATGCTTCTTCCTGTTCTTGTGACAATGATAGTTTGCGAGGTTGAACAGCCCCCGGGCTTCTTTCTTGTTCTTCCGGTATGATCTATTTAGTGGGTAGAAGAATTCTTGAGATAGGGATTAGAGGCAGACTAATCCCGAAGTAGCAATGTGATTGGAGGCTCGTTCGGTAGGTAGAAGAAGTCTTGAGATGTGCCTTATCTTTGGGTCATTTTGCACTCTTAGTTCTTCTTTTCCACTTTCTGCCCGGACATATGCTCTGCGTGGGAAGGTTTTGCCGATCCACACAGTCCTCTAGTTTGTGCGGTGTAAAAGCGGCCGGCCCGGCCAACACAGAGCTGGAACTCTCTTGTTCACATGGGGTTCGATCCGACTTGTTCTTGGAGAGGCCCGATGTGATGCTTGATCAGTCAGTGCTCCTTTTGGCAATCTTGAATGCACTTTGTGTTGGTGTATCAAGGTTGCTTTGGATCCGCTTTCGGCTCATTACGCCTTATAGGTAGTCTGGGGTCAGAACGAGGGGGACGGTCTTGGATTCTCGCGTAATTATTTTCTATGGCAGAATTCCACTTTGGGTTCCTTGTAGCTATTGCTTTGGTTTTCTTCTCGAATTCGATGGGTCTTGTAAGACTTGAAACCTTGTATCTGTAATATTGAAGAATATTTGATCCAAAGAATGATCCGAGTTGTTTTGTCCACGAAGTTTATGGTTGTCCGCCTTCGAGCCGACTTGTTTTTGATTGATATGAAGACTGTATATCTTTTAGTAGACTTGTTTTGGCTCGAAGTTGGTGGCTTCTTTTCGATTGGAGTTGTTGGTGGCCGTCTTCTTTTGTGTCGACTTGTTATGATAATATTGGCAAAGCTATCTTTCCTTGTAACGGCACAAGATTTACCGTTGGTGGGTAACGGGATAAGGACTGTTATCCCGTGATTTAAGGGTTTCTTGGGCCTTTCCACATTTATTGCGCCTTGTATCCGTTGGCCTTTTTTACCGTTGCCCCTTAAGTGGGCCTTTTAAGACCGGTCTATAAATTAGCTGCGATTCTTGTTCTTCTTCTTCACCTTGCCTTTGCTTCCCGAAACCCTAGCGCCCGTAGAAAAAATCCCCAAATCTTTGCTCTTGCATTGCCGCCACGCATCCTCCTCTTAGTTTGGGTGCTTGATTCGTTGCATGGGAAGGAAGAAGGTGGCCTCCAAGAAGTCGGTAGTTGAGAAGCCTGTTCTTGAGGAGGAGGTCGACGGCATTTGAATCCCGAGTTCTTCGCTATGAAGGCCATCGCGAAGAACTTCCCCCCCCGACTACTCGGGGAGAAGCATCCGGTCGAGTGCGCAGAGGGGGGGATGATCCAGCCCAAGGAGTTCTCCGGTTGGGTTGCTCCCGGTGAGCATCATGTTCCTGTTCCTCGCCCAGGGGAAATTGTACTTTTTGTTTCTTTTATTCGTGCCGGGCTTTGTTTGTCGGCTTGTTCCTTCCTTCATCGTTTTCTTCGCTTCTTTTCCATCTCTCTTCATGGTCTTACCCCGAATGGGGTTCTTCATCTTTCTGTTTTTGTTCATTTCTGTGAGACTTTCCTTGGCATTCCTCCTTCCCTCAATCTATTCCGTTTTCTTTTCCGTCTCAAGCCGCAGCCTCGCAATGATTCCCTCTACACCCTTGGTGGATGTGGAATTCAATTCCGGCAGGGGCGTAAGTTGAGCCACTTCTTTGAGTACGATCTTGTTGAATCCGTGAAGGATTGGCGGTCCGAGTGGTTTTATCTTTGGTAATCTTGATGGTGGTGCTTTGGTGCTCCAAAGACTCCAAACCTACTCGGGGGTCCCTTTGTTCCTAATGATCGGTGGGAGAAGGAGCGACTTCATCTTTGCCGAAGTTGACTCTTCTCCAACCCCTCGTTGATAGGATTAGTTACTTGAAGCGAGAATGGCTTGTCGGGTTTCGCCATTGTGGCAAGCTATCTTCGTCGCCGAGTACAGCCTTTGAAGGCACGGGAGCATTTTGGCTTCGAGTACTACGGTGCCGAGGATCCCTCCCGAATGGTGGCCACGACCGAATTGTCTAATGGTGAGGTGCTTGTGCGCCTCCGGAAGATTTTGAAGGGAGCATCGGTGGTCCCCATGATTGGCTTTGAGTACTCTACCAACAATCCTCCTCCTACTGTAAGTTATATATTTTTTGTTTGAGTTTTTGTTTTCCGAGTACTTTTTGATTAATCTTGACTTGTCTTTTTGTTCTTTTTGAAGCCTTTTTGGCGGGGATTTTGATGCCGATGCCTCTCTTTATGTTGATGGGGAGATTGCTTCTCTTCCGCTCCTCCGGCTGGTCTTGGTCATCGGGTAATTGAAGACCGAGTTGTTTTTTAGGGTATTTCTTTGATGGAGCCTTCTCTTCAAGTATGTTCCTTATCACCGGTGGCCCTTCCTCGAGTTACTCGTGTGCGGTGCTAAGAGACCTGCTGCGGGAGATTCTTCTTCTTCGGCCGGCACGTAAACGGGCGCGTTCCTCTCCTTCCCCTCGGCCTTGAGGTAACCTTCGATAGGTGAGAGGTTGTTTGATTTTTCGACTTGTTTTCTATTTTTGGAAAGTAGTCTTGATTCTCTTTTCTTGGTAGAAGGTGGATCAGTTCTTCTTTTTTTGAAGATGAAGGCGAGGATGTTGACAACTCTCCCCTTCTTCGCCGGTGAGTGTTGTCTTCTTGGTTTTGGTGTGTATACTTCTTTGCTCTTTTAACTTTGACTCGGCTCCCCAGTAGCCCCCGGCCGACTTCTTCTCAACCTCCATTTTGGGACCCTTGCCGGGTCCTCGCTCCTTCGTCTGCCGGGTTGTTGGTGGATTTGGAGCAGGTCATGCCTCCTCCACCACCTCGGCCTCGTATTGCTTTCCGTCGTCCTCCTAAGTAAGTTTTTCTTCTCTCGACTTTTTTTTTTATTTTCTTGCATCATTTGTCTTTTACTTTTTGGTTTTTGTAGGTTATACATTTGCTATTTCTTACGCGCCCCGGCTTCCGACTCGAGAGAAGACGGAGAGTGTTGGTGTGGTGGGTCAGGTGCCTTTGCGACCCCAATCTCTTTGTGGAGTCTACCCTTATGGTGACTTCTTCTTACGCTCTTGGGACTTCTTCACTCACGGGTGGCTGCTCAAGCGGTTGTGTCGACTTCTTCGGGGAGAGCGGACAAGTTGCCATTTGCCCAACCCCTAACTTCTCCTCATCCTAGGGTTGGGTGTTCTCCTCCTTTGTCTCCTTTTTATCCTCCTTGGAATTACGTCCGTGATTTAAAGGCGATGCAAGATGCGGAAGAAGACTTCAATTCGAGTTCTCGCCTTAAGAAGCTTGAGGCTGGATTCAAGTCTTTTCTTGAACAATTCAGGTAGGATGACTTGTTTGCTTTATTTTCTATCTTGTCTTTTTTCTTATCCTTGTTTTTCTTTATGTGCGGGGAGTATGTCGGTGATTCTCGACCTCTTTTTTGGCTCGCCCGAGTCCCAAAAAGAAGTTGTTGGATGAACTGGCTTCTCTCGGGTGGTGGCGCTTGATGAGGAGCGTCAAGGACGTCGATCTTCGGAGACCGCCTCGAGAGCTCAAAGTTCTTTTGCTTTGTTGAATCCGAGAAGAAGGCTTCTCGAGATCTCCAAGGTACTTGTAAATGCTTTTTGTTGCGTATAATTTTGTCCTTTTTTTTTCTCGACTTCTTTCTCGCTTCCTTTTGCAGCTTTGAAGAAAAAGTACTCGGAAGAGACCGAGGCTTTGAAGCTTGAAGTAAAAAAAACCTTTTGCAATGACTCGGAGAAGGTAAAGGAGGATGCTGAAGAAACTTTAGCCCATGCTCGGCTGATTAGGCGTGGTGCTAATCGAGATCTTTTGCAGGCTAAGGCATCAATTGAAGACTTGTCTGCTCGTCTAAAGGCTTCGGAAGATAGGTGGTCAGCCTTACCGAGTTACGTGCAACGACTTGCCACTATCTTTGAGGAGGCTTTGAAGATGCCGGGTTCGACACTGGGTTGATTCCTTCCTCGGCCCGACCGAGCGGACCATCAATTTTGCCAAGGATGCGGTGTTGCTTGGCGTTCGGGGGTTTTTTGGCTCGCATCCGAGTGGTTGATCCCAACTTTCCTCTTGATAGAGTGATGGATGGGACCCATACTCCTGAGGATGAACAAGCACTCGCGGAGTCTGAAGCTGCTGTCCTGCCTTTAGCTCAGGAGTTTACTGATCTTGTAGAGATTACGCCAGTGCGTGTTGATGATGGTGATGATCATCAGTAGTGAACTTCTTTGTTGTAATGAAACTTTGATGCCTTCCCGGATTATAAAAAAGAATTTGTTTTCTTGAATCTCGGTCAAATATCTTGTTGCTGACCTTTGAATATCTGTCTGTTGTATTCTTTTTGGTGTTGTGAATCCATCTAAGAATAGTTAATGTTGTAGCCGTCTTCAATGATTAGTTCGGACCGTAGGCCCTCATCCGAGTTCTTTTTCTCTAGAAGTCGGGATAGGTCGAGTTCTCTCTTGGCTCTCATCTAGTCCTGAAAAGGAGCTAGGATAGGGCGAGTGTTGACTTCTTTTAGCCGTACTCTCATCGGTGTTGTGAAAACAACCCGGAATAGTTGGGCTCAGGCTAGGTTGTAGCCATTTTGCACTTCAACAAATAATTCGGACCGTAGGCCCTCATCCGAGTTCCTTTTATCTAGAAGTCGGGACAGGTCGAGCTCTCTCTTGACTCTCATCTAGTCCCGAAAAAGAGCTAGGATAGGGCGAGTGTTGACTCCTTTAGCCGTACTCTCATCGGTGTTGTGAAAACAACCCGGAATAGTTGGGCTCAGGCTAGGTTGTAGCCATTTTACACTTCAACAAATAATTCGGACCGTAGGCCCTCATCTGAGTTCCTTTTATCTAGAAGTCGGGACAGGTCGAGCTTTCTCTTGGCTCTCATCTAGTCCTAAAAAGGAGCTAGGATAGGGCGAGTGTTGACTTCTTTAGCCGTACTCTCATCGGTGTTGTGAAAACAACCCAGGGGGTCGAGCGATTTTTGCTCTCATCGGGGTTTGCCCGGGGGGTCGAGCGTTTTTTGCTCTCATCGGGGTTTGCCCGGGAGGTTGAGTGCTTTTTTTTTGGACCGTAGGTCCTTATTCTGGTTCCGTATTCTAGAAGTCGGGATCTAGTTCTGGAAAGAAGCTGGGATACTGTAATTTTTCTTTTGGATAATGAATCTTTGTTGAAAGAAGTAGTACATGTCTTTGTTATCTAGGCGTAAAATCCTCGTAATTGAGAGATGTGCCATGAATTTTTATTGGGGCTCCGTCTTGAGTCATCGGTTCGTAGGATCCCGGTCCCTGTTACTTTTGTTACTATGAAGGGACCTTCCCATGAAATTTGAGTAGTTTGTGTCTTCCATCCGGTTTTTACGTATTTTCCCGAGGACTAGATCGCCGGCTTGTAGGGTTCTTGGTTGAACGCTTTTGTCGTAATATCTTCTTAGTCCTTGCATATATCTTGTTGATTGTAGTGTTGCATTTACTCTTATTTCTTCTAAGTTTGTCTATTTCTAGTCTCCTGGTTTCTTCGCTTCCCCTTCATTGTATTGCTCAATTTTTGGAAGATGTCCGGATCATAAATTTGGTAGTATGGCTTCCGATCCGTATACTAGGAAGAAAGGCGAGTAACCGGTTGCTCGCTTATTTGAGTTCTTAATCCCCGGACTACTTTGGGTAGTTCATCTATCCATTTTGCTCCGTAATCTTTGAGGTCTTCATATAGTCTTGGTTTTAATCCCGCCAAGATGAGTCCGTTGGCTCTTTTTCTACTGATTTGTTTGCTTGCGGATGAGCCAGCGATGCATAGTCAATGCTGAATCATAGATCTTGAGCCCAGCTTTTGAATTCATTAGCTGTGAATGGTGATCCTAGGTCTGTAATTATCCTATTTGGCATCCCAAATCTGTGCATAATTTCTTGGATGAACTCTTGTGCTTTGGCTGAGCTATATTTTACTGATGGCTTATATTCTATCCACTTGGTGAACTTGTCGATGGCCACGAATATGTATTCGAACCCTCCTTTGGATTTCTTAAGTGGTCCGACTTGATCAAGCCCCCAAAGATGAGAACGGCCATCTTTGGTGGGATGCATATTAGATTGTGAGCGGGAACGTGTGCTTGTCTTGCAAACATTTGACGCTTTTTGCAGTATTTGACTAGTTCTTCGGCGTCTTTTAATCTTTGTTGGCCAATAGAATCCTGATCGAAAAGCTTTTTTTCGACTAGTGTCCTTGAAGATGCATGCATGATTCCCGCAGCACCCCGAGTGCATTTCTAGTAATATTTCTTTCCCCTCTCGTTGTTGATACGCATTTCAATAATACGCCCGATGATGCTTTGCTCTTTTATAAAGATTATCTCTTACTAAGGCGTAGTTTTTGCTTCTTCGATTACCGAAGTTGCTTACGCTTTATTTCCGGGTAACTTCTTTTCCTTGATGTAATCTATGAATACTTGCATCCATGTTGAGTTGTGCGTGCTAATCATTAGAATTTGCTCTTGTTACGTCTTCTTCTTCTCGTCTTTTTTTTTCGTCGACTTGATATATGGTTTGTTTAATTCTTTTACAAAAACTCCATGGGTACTTTTTGCCCTATCGAGCCTAGTTTGGCTAACACATCATTTGCAACATTTGAATCTCGTAATATATGATGTATTTCTAGACCTTGAAAATTCTTCTCAAACTTTTTCGATTTCTGCAAGCAATAGGCATCCATGTTTTCCTTGGTGCAATCCCATTCTTTATTGACTTGGTTGACTACTACCGCTGAATCTCCATAGACTAGTAATCTTTTGATTCTAAGTGATGTTGCGACTTGTAGGCCGTGGATGAGTGCTTCGTACTCGCTTCATTGTTGGTAGCTTGCCATAAAATTTGTAGAACATATCGAAGTTGTTTTCCATCGGGTGCGATAAGTAGTACTCTCGCTCCCGCCCCTCCTAGTTTTAGAGATCCATCGAAGTACATTTTCTAATGGTCTAGGATGACGTTTGGAGTAGGTTGTTGTATTTCGGTCCATTCTGCAATGAAGTCAGAAAATGCTTGAGATTTGATTGCCTTTCTTGGTGTAAATTCTATCTTGAGTGCTCCGAGTTCAACTGCCCATTTTGAAATTCGTCCTATTGAGTCTCGGTTTCTTAGGATGTCTCCGAGTGGAAAATCTGTTACGACAACTACTTTGTGATCTTCAAAATAATGCCTGAGCTTCCTTGAAGTTATAAGTATTGCGTAGAGTAGTTTTTGCACGTGAGGATATCTCACTTTTGATACTATGAGTACTTCACTTATATAGTATACTGGTCTTTGTACTTTGTAGATGTGTCCTTGTTCTTCTCTTTCGACCACAATAGTCGTGCTAACTAACTTTTGAAGTAGTTGCGGTAATGTAGAGCATGAGGTCTTCGTCTTTCTTTGGTGGTACTAATCTTTGGAGATGTGCTGATGTATGCTTTTAGCTTGTCGAAGGCTTCTTGTGCTTCTTCGTTCGAGGTAAATTTGTCTGTTTTCTTTAGTAATTTGAAAAAAGGTAAGCCTTTTTCCCCAGTCTGGAGATGAATCGTTGAGAGTGCTGCCATGCAACTTTGTTAGTTTCGTAGATCCTTGACATCTATTTGGTGGGCCCATGTCGGTTATTGCCTTGATTTGTTTTGTGCTTGCTTCAATTCCTCTTTGGCTTACTAGAAATCCAGTAGTTGTCCCGATGATACGCCAAATACACATTTGTTGGGGTTAAGTTTCCAATTCCATCTTTTGAGATTGTTGAAAGTTTGTTGTAGATCTTCAATCGAGAGAATACGGGTTCTTTGTTTTGACGACTATGTCATCCACATATGCTTCCACGTTCTTTCCAATTTGATCTCCCAAACAAGTTTGGATTGCTCTTTGGTATGTTGCTCCTGCATTTTTGAGTCCAAAAGACATTGTTTTGTAACAATAGGGCCGAAAGGTGTAATGAAAGAAGTCTTGCTTTGGTCTTCTTCTTTTAGTGCAACCGGTGATATCCCGAATAGCAATCTAGAAAGGATGATAGAGCTGATCCTGCTGGTGATCAATTCTTGGTAATCCAAAAGGGTCCTTTGGACAATGTTTGTTGAGGTCCGTGTAGTCAACACACATACGCCATTGATCTGTGTTCTTTTTTGTGTACCGAACGAGGATTTGCCAACCATGCTGGGTGTAAGATTTCTTTAATGAACCCCCGCCGCTAGTAGTCGGGCTATTTCTTTTTTATTGCTTCCTTCTTGTGCGGTGAAAAACGTCGTAGTCTTTGTTTGATCGGTCTTGCTCCTTTGTTGACTTCGATTTTGTGCTCGGCCAACTCCCTTGGGACTCGGGCATATCTGCTGGTTTGCGGGCAAATATATCCTTGTTGTCCCGTAAGAAGTTGGTGAGCGCGAGTTCCTATTTGATAGGCGGGTGTGCGCTGATTGTGGCAGTCTTTGATGGATCACCTGTCCCTAGATCAATCTTTTTAGTGCCCTCTCCCTCAGCTGTGGTGAGTGTACTTTGTTTTTTAGCTGGTATCTCTAGTTCTTCTGTTCTTATTTCGCTCTTTGCCGAGTTGATTTCACCTTGTACTTTTGAGGATATTTGTATTGCTTGTACATCGCATTCGTAGGCTCTTTTTAGGTCTCCTCTCGAGAGAGAGTACTCCGTGTGGTCCCGGCATCTTGAGTAGTAGATATGGATAGTGTGGTATAGCCAAGAATTTTGCTAGTCTTTGGTCTTCCTAATATCGCATGATATGATGATTCAAAATACGCAACTTCAAATTTGATGAGCTACGTCACGTAATTTATGGGAGTTCCAAATGTTCTTGGAAGTGTAATCTGTCCGAGAGGCATAGCTGGTCTCCCAGGTACTATCCCATAAAAAGGTACGCTTGTAGGTGTGATCATTTTTGAGAATTCTGTTCCCATTTTCTTGTGGTGTTGCGCAAATATGATGTTGAATCCTGCCCCCCATCGATGAGTACTTTGGTTATTGTTATGGCGGCAATTATTGGTCCGAGTACTAATGGATATAGCCCTGCGTTCCCAACACTTGTCCATTGGTCTTCCCGTGAGAACTGAATTGGATATTGTGACCGGTTTAAATATCCGGGTGTTTGCCGGCTCTCTTTGCCATGATTGTTCGCCAAGCAAGCTTGTCTTCTTGTTTGCTCCTAAAACCGGGTACTCCCGAGAATATTATCGATACTTGTTGCTCTTGGATTTTGAAAACCGTTATCGGTTGTGTTGTCTTCTTTTTTCTCTTTGTTTTCTTCCTTGTCTTGTTTGTCCTTTCTCATATTTTTTTCTTGAAAGATGCGACACTCTCCCATTAGGTGGATTCTGTTGGATGATAGATGCATTTCATGTTTTCGAGGTCTTCAAATCTTCTTGCCGGGTAGAATTTCTTTCTTTCGGTGGATGCCACATGTTGTCAGAATATCTCTTTTTGTTGTGGAATTCTTGTCTTTGTCTTGAATGTTCCATCTCCTTGAGTTGTCTTGATACCTTGAGTTGTCCCGGTATCTCGAGTTGTCTTGATAACCCGAGTTGTTTTGGTTGTTCCATCTTGTGTTGTTTTGATTGTTCGAGTTGTTTCTCTTCATGCGTGTTGTTTCTCCTTTTCGAGTTGTTTCTTTGTCTAGAAATCTTTCTCTTGTCTTCTCTTCTCGCTGTAATCATCTTTTCAATCGTTCTTTTGAACTCCTCGTTTGTCCGAGGGTTTTCCTTGCAGAAATCGTGAAACATCCATCTTACTTTTAAGCCGTATGAAAATGCTTCTATTACTTCTCTCTCGGTGATGTCGTGTACTTGTGCTCGAAGTTCTCCAAATCTTCTATAGAAGCCTCGAGGCTTTCTCCTAGATTTTGCTTTAAACCTTTCAACTCGGCTTGCGTTATTGGGTGGATCAAGTATCCCCGCAAAATTCATAAAAGGCTTTTTTGGAGGTCGCCCCATGCTTTGATAGATCCGGGTCGTAACTTATCGAACCCTTTGGAGTGGTAATGTTTCGGGGCCATTGGGAAAAATAAGGCTTTTATATCGTCATCGCCTCCGGCTAGTTCTATAGATTGAGAATAAATCCTAAGCCATTGCATTGGCTCGGTCTTGCCATCATATTTTGAATGATTGGATGGTTTCAATTTGTGAGGTAGTTTGACCGTGAGTAGTCTTCTGCTGAAGCAAGGAAATCTGTCGGGTACTTTTTCCGTGCGTAGTCGGAATCTTTGGCCGTCGTATCTCGAAATAATCCTGGGGGGACTTCTGGGTGGTGTTGGAGATCTTCTCCTGTTTTCCCCTGTTTTTTCTGTCCAATCGTGATGAGGTTGAGCTCTTCTCCCATAATTTGGAGTTGATAATCTTTCGAAAGCGGAAATCCTCCGAGTTCTTTGACTTGTGCATTCGGATGGTATGTGTCGGGGAGGTACTCGGTCGTCTTGTATCCTTTGCGCGGTATCTCTGAGTAGACTTCTAAGCCTGGCTTGTTCTTCACTTGGTCGTTGTATGGCGTCAATTTCATTAATTAACTCTTGTATCTTGTTGATAGGATCAAGTCTTGTCCTTGCTGCAGTTCGTCTTTCCTCGGCTTCTTTCTCAGCTCTTTTTTGATTGTACTCGGCTAGCTCTTCTTCATATTTGCGCCATGCTTCTCTACGTTCATGAACTCGGTTCCTTCTTCCTCCTCTTTTCTTGTTTTTCTTCTTTCTCTTGCCGCTTTCGTCGTCGGTCTCTCCTTCTCTTGTGACGGAATTTGCTGGAATATCAGCTTCTGATTCTTCTGAAGATCTGTAGTCGGGTTGGACTGGTGGTACTAGAGGTTGCCTTATCATGAACACTTCTTCGTGTGTATTGGGTGGATGGTCGAGTTCTTCTCCTTCTAGAGGTTTACCGTATTGAAAAGGAAGGAAGGTAGAGTACTTATCTTGTTTGAAGATGTTCCATTGGTCGAGGTCGTAAGATTCCATTGCCTTCTGAGTGATATTCTGATATATTTGTGCCGAGTTGTTGAAACCGTAGTGAAAAGAACTCGGCTTGTCTTGTATATTTGGGTTTTCAGCTTCCTCTGTGAGCTTGAGTCTTGAAAAAATTTCTTGTATCTTCGGCTCGGGTTCTCGAAGTAGTCGACCATGGAGAATTCCTTGTTCGTTTGCTTCGCAGACCCAGCTTCCGAAAACGAAGGTTGATCCCGCCGGAAAAATCATCATGTGTAAGTCCGTCGAGCCTTTAACGTTGATTTCGTCGAAAGCCCCTACCTGGCGCGCCAGCTGTCGGTGTTTGACCACCGATAGCCTGCCACGGGGTTCCCGTAGTAGTTGATTCGGACCTCGGCGAACGGCTAGAACTCGGCTGTTTCACGTAAGAGACACACGGTTTATCCTGGTTCGAGCCCTCGTCGTCGAGTAAAAGCTCTACTCCAGTCGGCCTTGGCCTTTTGTGTTGGATTGATGTATGATTGTGTGTCGTTCGTCTGTTACAAAAGAGGGTGCTCTGGCTCCTTTTTATAAGAGGAAAAAGAGCCAGAGCTATGGTTTCTAATCCTAGTCGGATTCATAGGAAGTGTTCTGTTCTGATTACAGAGGTTATTTTCTATTCGTCTAACTAGGATGATCCGTATTCTACTTGGATCCGTCCTTCTTGCTCTTGTCCTGACGAGAGCCGTGCTGGTGAGTAGCCGTCTATGTCCTGTATCGACAGATATCACTCAGGACACAAAGTTATACTAGTTCGGGCAATGCACCCTATGTGCAGTAGTAAGATGAGGATCTTATTGCTATGTACCGAGTGCTCAAAGATCGAGCGGAGGTTATATGAGAGTTATAGGAGTTGTGGTGTGTAGTTACAGGACCTTCATCTCAAAAACTAAGAGGATGATATGTTTCATATGATTGGCACAATTTTTTTATTGTTGTATTTTAGTTTTTTTATTTTTAATAAGATGATACTAAAAGTGCATCTAGGCCCCTAGTGATATTTATTAGTTGAATGGAAAATAATTAAAGAACTAATGAGTTTGATGAGCTTTTAATATGTTTCATTTTAAGTGATCATTATAAAACTCGTGTCATATCTCAAATGAAGAAATGCGCAAATCCACTTTGGCGGTCGTTCACTGCTTTCTATCCTAGCGAACGCTCGGACAACGCACTCTCTTTCCTTTCCGATTCCGGTTCCTTTTCCTATTCTGTCCCAGACACATGTCGACGCAACCAAGCGGCCACGCCCGAATCGATTGGAAATATTCCCCCATCCCCTTTTCACGCGACTACCCAACGGAGCGGGCGAATTTTGAACAGTGCCGATTCAGCTTCTTCCCCATCGTTCTCCTCTTCGGCGTCCACCTCGCCGGGATCAATCGCTGGTGGTGGG
The DNA here is from genome assembly GCA_015844335.1 of Chrysopogon serrulatus. Classification (NCBI taxonomy): domain Eukaryota; kingdom Viridiplantae; phylum Streptophyta; class Magnoliopsida; order Poales; family Poaceae; genus Chrysopogon; species Chrysopogon serrulatus. Next base: position 127,144 of record JADLZL010001799.1, read on the forward strand.
TGTGATCCGGTATTCGTCGCGAGGTAATCCTGCCTTCTCTTCTCTTTCGTTTGTCCGTCGTTGGCATTATCGGCGGGGATTCATTTCGAGGTGTTCTAGGTTTTCGCTTGCCATATCACCGCCGCATCCGCCTCACCACCCACCTTGCCCTCCCCCGCCGGCTGGGCCACGCTCCTTGTTTGGCGCCCTGTCCGTCTCTCTCATAGTCCTAGTTCGCGAGTTGTTTGAGAACCAGCGTGGTGTCGTGGTCCGCGATGTCTTCGAGACGAACAGCTGTATCTGCCTGCGCCCGTGCCTACGCATCATCCGAACGTCGTCGGCTCCGACCCCAGCACCCGCGCTGACGCCGCGTGTCGTTCGGACGCTGCCTATAGCCATAGAACTCCTCTTGCTGTTCCCCTCGCTTTTCAGCTCCTTCTCCAGCCATACGCGGCCGCCGCGCGTTCATGGCCTCGGTCTCGACCCAGCTGGACAGAAGAGGAATGCTGCAGTGGGAGGAGACACGGCCGGCATCGGGAGAGCAACGCTGGCATCTGTTTTCTGTACTACAGTAGGTTAGTTCTTAGTATTCTAGATTGGTTGTCATGTTGTGGTTGATGCTGGCTTGCTTTGTCCGATCTGTGCTTTACTGGAGTTGGATTGAGCAGGGAGTAGTGAATCGTGATTGGATTTCGATTTTTCGTCCTGGATCAGCCCTCGGCTAGAGTTGATTGGTTTCTTAGTACTACTCTCTTTTAGTTGTTAGGAATCAGCTTTCGATTTTCCTCTGTCTCCACGCCTAGTTGCCTGCCTGATTGGTGTGATACTACATGGGTTGTCTGTGGATTTGTAGGCATGACAGGACATGAATGATTCATGGTCTTGAATCTGAATTTAATCATGTGTGCCTGATTGCTCTGTCTGAAATTGCTTTCTCAAGTTTACCATTTACAATTTCTCCCACCTCTTGCTTTCAGTTTTATTCACATTCAGAACTATTGATCCATATTGTTGGCAAACATAATTATTGTAAATGTAGCTAGTAAACAAAAAGCTGAATCATATATATAATATGTGTTGTGCTTTCCCCTTTTCCTTTGCCCTTGTTTGTGATGAACCTCCACATTTTTTTAGTTGCCACTGGCTGTGGTTAAATGTGGCCTGTGTCTGCTTGTGATTCTAATTTTTTTTTATCAAATTCTTTTCTCTAAACAAATGGTTATTTCCCCCTTTTTTCCCTCTGCTTGTCTTCAATTGAATTTTGTTCAGACCAGAGTTCCTATATATGCCTCACAAATTTGTAAATTTGATATATGATTACACCTCAAAAAGGGATGGAGCATTTTGATATCATCTCGCTTATAACACCTGCCAACGTAGGCATTGTGCAAGTGCACACCTGCAGGTTTTCTCATGCAAAATGTGTCTGCTTAAATCTATGAAGTATTTTTTTCCTCTAGTTTCACGGTAACTGTTGCATAGATTTATCAATGCAACTTCATTAGCCTTCATTCTCATCTCATACACATCAGGTAAAACTTTGTGATTTTAGGAGCATAACAAATTGGTACACTTCTTTATTTTATTTTGTTCTAGCTGAATATGTTAATGGATTTAATAAAGTAAAATATCCATTTCAGAGTCACTAGTGAGCCTAAACTAATATTTGGAGCTATGGAGTATACCAATGTGATCAATGTCTGCTCTGTTGTGTAGTGGTAGACCTTCTAATTCGTCAGGTATAGGATCTCAATCCTAAGCTCACCTTTCTTCTGGGCTTCCAACTCATTATTATGGCAGCCATTTTTTTGATAGAGAAATAACTTGGTTTACCGTTGTAAAAATAGTTGTGTTTGTTTTGGGCTCAAAGATTACTATGTAAACTACATAACTGATTGAATACATGTTCTTCATAGATCACCTGTTAATGCACACTTATTCCATTTTTAAAATTCTAAGAATCATAGGTCTACCAATGACCTTGTGGTTCATATATGTGTTATTTTGCTTAAGATTTTTTATTCAAATAAAGTTGCAATATAGGATACAGTTCCCTTTGTTAAGGCAAACTGAAGCCCCATAACTAATTTTAAACCTTTTTAAAATTTTCAATAGGTTTTATGGTTTTCAGTGAAAAATATTTAACCACAATTCTGGTAGCTGTTAACAGCTTAACCAATGTTAGTTACTCATCTGCAACCATAAGGTAATACTAACTTCCTTGCTTATCCAGTGCTACACACCTTAATAATATATGAAGGACAGGCAGCACCCTCCTCATATATGTGAAAGGTTATCCTGAGGCTGCTAGATGTGGATTACATGCATGCATTGGAAGTGAGGGTCCTTCAGTAATATGGTAAGCTGGCCTGGGTGTTCAATCTTTGTTCACTATGCTCTACTGCTCTTTAAATTCTCATAAGAACATGTCTTGTCTACTGCAGGTGTCCCCATCTTACCTTTGATGTTCTGTCAGATCTCGGCCTCAACTATTCTATTCAAGAATACTGGTAATGAGGTAAGTAAGTTCTTTCTTATACTTTTGTGTGTTTGTTAGACGTTTTGCTTCAAAAATCACATTGACAAATCTAAATTTCCTTCTCAAATTATTGGCAGCTCTACCTCATATGAGATATACTAATTCAGTTGCAGTTCATGTTTGGCCCATTTATTAGCAAGGTCATTTCTGGCTGCCGATTGGGATTTGCTCAGCAGGATGGGCATTTTCTTTTTCTTGGTAAACATTCTGAAATCAGAGAAAATAAGACTCCTTTTGACTCATGGTAACCACATGGCTATTTTTTAAGCTAAAAATTTGGTTTGACCATCCCAGGGCCACGCTATGAAGCCATTAGAGAACAAAAGGTGAGTCTCTGCTCCCTATACTACTGCTATCGTAGGATCATCAACGTTTCTGTTCTGAGGTCACACTTATGCTCAACTGCAGGTACCTCAAGTGCCTACTGGCTGCTAGCAAAAATGCCTCAATGCTTCCTTAATAAATATATAAGGTTAGCTTCGTGTTCATGATCTTACTCCTGCTTTGGTTTACATGGGACAGACTAGAATGCATTTGAAGCCAAATAAATGTTCCTACCAGTATGTCTTGTGTACAAAAAATGAATCAGTACATAGAAGCATAGATTATTTGTGGAAATTGGGGAAAACAAGGTCCTTGTGTTTGATTTTCTTATCCAAAATCATAGTGTAATTTTTAAACCGTTTTTTGATTTTAAACCATGATATATCCTTTAACACAGAAGGACTACAAATAGGAAGATGATAATCAATCTGGCTTACAATCAAAAGCTAGTGTCCTATACAATATATAATGCAGACTTAAGTTGAGGCTTACCTGTTATTTTAAGGCAGTTTTGATTGTCTTCACCCAAATATTTAGTCTCATTTTCATAGATCCAGTCCCTATCTGTCCAAACCAGTGCATTTACCAGACCGACCCTACTTCACATATGAATTGTAGCATCAGGTTATGTTCTCAAGAAGCCATTTACTTCATAATATACATATTTCGCTAATGGACTTCGCCATTTTTTTCCAGATCAGATGTATGTTTATCCATTATCATAACATCTGTCCAAACTCAGTAGTAAAGACTTTTAGTCCCGAACAGGCTTGACCAGGGTAGAGATAGAATGCAGCAAGAATCATATAAAATTAAAAAAAGAGGGATAGTAACAACCACAGGCCAAATCTGTACTGACCACTAGTATAATTTAACAAGATTGTCTTGTGGTTTGAATCTGTGTAGCATTGCAGTATCTCCAATGCAAAAATTAAGTTAATTTCTAACTATTAAGATCATTTGTTAGTCTTCAACAACAACAAAAAATGATGATGTGTTACTAACAATAAGCCAAGGTAAACTTAGAATTTTTTTCTTGTTGTCTCTCATTTCTGTGGTTACTGAACCAACTATTTGTACTTTAAAATTTTGGTGCTTTAATAATAATAATAATAACCTAGATAACTTGTGCTACACATAATTTGTTTGCATAGATGCTAAATATCAATTAGATAATAATAACCTAGCTAGATAACTTGTGCTGACTCACTAATATAGGTTTTTTGCAATTAAGTTTTGCAGAATAACTTTTGACATAATGTAGGAATATAAGTTATACAGTATAATTTATCCACATAAGTTTTTTGGGGACTAACTTATGTGCATAAGTTATTTTGAGCAACTTATGTCTTGCCAAGTTATGTCATAATTTACTTTGGTCATAACTTGTCGCATAATTATGATAAGTATAAGTTCTCTGTATACTAGAAACCCATAATTATAGTTCTACTTATACTAATTCTTTATTTTTACAAAATATTTCTTTGTTTTTTATGTTATGTTAATTTCTAGTTTTAATTATATGTTTTTCTCTTTAATAGGTTTTCAATTAGATAATACTAACTTGATAACTTGTGCTGTAGTACTCATTAATATAGGTTTATACAATGTAACTTATTTATATAAGTTTTATAGAATAACTTATGAGCATAACTTAGAAATATAAGTTGTGCGGTGTAACTTATGCACATAAGTTTTTAGGGACTAATTTATATACCTAAGTACCTAAGTTGTTGTGAGCAACTTATGTCTTGCCAGGTTATGCCATGAGTTGCTTTTCTAAGTTGTGGTCATAACTTGTGTCATGATTATAAGTAAAAGTTTTCTATTATCTGAACCTATAGTTATAGTTTTATTTGTTCTACTTCTTTATTTTTGTTGAATATTTCTATATTTTTCATGTTATGTTAATTTTTAGTTTTAATTTTTTTTAATCATTAATAGGTTTTCAATTAGATAGTACTAACTAAGATAACTTGTGTTGTAGTACTCACTAATATAGGTTTGTGCATTGTAACTTTTGTGCACTATAATTTATCTATATAAATTTTACAGAATAACTTATGAGCATAACTTACAAATATAAGTTATGCGGATTGTAACTTATTCACATAAGTTTCTAGGGCTAACTTATGTGCCTAAGTTGTTGTGAGAAACTTATGTCTTGCCAAGTTATGCCATTAGTTGCTTTCCTAAGTTGTGCTCATAACTTATCTCATGATTATGATAAGTAAAAGTTCTCTACGTATTAGAACCCATAGTTATAGTTTTATTTGTACTAATTCTTTATTTTTGCTGAATATTTTTTATTTTCCATGTTACGTTAATTTCTAGTTTCAAAATATATATTTTTCTCTTTATAGGTTTTCATGCCTATTCGTGATGGTAACCTCTCGGGCGGCTTCTTGTTGCTAACACGACGGATAATCGTTTTGATATTTTGAGTTCGTTACGTTTCTGCGAATCAAAGAGGCTTGTTGCTCAAAATATTGTTAGTATCTCATGTCCTATTTACTCAAAATGCTTGGTTTTCTATATTCTCAGCTATCGATAATTTCCTGTTCTTCTTACCTCATGTAGTGTTGCTGTTGGTACCTTCGTCTCCTTTCACTTTAGAAGCACTTTTTGATATTGTAGAACACACTAGGTAATAGATACTATCAGCTTGAGCCTTCTCAAAGTGTTGATTGCTAATTATAGTACTGCAATATAGAAGATTAATTATTACATTACATAGGACACATTATTGTACATGTAGTCTCTCAATCAAAATGAGATATTAAGGAGGCTCTTTGTTCCGTGCAACACAAAAGGGAACAAAAGTTATGAGGGTCAAACTGGAGTTTCAGTCCTCTTTGATCTAAGGTTAAAACAAGTATAATAGGTTAAAAAGTTTATATACATAACTGTTGTTTACATAACTAATAAAGGTTGTGTAGAATATCTAGTTCCATTGTTAAGTTATTAACATAACTTAGAATATATAACTTATGAATATAAGTAGTGTAAAGCACTCATGTAAATTGCACAGAATAAGGTAAAAGTATAATTTATAGCATGGGTTACCTTAATAATACTTATATAAGTTATCTATATACCAAAAATCAGACTTATAGCTGCATATTTAGTTCTCATATTCTAGTTTATAATTAATGTGAGCCCATTTCTAACTACTAAGGATTTTGTAAAAGTTCTAGTATTTCAACTCACAAGAAACTTTTTGTATGCTGCCCCACCTGAATGAACTTTGAAGCATGTGCTCTTTGCTAAAATGTTTTTTGGAGAAAAGTCATCTATCAGAGTTAAAACTTCTCATACTTTTACAGGTCTTCATAATTTTCTTGCAATTCATTATTTCTTTGTTTTCATTTGAGCAGCCAAGAAGAGACAGAACATGATCAAATTAAGAGACCATTGTAACAGTCGACTCAGTTTTATCCAGGGAGAGTGTGATGGTGTGGATCAAAGAGTTTCATCTTCTAATCTCCTGCTACATACTCAAAGTACTACAAAATGTTTTGTATATATCTGGGATCGAAGATCTAGCTTTTTAGTTTTTAAGCAAATATTGCTTCCTGTTTGTTTGTGTGTGAGGAGAAAGATTATGAAATTCTATCTATGGTAGATGCTTGTATGCGAACTTAGTTTGTGTTTTGTTGTATAAGGTGTAAAAAGTTACTTTTATTTTGCTCCCCCACCATTTTTTAGTCCCTTTTTCCATGTTCCTGAATGATTAGTTTCTGAAAAGAAAAATAAAACAGTGGTGAAAGCTAAAGAGAATGTTATTGTCGTGGAAGAAAAAAAAAAAAACATTGCATAACTTAGTAGTTTTAACTTATTTTTCTGAGTTATGCTGCGTAACTTAGCTAGTCAGACTTATGTGCGAGTAGAAAAAGAATGTCAATATTGAGTTTTGCGCGCGTAAAGAAAAAGAAAATCAGATCATCCACGTGCACAGAAAAAGACGTTGGCCTGCCAAAAGTAGAAAAGAGGTGGGATTAATTTATTCCTTAAAAGGGAAACTCAACGGCTGTCGGATGGTTCGCCGGATTCCGTTCCAGTGAACGTTCGCCCATTAGCCTGACCCGAAGAAATGACAAGAAAATTGATAGAAGTAAAATGAGACAAAGGGAAATGGCATGGTTTGGTCTCAATGACATCTTGCTTGTATGAAAGAGTAGATATTGATTGTTGATTGGCTTTGATAAAGAATGATAGTAATGATTAAGAATGGATGTCAGAAATGCCAAATAGAGGTTAAATGTCAAAATAGGTAAGATATAATGGATAGAATATGGTCCTAATATTGGTTGGCTTGTATAGAACAAAAGCAATGGTGAATCATGGGGAGTTGTAATGATCGATTACTTGATCACATGGATCATATTCATAACCAAGAAAGGAGAAAGTTGGTCGAGGTCATAGTATTTCAATGAAATATAATGTTGAAGATTGATTGATCTCAAGATTGCTATAAAAGAAAACACTCATAAGAAAGGTTAGTGATGGCAAAAGAAATGGATTTCATCGAGTTCTTAAATTTGATTCACGAATTTATGTGACATGCAAATGGATCGATAGGCTATATGCAGCTAGGAAAGGGTTTTGAGGTACCAAGCAAAGGTGAAGGGAAAATGATGTCTTGGTGTCCATGGTACCACGAGATATGTTTTGTGGAGGATCAAATCATAGTTGGATCAAAGATTAAAATAACTTAAAGCTATGTATTGAACTCACAAATATTAAAACAATTCAAGCCACGAGCTCAAAGTGGGTTGCTCGAGGATTGTGGTAAAGTTGGTTGCAACCCTTGTGAGCATACATTGTGCAGAATAGTATACAAAGTTTTAATTGATTTTTTTTAGGTCTTGAGTGTAGCAGGTTTGTCATACTATTAAGAGTGATATGATATTGAGTGGTTTAACCGGCCTTGGTGATCATAATAACTCAACTAAAGTGCTAACTTGAGAGAGAAACACTTATAATACAATATTTGCACATGGTGGTCTTGGAGCTTATTTTTATTTAGGATGGATATCCTCTAAATAAATTTTCTATAGAGTCCAAAGTCATCAAAATTGGAGTTCAAGAAGCCATATTATAGCCTAGTCCTAACTTTGCCCAAAGGCCAAACTAGACCTCCAATAGGTGTTCTTGATTTGTTTGATTAATTTTTCTTCGGAGCTCCAAATTTTACCAGAGGTTCGGTATCAGTATTGTTTGGGTGCAACTGTATTTTTGGACCTCTAGTATGAGTTGCACCAGCACTATAATGGTAGGATTTTGAAGACGGACAATATACTTCCTCAATCCCTTCTCTTGTGCACGCTTCAACCTAGGCAAAGAAACTCTCCCATCTTTCTTTGTGAGGATTGTGTGACTTTTGGGGCTGATGGCAAATGGGGTGTCTAATCTTCCATCAGGTCAAGGTAACTCGAATTGGTGGAAACTTGAAACAAACAATCTGGTTTCTGATCACGAAGACTCAAACCCTACTAGTATTGTGTCCACTATTAGTTATCAACTACACACTTTCTAGTTAACTGTGTTACAAAGTTTAATCTTTGTCTATGAATAAAAAACACAAGGAAGAACACGATAGATGATGAATCTTACAAGTTAATGTTTCACAAAGTGATGTCCTGTCGCGTAAAAAAAAGGCTTTACGCGAGAGCAATAGAGGTTGGGATAAACCCTAACTTTGATAATATCAATATGGCTAGTGAATATATAATCTTAAGGGCCCCCTAGTTGAGTCCCTAAGGTACCTCAACATGTTACACAATCTGACTGCCTGAAGAGATGGCAACATAGTACCATGACGTATTCTGTATGCATGCCCAATTGTTCCGATGATTTTTGTTGAGTCCAAATAAATTTTGGCGATAGATCAATGCCATTGGACAACTTATCTCTTCATATTTCTGTGCATATATAGAATGTCAAAGACAAGTTTGTGTGCCACCTAGGGATGATTTTGGTAACTTGAACTTCATATGAATTATGCCTCTCCAACTTATGCCTTGGCTGGCCTTCTAATAAGGAGGTGGGGGGGTGGAATCAAGAGGCCCATCAACTCAGACTTCCAAGTAGATAGATTCCATCATAGAGAACCTTAATAGTAATCACAAATTAAAAAACGATATATCTATCTTTTTTTTGTGGTAATTAAACGATATATCTATCTTTTGCTAGACACACACCACGTCCATGTACGGGTCTGTAACGAACGACCAAACAGAGAAATAACCGAAACCAAAGTAGACGGACCGTGAACGAGTGACCTATCGAGTTATTAGAGCCGCTGGTGACCCGTCCTTGTCGCTCATATTATCACGTCCACAGCACGTCGCCTCCTCGATCCATTCGTTCCACACACATGTGTGTACGAGTAGTATATATATACATGCAGATCCCTTTTGGTCTCCTTTTTCTAGTTTGCTCTGTGATGCACGCATATACAATGCATATATACGTGTGGGATGAACTACCTTCGTTGTTCGAAAGTGTGCGCTCTCTCGAGCGAATTGAGAAAGGAGTACGCGTACGTCGCGAGGTGTGGTCGGCAAGCTAGACCGATGGATCAGGACCGTCCACCGGCAAGCGGGGCCACGCCATGCCCATGCAGCTAGTGTGATAGAAGCTGGCGCAGGAATATTACAGTGCAGTGGACGCGAAGCAAGGAACCCACACACACCTCACCTCACCTCACCATACGGCAATAAGCCTAGCTAGCAGATAGCACCCATGCGGATGCCGGTGCACGCGGCGGCTGATACAACTTATTACCATCCACTACTACGACTCATCCAGCACACACATATACATGCATCACCATCCGAAATAGTATCATTATAACTTTGTGCATAATAACCATCTGTCTCAACCTCTCTCCGTCTGGTTTGCTGCCAACGACGACGACGACGTCCATTGCAACTGCATTCCCACTACGATCCATCATACTCATACCCCATCGATCCATCTATCATCGGTTGTTTTGTCTTGTCCTACAATAGTCTGCTGGCTGGCCAGCATATTCGCATACATATATATCCATCCATTCAGTTGGACCGCGGAGCTAGGCTCCTTCCAGCAGCAACATGGTAGGAGGCGGAGGAGCAGAAGGAGAAGGCATCGGCGGCGGCCGTGGTGGCCACCGCGAGGTGGTAGTAGTCGGCCGGGCGGAGATCGACACCAGGGCGCCGTTCCGTTCTGTCAAGGAGGCCGTCGCCCTCTTCGGCGAGAGGGTCCTCGCCGGGGAGCTCTCAGCTGGACGGCGACCGCTCTCCATCACCGAGGTAATTAATATAACTATAAGCAAGTAAGCATGCACTCACTGTAACATACTTACCTAGCTTTACCAATTATTAGTGGTGGTTAATTAATTCGTATTATTTCCTCTTCCATCGCTTAAATTGATTCAGGCAAACCACTAAACTTCCTATCAAGTCGCCTGCATTATTTACCATGTAAGTAATATAATATGTATATGTATGCAGGATATATTTAATAACAGACGGCTAATGCCTACTGCCAGTAATAATATGCGACTGCTAGCTTAGCTACTTGGTGATGCGTATGGCCTGATAAAAATCGATCCCTGACACAGTCATATATATACGATACGATACTAGCTAGTTCCTTCCTACCTAGCCTTTATTTGCTGATCTCTAATATATTTAGGATCATTATTATATTCTATTCTAAGCTACTACCTCCGTTGGTTTCTTTCTCTTGTAGGCAAGTTTTAAATGTTGATACTATATATATATACTATAAACTTAAGTACTCAACCAATCTTAAGTTAGTTTTTGACTTCACTATATGACTCAAACCTAGAACTGTATCTATTTTAGATGGAGATAGGATCACCGATTGTTACAAGGTCATATTGAGTTCGCGAAGAAAAAGAAAAAAAAACAAGGTATTATTGATATTAAACGATACTTGAGATACTAAATCTTTATGCAGTAAGCATGCTTGCACATAGTTTTATTGAAAAAGGCATGCGCATAATTTAACTAACCGTTGGCCAAAACTAAATTTATGACCTTTGACCTCCTAATATGCCTAGTACAAGCAAACGGATGGAAGAATGTATCATTGATTAGACACAACAATATTGAAGGTACGGTACTTCAATTATATATATTTGCTATATATCTTATTAATCTAGCCAGAAAATAATTAAGCCTATGGATTATTTGTACATGGAAGAATATATATTTGGAAATAAATAGCTAGGAGTTTCATGTTTGTCTTTTGGCTGGGTCTCTTTATTAGTTGATACATGTAAAAAGTTGGGATGGCAAGCTACCAAGATATGTCAAAAATGCATCATCACTATCTATTCCTTTCTTCCGGGCCAAGAAAAAAAGGTGCTACAAAAGCAGCTTAGACTTCTTTACCAATATGTACATGTTCCTTGTTGTAAGCATGCATGCATCTCCTTCGTACTAACTCATCCACTAATCAGCAAAGATAGATGCATGCAGCCGTATTCTATTTTACAACGCTTGGATGACTTTTGGTTACAGTAAAGTACTAGGTAGTGGCAGCCGTATATATGTAGATTGAAAAATTTTAAAGTGCATGCATGCGTCAAGACTGTTAAGATATGTTCCTAGCTTGCACCTGAATTAAGGAAGCTATAAAAGGTGTACTCCATCCGCCTACAACCTCCATTACTTTTGATGATGACAAATCTGTACTGTGATTAGGTGCCCTAATCATCACTAGAAGATAAAGTTAGCCTTTAGTCGCTTAACTACATATATATTCTAATATTAACATTATTATGACCATGTCAATCACTCAGTTACCTATATTAATTTGCACCAAAAGTTTATATATATATATATATATATATATATATAGTGTTCGACTAATTTATAGAGTAGGAAAAACATGGAAATTTAACATATTGATTCATTTTCCATTTTGAATTCATATCTGATATTGGTCCGTTATAACAATTCACTATCAATTTTTTTCTGCATTTGCTTATGTTCAGTTAATTGGAAAAAAAAGCTACCTGTCACTGATAATTAAGTTCCTTTTGTTTATTTTAATAATATATGCTCCCATGCATTTCCGTTCCCTAGCATACTCGATCGATTGCACAGAATCGAGTGGCGGCAACAAGACCAAACCACCACGCCGTGAGCGTCGCCGCCGGCGCGGTCACCACTGCTACGCCGCGCGCCATGCCATCAGTAGTCACAGTCACAGCGGATGAGCTGGAGGAGGCGAAGCAGAAGCTGGAGAAGGAGCGGGAGGAGAAGCAGAAGATGGCCGGGTGCATCCAGACCCTGCAGGAGGAGCTCAGCCACGCCATGAGGGAACTCAAGAGGCTCAAGGCGCGTGACGACGAGGAGGCCGGAGCCAAGGTCATCGACCTGGAGATCGACGATGGCCTCCACTTCATCGAGGCCGAGAAGCAGCCAGCGCCGCCACGGGCCAGCGCCGACGGTGGCCTCGCTGCTGCTGCCGGAGGCGAGCTCCAGAAAAAGAGGTATGTGACGTTCGCCGACCCGCCGACCGTCGCCACCGCCACCACCGCGAGCCGCGCGCCGCCGTTGCCGGACGTGGTGATGGAGCTCCACCGCGCGCCGCCCCAGCCCCAGCAGCCGCAGCCGCATTACTACCGGGAGCCGTGGTTCCAGAGGCAGATGTCGGCCGGGCACGACGCCGCCAAGGCGATGGCGGAGGAGGGAAGGAAGAAGAAGAAGAAGCCGCTGATCCCACTGGTGGGCGCGCTCTTCATGCGGAGGAAGAAGAGCAGCAACAGCTGCCACGACGATCACGTCGCGTTTTGATCCATCAATATTCAATTCGATCCATACATACATATGCATCCATGCATGTAAGAGCCTGCTTTCAGTTTAATTTTTCATTTTTTTTATATATATGTCTAGTTAATGGAAGGTACACTGCCTATATATGGACATTTGAATAATAATAAACATATGTGTGTATCCAACACACAAATATAACACTGATTTTGCAAGTATTTTTTTTGTTCCATTGCATATATTTATTTGGCGTGAAAAAAATATCAACTTGAGCACAGTAATTTGATAATTCTTCCTTTAAGAATTTTTGGCCTTGTCAGTCAACCTTATGTAATTTAAGCAAGACCATATAAAAATATACGTATAATAAAAAAATTCATTGTTTTGATGCTTACAACCATCCCACCAAATGTCCTCATCGAGAATCTTTTATCCCTCCACTCCAAATTGTGCACTAAGGAAAGCAAAAAAAAAATAACCCGAATAGTTCAGATCGTTTCTAAGTCCTTTCTCTCTTTACTCACCCAGATCTTCCCACACAAAGGCCCCCATGGTAATTCATGGACACCTCAATACCTGCCCCATGATCATGCGTGTGCCCTGTAGGAATTGTGACGTCTAAGAGGCAGATGAATTAGGCATCTTAAAATCTAGTTCTATCTATATAACCTCAAATTTTAACATATGCAATTAAGTAAACTATCTAAATATATAACTATGGTTTTGCTAGACGTGTTGCTATCTTTACCACAAAAAAATTATGTGCCTAGGTGTCAAACCTATCAACTAGCCTATCAAACTAAGATAGAAAAGTAAGTACTGAAACTAAGATACATAATATAAATGTGGAAGATACATGATAGAGATGCAAACTTTTATCAATCACTCCGGTATTTTTACCGAGGTATCTAGAAACTCACACTTCTCATAGTGCTCATTGGACCCCTTTGCAAGGATGCCCACGCAAGGGTGAAAGCTCGAACTTGGTTTTGACTAGTTAATAAAACCTATATGGACTAACCCTATGCTTAAGTGTGTGTAGTTAAGATAGATTGGTCCAAGCTCAAGTGGATCTATATGGCACTCAAGATAATGAGATGGCCCCAAGTGAGAAGATCAAGCTCTCTAGCTTGGAAAAAAAAAGAAAGAAAAAACAAATCCTATGGGTTCAAGATAAACACTACTACCTAAAAAATTTTCCGAGGTGGGCTTTGCAACCGCCTTGGATGAATGGTCGCAGTAAAGATTTTTTAATCGAGGCGGTTAAAATGCCCGCCTTGGTTGAAGTGCGGCTGTGGGAGGGAAGGGCTGAGGGATTGGATGAAACAAAAACACTAACTGCATTATATATACTAAGAGCAATATCGGACCGATTATGGACTATTTGGGCTCGGAGCTAGGCGAAGTATTTTCCGAGGCAAGCCTTGTAATGCGCCCGTCTCCATAAATGTATTTTGCGAGACGGTTGGGTTAGGATGGCCGCCTCGGTTAATTGAGATTAACCAACATGGGTATTGTAACGTGCCCGCCTCGATTAATTGATTTTACAAGGCGGTTATTTCTAACTGCCTCGATTAATGGAAAATGATCGCCTCGGTTAATGTCAGACATTAACCGAGGCGGTTCATATTTTTGCTTGACTCCAAGGCCTATTTTCAAAGGTCGCAATTAAGTTTTTCTATAGTAGTGAAAGGTATAAGATAGGATTTTGGTTTTGTCAATCAAGAGGCAACAGAGTGTGTGATTGGGTTTAGGATAGATAACGATACTATTAATAGGGGATAAATCTTATGTCCATATATTGGATATCTATTGGTATTCATAATATTGACACTTGCCCGATTTGGTTTCCACTACTCTATCCTCACTTGTATTTACTTTATTAGTGCAACTGTTTAGGATTACTTGTTTGTTTGCCTAGCTAGTGAGTAGCTTAGTTCCATTGGTAATTACTCTTTAGGTTGCTCTCTAGTAGTAGCTCTAGTTGCTAAGTGTTCTTGTGTGAGTGAAAAATCCCCTTAGTGGCCATAGCAACTAGATTTATTAGGTGGCTTGCTCGTTTGAGGTAGAACTAGAGCAAAATTGCAAGCTAATTCCCATTCTAACCATTTGCTCTAGTGCTTCATAGAATTCTTGATTAGGCGATTTACCCCTTTCTATAGTCATTTAGGACCTTTTAAAGGGTCAAGCACCCGATCGGGTAGCTCCAGGGATAGCCTTGAGCCTTCCCCACACATGTGGGTCTCTCGTGTGCCTTCCGACAAACCTCTTCGGATGCTCCCCGCCATCTTCACTATCAAAAGTTTTTGGCTGAAATGCTAGGTGTCTTGCTTTTCTTCGGTACATGGTGGTAGCCACACTAAAAACACAATGGTCTCGCAAGACTCCGAGGCCCACTGAATACAAACATAGTGCATGCAAGCACCTATGATCAAGAGGTATGCAGATGTCACTAAATACTAGGCCTAACACCTAGAGAAAGCTCATAAGCATGGTCTAACTACCCGAAGCATTTCACAAAGCACCTACACTAATCACCTAATCTTCATTTAAGCATTTACTATAACTGGAGCACTTGGTGATGTTCTCAACACTTCCCTATGTTGGCACACTCCAACAACCCTAACTTGGACTCCTTGATACACACTTCTGCGTATCATCAATCCAAAACTTTGGGACAATCAAACAATTAGTGTGTAAGGGTATGATATTTTTTCCAATGTCTCTCTAAAGTACCCGCTGCCAACCTTTGCACAGACTCTATGGTTTACAAGTGGGTGAAAGGTCTTAAATGGCTAGATGGGGTGAATAGCCTTTAAAATTTCCTTCGAAGTAGTAGACACAGCCGGTTAGCAACACAAAGGGCAAAATAGCGGTTTTGCACTAGCTCTATATAAAAGGCAAGCCACCCACCACAATTCTAGTTCTTATGATCTCTAGACACACATAATATCTAGGTCTCTACTTGCCAACTACAAGAAAAAGATAGAGTACACTAATACATTGAATATAATCATGAGTAGAGAAATAAGAGGAGCAAATTGTGCCTTGTGGATTGAAGCCAATCACCATCTTGATCAATTCAATAGAATAACAAAGTGATCTTGAAAGATTAACTCACAACGAAGACTAAGAAAGACACCAATTTATTCTAAGGTTACATGCTTGCCAACATGCTACGTCCTTGTTGTGATGCACTCTTCGATGACTAATAGGCACCACGCCTAGCCTCCACCAGTCAACACAAAAAAATCACCATAAGAAGAGGCTACACA
Organism: Chrysopogon serrulatus; assembly: GCA_015844335.1. Taxonomy (NCBI): domain Eukaryota; kingdom Viridiplantae; phylum Streptophyta; class Magnoliopsida; order Poales; family Poaceae; genus Chrysopogon; species Chrysopogon serrulatus. Next base: position 143,055 of record JADLZL010001799.1, read on the forward strand.
AGTTGAGCAATCCACTATAGTAGCTTTTGAGTTTTGACACTCCATCAAGGAATAAGCTCAAGAACCCTTACAATCGATCACTAGGTGTGGCCAGAGAGAATCACCAACTCCTCCACATCACCTTGTCACTCCCAACTATCTAGATGATAGCAATCACCAAGAGTAATAAGAAATCCACACAACAAGAACACCCACCAAGTGCCACTAGATGCAATCTCTCACAAGCAAATGCACTTGGATGACTCAATCTCACTCTAGATTAGCAAATCAAGCAAGAAGATGAGTGGGGATGTATTTGCTCAGCTCAAAGGGATGCAAAGTATGTCAAAGTGCAGGAGTAGGCACCCAAAGGCCGGGCCTTTCACTTAAATAGACACCCGTTCAAGCAAATATCTATTTTACTTAAAGTCACCCTAAAATCGCATCCACTGGATATGACTCTCAGAACGACAGAATGCGCTGCACTAAATGTCTAGTCACTGGATCCACACAATGTGTCTAGTTGATTCAATGTCACCCACCCAATATCAACAACTATCTCACTCCGCACGATGTGTTATGTTGCACCGAACGTGCCAAGTTCTTGATCAGATGCACTAGCACAGAGTTAGGTCCTCGTGCTCTTCACACCAACCGGTCGGACGTGCCGGTCCACTGACTGGACATGACACCTAGGGAGTTCGGTCACAACTCAGAGAGGTCAAGAACGTGTTTTTCTTGGCCAAAAGCGTCCTGTCAGAGGTGACCGGACACGCCCAGCGTCCGATCGCCACTAGCCTTCGCCCGAGTGCAGACGTCACCTTGACCGGATGTGGCACCTACGCGTTCGATCCATCATCTTCTCTATAGTTTGGTTGAGGACCTGCAACTAGAAGCATCTGGGGCACGCATCGGATGCGTCTGGTCAAGTCGAGACCAGCGTCAGGTCATCTAGAACTTTGTCTAATCTTGCCTCGCAAACTTGACAAGAAGAAGAGGGACCCAAACACCTCAAACCCTTACTCTCGTGTGCCAAAAATGAAGTGTCTGACCACTTGTGCATATGTGTTAGTATTTTTCGAAGCATTTTGCAAAGATTTAAGTTAGCACACTAGGTCCTAATGCATATGTTGGTACAACTTCACCTAGTAACACTTGATAACCGTTATTACCATAAAAATTCCCTTTTCACGACACGACTATCTATCCTAAACTCACTTCACCCACTAGGTGTATTGAGTGGAAAAATGAAATGACCCTATTGATTATACCTTTGACTTAATCACATTTTATTTTTCTCTATCTTCTTTTCAAGTTAGAGCACTTGATCACCATCATTTGGACACCTCCATCTATCACCGTGGTCTTCATCTAGCTTAGACAATTCTATCTTTTGCTACACACACTAAGCATGTTAGTACAATATATTTCATCAATTAGCCAAAACAAAACTAGGGCTTTCAGTGGGCGCCAACTGGTCCAACACCCCCTAGGCAAATTGGGTCTGATGCCTTTTGAACCTCTCAAGTTTTCTCTATTTCATTTCATGAAACTACTACTGAACTGTTGGACTATAGGAGGATTGGTCCAATACTATTGTAATAAGGTTGGACTATTGTTGTAGTAGGGCCCAACTGTTGTTGCAATAGGGTCCGACCGCTGTTCTATTTTCTTTGATGAATAGTAACGATATGATTTGATGCCCAATTTCCTCTGAGTATGACGCTCTGATGTCGTGCACTTTAGTTTTGCTTGTGAGAGTTGGACCGACTCTGTATTTGTCTGACCCCTCTAGTCTTACGGTACAACACTTGCTTGTGTGCGCTGTCTCAATCTTATGAGGCTCACCCTTTTGGTACTTAGGGTCTAACACTCTATTGTCTTCCCATTTCTTTGTTTCTTGACAGGCTTCTTGCATCCAGGCTTGGTTTCATCGCGTGCCTTAGACTATGCTTGATTTTCTATGTCTTCTGTAAGTATTATAATGTCTTGTTTGAGGTATTGATCAATCGGATCATCACATCACCTTTATCCAAGTCATGTTTGTAACCTGTTGGACTACAAAATAACACTTGCAAAAAGGCCATTCCAATTTGGTCTTATTGTTCATCTAACACTAAAATCCAAACTAAATCGCATGTTTTTTTTACACGTCCCCACTTCCGTTCATGACTCTTCAACTCCTGTGGTTGCTACGAGCACCAACAGCGCTGCAGGATGCGCGCACAAAGGACCTAAATGACCGGGGTGCCAGGGTGGGGGGAGGAGGGGGTTGGGCTCCGGGCTACGACCTGGCTAGAGAGACACATCACGAGATGGTGAATAAAGACCATGGGCTTGGCAATGGTTGTGCGTTGCTCGTGGCTGTGTGGTGTGGTAGGATACATAACACGAGGTAAGAGGATGTGAGTTCAAATCTTATTGTATACACTTATTGAAAACAAGTGAAAACTAAATCATGTAAGCTGTGATCAGTCCTCAGCCTTCGAGTCACACTATTTTTTTAATATTTTTATCAGACTCTAAATAATTTTTTTAAAAAATATTTTTACGGACGGTTAACTTAAGTCCACCACCCCTAAAATTGATTTTTCAGGACGGTTGTCTTAAGAACAGCTTTGAAACTATCTATAAAAATCACTTATTTTTATAATTGGTGACATTGTAGTGGTTTTTCAAACTGCCTCTGAGACCAATTTGAAGCGTCTCTATTTTTTTTTTTTTACCGGTGAATACTTGCATTAAATGTAAAATATATCCCGTTACCAGCGTGGGCATATTTTCAAGTGAATATAAAGAGAAGTTAGCATGCAACGACCATGATCTGATTAATAATCTTGAGCAGACGTACACAGAGAGAAATATATACATACATCGATGCACATGCGCAACGTCATCTACATACAGAACCTGTGGTTGCTACCTTAGATTCAGATTGGACGAAGAACTTATGGGATCCAAAATTGATCTTTTACTTCCGAGATCGATGGACTGCAGCAGGGACGGCGGAGATGAACTACCTAAACATCGATCATGCACGAACAGCATCGATCACTAGATTAACCCAGATGGACAGATGACAAATAATTGGCAGGCGGCGGCCGGATTATCAAAAGTGTGGCCTTGACCTGAGGTCGACCCTGGCAGACTTGTTGAAGAACTCGACGCAGTCGGCAATGGCTTCGTCGTAGTGCGCGTTCAGCGGGTGCAGGTTCGAGCTGCTCCACGACGACCGCTTGGACGTGTCGCCGCCGCCTCCTCCTCCTTGTGGTACCCCTGCACCGGCACGGTGGTCGTCGACGGTGAAGGTCACCTTGGGCGGCCGTGGCGGGAAGGAGAAGAGCCCCACCAGCATCCTCCTGAAGCCGTCCACCAGCCTAGTCGGCCACCGCCGCGGCGCCTTGTTGTGGCTGTGAGATGGTTTCCTCCTAAAGCTCCTTGCTTGCAGCCTGGACATTGTTGGTGGTGATACAACTAGTAGCTACTTGCAGCCTCAAATGTTAATTTTGCATGCGTTTGGTACCAAACCAAAGCTAAGTGAAGGGTGATTTGGCCTATAGCTAGCTAATTGCGCTGATCTGGTCTTGAGTTGCTAGCTAGCTTAGCTACACACAGGTGTCCACTGATCCATGGTGGCCTATATATGTACAAGTGCCCAATGGTGCGCGTAATAATATAATTAGTGACAAAAAAATGTGGTGATGTTTTGTGTAGTACTTTCAGTTGTTGGAGTGTGATGGGGATGGGCCAGAGAACAAATTTGATGAGGACCTTTGTGTGTGTGTCTTTTGAAATACAAAGGTTTTAAGGTACAAGGTTCCATGTGCAGTAATCATCATCAATTAGTTAGGGGCCCTTGCTAAGTAATTAACATACGCATGCCTTTTCCAAAAGAAATAGGAGTTTATTTCGTGGTTTTCACCAACTTATCGAATCGATCGATTTGAAATCATACCATACAAGAAAACCTGTATTTATTAGTACTCTAGCTAGTTCTTTTTGCAGCGTGCTGACAAATTAGAAAATTATTACCATGATCTGTGCAATTTGATGAGATAAGTACTGCAGATCTAAAAGAAACCACATCCTGACTGCTGTCCGTCTGAAAGGTGGATAATTGTAACTGTTGTTATGTATCAGTGGATAATCCTATACCAATTTTCTGAAAGAAGACGAATGGTCTATGCTGGTACTTGTCTTCTCATAAGTGTAAATTATTCAGTAGATGCTATAATTATTATCACTTTGATCATGGAGCAGGTGGTCACGTCACTACTACTAATTGACATCGTCGACGATCCATTGCTCTTGTTGGGATCTTTAGAAACATCTAACATGTAGATGAACTAAAGAAACATGCTTGAAGATAAAATCCTACTGTGGATGTACGTTAATTTAGTTAAAAGTAGCGCAACTTGCGCTTGGATGTGGGAGGTAACTTTAGTTTGTCGATAGTAGTTTTTAATCCCATATCTTTATGGGCCTATTTGCTAGAATAATATGCTAGTTAATCTTTGCTATACTATCCTTTGAGCAGCAACTGATGTCTGGCCTTGCTTGATCTGAAAAATCCACGCAAAGGCAGAGGCACCAACTTAATCTTTGCTATACTATCCTTTGAGCAGCAACAGATGTGTCTGGCCTTGCTTGATCTGAAAAATCCACGCGAAGGCAGAGGCACCAACTTCATCTCATACAAATGTTGAAGTCCACTAATGCAATACCTGTTTATAGGGCCGCATCATCGCCTTACTCCCTACTTTATTTGTTAGTTCTCTAGTTAATCTTTGCTATACTATGTTGTCAAAAAAAAATCTTTGCTATACTATCTTTTGGGCAGCAGTAGATGCCTGGCCTTGATTGATCTGAAAAATCCACACAGAAGGCAAACCTCAGGCAAGAACCTCATCTCTTACAAATGTTTTAAGTCCACTGATGCAATACCTGTTTACAGGGTGTTTTGTTTGAGGATCAAGTTAGTCCATCATCTTCTGACTCCCTACTTTTTATGTTAGACTTGAGGAATAGATCGAATGGATTATTGATTTGATGCATAATCACCTCATTCCTTAGAAACTACTAATTGGTACTAGTTTGAGAAATGGACTCATTTCTCAAAATTTGAGGAATGGACTCTGCATAATACATCAGCTCATCTAGAATGGTTTGATAACCTCAAATTGAACAGCATAGCAAGAGCTCGTACAGGGAATTGCGTAATGAGTACATAAATCTCAATAGAGAAATCATCACAAACCACTCTGCACTATTCTGAGCACATAGAACTACTATTCTGAGCACATAGCACTATAAGTTCGAAGATCGGTTCCTCTGTTCCTGTTAGTAGCTTATTACGTGCTACAAAAATAGTTTGATCACCAGGTGTATGGTGAAAAGGATTGGGGAAAACTAAAAAGAGATCTAAATGCAAAGGTCTTCATTGTCATAAGCACAAATGATTCTTTTCAGACCACTAGCCATCAGCCGTTTCTTTTTCTTCACTAGACTTCATATATATCATTGGCTTTCAGTTAAGTACCCTTAGAACATATACAATATACTAACTTATTGCTTTATTAAGTACTAGATTGAAATGAAGCTGACGCACTCTTTGTCAAGTACTTAGTAGTTAACAGCTAGCGCACCGCAGACGCATGGAAATGGACCCTATCATGATTTTCTGTATTGTAATAAACGTTGAGATACTCATAACCACCACCACCACATAAAAAAACATCACGAAATTAAGGGAAGCCGAACGAACATCTGTGTGCATAGGGGGACAAGAGCGTAGTAATCTAACTGAGAACAATTTCTATTACGCCCTAAAGACACGGTGCAATATATATGTACTTTGCCTTGTCCGTAGGCACTAGGTATATATCTATAGGAGTATAATAATAATGCATTGTCATTTATTATTTATTATTTACAAGTGCCTGGGAACAACTCTGTTAATCCATCAAAAAGTTGTGGTAGTTCTTCCAAACTAGTATAAAACTAGCTGCCAACAGATGCTAGACCGGCTGGTCAAACACTCCGGGTCGCACTCTCGTGACCTGGGTTTGATCCTCCAAGAAAGCAAATTGCAGCGTCCTTGTCTACCCAGTGTTACCCTCTGTCTACCCCGTGTTACCCAAAGTACAGGTTTGTGGCACCCGCACTCATAGAGTAACGATCCCCCTTTGTGCAAGGGGGTACGAGGTTCAAGGGATTTTGGTTTGTGACACCAGTACACTCATAGAGTAACGGTCCCTCTTTAGGCAGGGGATATGAGGTTCAAGGTGTTTTTTTACTAGGTGAGGAGTCTTCTATCTTAATGTGAAGGTTCGGCGGACAGTTCGATTTTCTAAAAAAGCGAATTGCAGCATCTCATTGTAAGAAGTCCCCCTCGGCTACCTCGTGGTACCCAAAGCATAGGTTTGTGGCATCAACACACTCATAGGGTAATGGTCCCTCGTGTGCACGTGGGGTACAAGGTTCATGGGTTTTTTCAGATTAGGTGGAGGAGTCATCTACCTTAATGCAAATGCTCGGCGGGTATGTGCTTACATTCCAAGTTTTTTTAGTACTCCCTCAATTCTAAATTAGGAGTCGCTTTGTCTTTTTTTCACATATATTTTGCTATGTATCTAAATATAACAATATATCTAGATACATATAAAATAAATAAACTAAAAGGTCAAAGCAACTTATTATAATTTAAAACGGAGGTAATATAACACTACACTGATGAATAAATAATAACAGTATATATGAAAAAAATCTAAAATCTATCTCCACTTACGTAATTGTGGGAAAAGGCATAAAAGGTGATGCTCTTATTAGGCAGTACACACGTGTACAACAACCTGCACGCAATGCAACAAACAGTGGAACACGGAAAGGCATAAGAGACCTGGAGTTTCCTAATTGGGCTTTCGTGGGCCAAGCTTGGCTTTACCCGTGCAGGTGCAGCAGATCCAATTCAGTCCACTATATGTCAAGCAGGCAGATGTTCGTAGCATTTTAATGTTGGCCAGAGGCTAGAGCTACATGTTGTTGAACTAAAAATAAGGCATACATAACAGCAAACATAAAGAGGAAAAGCTGATTAAAGTTTGATGGAATGGATCAATGGAACATGCTCACCACGGTTTTATTTTCAGGTAATTAATTCTTTTAGCAGCGGGCGAGCAGTGGCTGACATATCCACCGATATTATTGAGGAGCAAGATCTGTTGGCCTAGTAAGTGTAAAGGGTTTAATGTACTACCTGCACGTGTGTGTGGGGCACAACTCTATATCCATTTAAAAGTTTTGGTAGCACCAGAAAAATAGTATACAATATATCGATGAATAAATAGAAAATTTATACGGTTTAAACCTGGAGACTCACTTCTGTACACACTTTTAGGCAGGCCAGTGAAAGCAAAACCTATGTATAAATATCTTTGTCTTTCGCTTTGTTTTCCACTTGTACAAAAAAACCTCAGCAGTGACGGTTTCAATCCTATTACCACTGACGTTTCTCAGAACAGCCAGTTGAAGAGGCTGAAAGAATATGATTAGGGAATACTCGATGCATTGCTGTGAATGATTAGCGTTTACATGTATAGGCCTCGTGGACAGGCCCACTTGCCATATTACATTCCAACACTCTCCCGCAGTCTAAACTGGGAGCACCGCGAACATTGAGACTGAACCTAAACTCCGTGAACACGGACGTCGGCAAACCTTTGGTGAAGATGTCGGCGTACTGAGACGTAGTGGGAACGTGCAGGACACGGACTTCACCAAGGGCGACTCACTCTCTGACGAAGCGCAAGTCGATCTCAATATGCTTGGTTCACTGATGCTGAACTGGGTTGGTGGAGAGATAGATGGCGCTGACATTGTCACAGTAGAACACTGTAGCACGATGGAGAGGGCAGCGAAGCTCTGTCAAGAGTTGGTGCAACCAGCCAAGCTTCGGCGACTCCATTGGCGACAGCTCGATATTCCGCCTCTGCACTGGACCGGGACACTGTAGGCTGACGCTTGGACGACCAAGAGATGAGATCGTCCCCGAGAAACACCGCATAACCCGAGGTGGATTTGCGTGTATCAGGACAACCTGCCCAATCTGCATCGGTGTAGACAGTGAGGTCAGCTAGAGAGGTCCGGTGAAGGTGCAATCCGAGGTCCAAGGTACCCTGAAGGTACCGAAGAATGCGCTTTAGAGCGCTCGGATGGGGCTCCCGAGGGTCATGCATATATAAGCAAACCTGCTGAACTGCATAGGCAATATCCGGCCTGGTGAAGGTGAGATACTGGAGAGCCCCAGCAAGACTACGGTACTGACTGGGATCCGGAACAGAGGCACCATCAGCAGGGAGCTTGGAGTGAGTGTCCACAGGAGTGCTACTCGGCTTGCAGTTACTCATACCAGCTCACTCTAGAATATCCAGCATGTACTGTCGCTGAGAGAGAAATAAGCTGTCACCGTGGCGCTGAACACTGACACCCAGAAAATGGTGAAGAGGTCCCATGTCTGTCATAGAAAATTCCCGGCGAAGAGCTGTGATAATCCGGTGAAGGAAACTCGGAGAAGACGCAGTGAGAACAATATCATCAACGTAGAGGAGAAGGAAAGCCATGCCAGCACCTCTGCAGTAGATGAACAGTGTCGTGTCAGACTTGGCCTCAACAAACCCAAGGGATGTAATGTGGGAGGCGAAGCGACTGTGCCAGGCGCGAGGAGCTTGCTTCAATCCATAAAGTGACTTTTTCAGGTGACATACATGATTGGGTTTGGAAGAGTCGACAAGCCCAGTAGGCTGCACGCAGTAGACTGTCTCGTTCGGCAAACCTTTGGTGAAGATGTCGGCGTACTGAGACGTAGTAGGAACGTGCAGGACGCGGACTTCACCAAGGGCGACTCGCTCTCTGACGAAGTGCAAGTCGATCTCAATATGCTTGGTTCACTGATGCTGAACTGGGTTGGTGGAGAGATAGACGGCGCTGACATTGTCACAGTAGACCACTGTAGCACGACGGAGAGGGCAGCGAAGCTCTGCCAATCGTCACCCAACCAAGACTCTAGATGGCCGCTCTGATACCATGAAAGAATATGATTAGGGAATACTCGATGCATTGTTGTGAATGATTAGCGTTTACATGTATAGGCCTCGTGGACAGGCCCACTTGCCATATTACATTCCAACAGAGGCCAGTGAAAATAATTTTCTCCACCGGCAATTTCCTAGTGCAAAAGAATATAAAAACCAAAAATATATCAAAAAAATTATTTGGGGGAGGACTCCACCAACCAATCGCAAGTCACAACATTTTTTCGCCACGTGGCCGGCAGGATTTGATCCATGACCTAGTGGCGGCTCTTGATTTGGGCACACCATTTTATTTTCACTAGCGTTGGTTAATCAAAACCACTTGTAAAAATAAAATGCCACTGCCAACCTTTTTTGTACAGTGTTCATATCCATCCATCATCTCCTCTCGTATTGAGTCTTTGCATCACATATCCAGGCCACCTCCTCTCTGTGGTTTCATGTTGCTCAACACCATTTGTGGACTAAACCTACACTTTCATCTCATGTGAAATATGTTAGCCCACTAATGTTGTCACTCAATTATAAAAACCAAATCGAGTGTTATAATAAACAAGTTTTTATAATCAAGTTGTGATCCAAACAAGATTGACTATAAAACCCCTAATTACATATAATCTTATTAAAATCTAAGAAAGACCTGATCTTAGGAGAGTATTGGTCCTCAAAAGTCCAAATCATCCCTCCCCACCTCTTCTCTTTTTAAGAGTAAGATAAACATTTCTCACTTTAATTAATTACTATAATCAAGGGCTCCAAAGACTTTGATTATTATAATTTGTAATCATAATTAAAATATAATTCATGCATAATTAATCAAGATTATAATAATCTAGCTATGATCAAAATAGATCCTAAGTGTGAAAATATGATATCGAAGAGAACTCACAATTTTCGCATATAAATCATGGGTTCACACCACGCGCCAAATTAATTATCTTCTTATAACTAATATGCTAGCTAAGATTGGAAATATATTTTTTATTAAAATTACAAGTATATGCATGTCTCTTGAAGTCGTAGGATCCTTGGCTAGACATGGTTCATTGTTGATGGGGGTGGGGGTTTCAAATATGACATTTTTAACCTATATTTGAATTCTTGTATCTTCTTTTTATGCCCTTTAATTAATTAATTAATTACACATCACACTGCCTACTGGTACCACGCCTTCTGATCCAATGAGGATCATATGTCTCTTTCGTAATGAGAAAATAATGTTTTTTCTCTGAAATATAATTAAATGGCTTTTCTACTTGCTGAATCTTCCTGCTTTTCAGATTCGGGAATCTAATCTCTAACGACCGCCTAAGCAGTAGAATAAGATCTGCAAGATAGCTCGTCTTATCTTCTAATGTTAAAATACTCGCAGCGAAATCGATGGTTTAGTTAATTGGGTGGTCGGCCTGATAATTGGGGGTCAAATTGCTGAATGTGAGGAATCAAATCCTGCAAATAGGGCTGTCGTGGCTCATTGCTTTGGCAGTTTCCATCAGCTGGTCATGCATAAGACAGTTTTTGTTGAAAACAAATTTCACACACTAGTGTTGTATAAGAATCTTGTAGCTAGTAGGGTCTTGATCTTCATTTGAATGATTGTCGGTCGAACCAAATCTTCTAGGAATTAAGTCACCAACGTAACTAACCAGTCTATGCAAAGTTTATTTCGTGTTGCGTATATATAATCTAGGGATTCCAGCATGTTTATTCAGTACACATCCTCAAATATTCCTTTTAGTTAAAGAGCGATATCTCTTCTTTGTTTTGAGAAATAAAGAGCGATATCACTGTCATAAGAAAGATGTCTTTTGGGTGTCTTTCTGTCCAATTATATTGGTTAATGATGTTTTTTGGCTTGTATTTTCTTCAATTGGTTGCATTTTATGTCATAGGGAGTGGCAGCTAGCTATTTGTAAAAGTGTTTTGTTTTCTCTCTGTCCAATTATTTGGGAAGTTTAATATTACCATGGATCACTGCATTTTATTTTAAGTAACCGAATTTATGTTAAGTTTGCTATAACCTATAAGGCTACAGGACTAACACCTTTTCTGATAGTTTCTAGACAAGTGGCAATTTTTTTTATAGTACTTTTCGATATAGATAGTTTTACAGTATCATATAGCTTTAATTTGGGTAATTGGTTTGTTAGTTATTATAAATCTGTTATTAATTTATATAAAACTATGATGAAGGATAGAAACTAATGAACTATACTAGAAAAATGACAGCCACTCTAAAAGTTACAAAAGAGCACAAAAAATGTGGTGGCTTTACATATACGTCTTCCATTCTAATTTATTAGAGATTTTAAATTTAGGTAAAAACTTTAGACCATCGGATACAACAAGACCTTAGTTTTAAAGAGTTGCAGAGTTAGACACTAGCTAGGAGGGTTGATTATATTTAATATACATGGGTTAGTGCTCATAATGTAATTTTTGTTGGACAAAATTTAAATCAAAACATTCTTTGATTTAAATTTTCTATTATATGGTGCAGATACAGACAAGCCTAGTTGTCTGTACAATCAATCATGCAACTGAAAAGATATGCAGCAGCAGTGCTGGCCGTTGTTCTGCCCTTGCTCTGCATCTGCATGCAACATGTGAATCACCATGCAAGTTGCTTAGCTTGGACATGTTTTTTCTTATCTTGCTAAAATACAGAGCTGACAGGTACAGGAATGACAAAATGCCTTTTCTCCTCTCCATCTATATATAAAGGCCATCAAACTCGGCAAAGGGAGTCCAACAAGAGCTAAAGCTACTACTGTCATACTGTGTGCGCCCAAGGAAGAAGAGAGGGTAGCAAAAAGTTGAGAGATCTATCTATCCAACATGAACCTACAGGCTGAGCCCCCGAACCTGAAGGAGACGACAGTCACGTGCATCCCGAGGCTGCGCGGCGGCGGCGGCGGCCGGCGATCCCGCCGGGGAGCTGCTGCCACGCAGGTGTCTATGCTGGACCGTGTCCGGGACGTCGTGCTGCGTCTCGCGATGCTGTCGGCTGCGTCTACGGCAACAACGAAGGGCGCCCCGGTGACGACGACGACGACGCCGCGGCGGCCGGCGGCGGCGACACCGTCCAGAGCGGCTGCCGCTCGCGTGAGCCCGACGGCGTCGCTGGCGTACACGGACTCGTACCGGAGCGAGGCGGTGGACGACTGCATCGAGTTCCTCAAGCGGTCGGCGGCTGGCGTGGTCGCCTCGGCGGCCACCGCCGTGGAAGTGGACGAAGCCAGCACTACGGCAGCGGCGGCGGTGTCACCTTTTGCATGCGCCTGCAGCATGTGCCATGTGAATCGATCAGCTGAATTAGGTGAAATCACCATGTCCTGATTGGTGTTTGTACATGTGGTGGACGGCTGTGTATGTATGTATGTATATGTGTGACAAGAGTTGGTAGCAGCTAGCTAGGTGATGATGCATGAGTAGTGGGTGGATGGATGCATCTCGATCATAATACAGGCATGCATGTGCTTGGTGTCGTGGCGTCGTGTAAAAATTATAACCTCAACTTGTCATGAACAAAGTTGCATGTAAAACTTTACAGAGGTACTTCACATGTGTGGTGGTTACGTGGAATATATATGCTAGTAGATAGTAGCTTGAAGAACGTTCCATTATGTTTTAAGGGATTTTAGCTAGGTTCACACACTACCATAAAAAAGTTTTTAGGATGGGTGTCAATCTCACTGATTAACAACAATGTCGGACACATCTAGAGACTGCCTCTGTAAATTAATGGTGAGACGTCTCTGATAATCATTTACAGAAGCGTCCTCAGTTGGCCACTTCTTTAAACTGATTTACAAAAATTAGCGTCCTAGGGCGCTCACCGCTATTAATCATGTTGAATAATAATTTCATGCATGAAAAAAATTTTGTACCTTAACTTTGAGAATCATTGATAATATGTGGCTTGAATTAAACTACTGCACGCTGCTGCAAAAAAGCGTTCAGCGCTAGGAGTAAAACAATTATTTCACATTGCTTTTAATACCATTACCTTATCAAACTAGCGAAAGGGCCTAGAATCTAAACGAATCTCATTTTGGGACCAAATAAGGAAATCTGGGAAAAAAAGAGCCAAAAAGCTAAGCAGCATTTTTTTAAAATCATGGAACCGAATTCTCTTCTATATTTTAATGTCAGATTTTGAAAACTATTGGACAAGTTCAACAAATATATTTTTGAAAACACCACCTTGGCGCGGCCTTCCTAGAGGCCAGGTGTACTTCCATCTTTTTTAGCCACTTAAAAACTCGTTGATTTTATTTTAGTGTGAGATTTTGGAAACTGTTGGACAAGTTCAACAAATATATTTTTGAAAAACACCACCTTGGCGTGGCCTTCCTGGAGGCGAGGTGTACTTCCATCTTTTTTATAGCCACTTAAAAACTCGTTGATTTAACTATCAGTTGATTTTTTTTTTTGAAGGAGATGTTCTTGCAATTGAAACATGAACCTCATACGACCAAAGCTCCTGATTCAAGATGTCGGCCCGCGAAGGCCTAGCTGTGGCTGATTCAAGGAAGCTCTAGTGGCCCGTGAGGGACTATTAGGCCCAGGAAGCGAAGAGATTCCTGTTAAGGTCTGCGAGTTGGTTGAACCCTTTGTGTTCAGATCAATCTGGTTTAGTTTTAGCATGAAAATGTGTTACGTGGTCCTAATGTTGAGCTTCTGTAATTTCATTGCTTACAACTCATTTCGGTTCGTCCATGTGGAAAAAAAATTCAAGATCTATAAAAGGATTGGGCAAAGTGTACACTAGGATATGCATTTTGGCGCTAGTTGATCTTTGGGGCTAATAGTGGTGATTATTAGTGTGTTATGTATATTCACTAAATGGATAGTCACCTAGAGCCCTCAAGTAATCAATGGGTTGAAACCAGTGCATGCAGTGGGCCAAAATGGCTGGATATGGGAGGCCACCTCTGTCTAGGAAGGTAACCAAGATGCTGGGGAGTGAGTAAATTAGACCAATCTAAAACTCTCACTAAATTGAAAGGCAAAATAGCCATTTTCGTCCTCGAACTATTGACTAAGGCTCATTTTCGTCCCTCAACTTTTGTCCACTTAAGTCCTTGAACTATTTATTTAGTGGCCATTGTAGTCCATCCCCTTTAACTGGTTGCCATGTGGCTTTGACTAGATGCGCAATTACACGAATGCCCCTTGGTCGATCCTTTAGAGAGCCGCGGGGTCTAACGGCGTCTGCTCGGGAGTGAAATCTTGTCCTTCTCTACATGCGACACTCCACACTCTCCATTGAAATATAACATCTTTGACGCATCAAGAACAAATTCCCCATTAAAATGAAATCAAACTTTCAGTACCTCAAAATCAGACATCATTTTGCAGTCCTAGAAATCTACTATAAGATTAGATTCTAACATTCTACAAGGAAAACAAATGGCATGCCAAAACAAATCAAATAAAAAACAAGATAGTGCAGTTTCATCTCACCGTAGAGCTCCTGCACTCCTCTCCTAGCGTCGTGGTTCCATGTCCGCCTCCACCAGCCAAAGGGGCATGCCTCCACCAGAAGAAGGTGTTTGCCTTCACTAGCAGAAGTGGCGTGCCTCCACCCTTTCCACCATCGTGGTCTGCTCCCTAGGAAACCCTAACCTAGCATAGCAGCCGCCATGGGAAAGAACAGAGGGAGAGAGGGGAAACGGGGGGATGACATGAGGAACGGGGACAACCGGACGCCGTTACACCCGGCCGTTCTCTAAAGGATTGAGCAGAGGGCATTCATGTAGTTGCGTAGCTAATCCGAGCCATGTGGCAACCAGTTAAAGGGGGTGGACTAGAACAACCACCAAATAAATAGTTCAAAGACTAAAGTGGACTTTTTGAAAGTTGAGGGATGAAAATGAGCCTCAGCTAATAGTTTAAGGATGAAAATAGCTATTTTACCAAATTTAAACATATTGCTTAGCCAAATTCACTCATGTGCCTATAAGTGTTTTCTATGTCTTGCTTAGCCAAATTCACTCATGTGCCTACAATTGTTTTCTATGTACCACAAAAAAGTTTTCAATCCTAAGTTCCAACTCTAGAATGGCATGGCTATTCTAAGAAACTAATTCTGTGAAAGTAAATCATCTAGGAAGAAATACAACAATGTGTTCTTGGATATTGGAGTTTCAACTTACATTAGTCCTTATTGGAGAACCTATGCAAAGGGTGTCACTCTTCCTTGATCAATGCAAGTACAAGTGCTCTCTAGTGGTTGATCCTTCTCCACTAAAGAATGGTGGACCACTGATGCCATGTACAACAGTGACTTGGATCTCTCACAATCACCACCAAAGAGATCAACACCACCAAGTTGTCTAGGTGATGCCAATCACCAACTCTTAATACTCCCTAAGCACTAATGGAGTTTGGATTTTGAAATCCAAATTACTTCGATAGGGAAAATTAAAGCTCTCTTTTGGAACCTAGTATCTCCTTAGATGTCCTAGAGAGCTTCTATGCACAAGATGGAGGGGGTATGCCTAGGCCTTCAAAACTAGCTGTTTGAAATCCACTTAGCTGAAGTACACTCATCAAGAAGCTACGGTGGTGCTTCTAAATCATTCGAAGGGCTCTAGTGTCACTCCAACAACATTATTGTCCATCTAGTAGTTACTACTATGGAAGTTCCACTAATGAGCTCTATTAGGTCATCGGAGATCTTCAGTGGGACTAGAACTTTTTTTTCTCAAACACGCAGGTGATCTGCGTATCATTACATAATAGAGTGAAAAGGATCATCCCTTACAGACACCGTCACCTCACTTCAGGCTAGGCTATGAGGGGTTGTTTCTTTATGTCAAAGAATTTAAACTTAAAGAACTAAGAAAGGGGTGAGGCCTGGCTATAGTGGGACTAGAATTCAATTGTTCACTTTGCAACCTTTTCTATAAAGTTGCTCCAGTGAAACACTTGGTGCCACCACTAGACAATTTTGGTGACTCTCAAATTAGCTCACTAATAACCACTATTTTCACCACTTTTACCTAAGCTCCGGTTGTACGACTCTAGTGACCATACAAAGTTAGGGGTTTGTGAATAGTTGTCTGATAGACATATATAGCTCATTGTTGATATCTGTTAATGCCTACTGAATATTCCGCAAGCGCACGGATATTGTTGTAGCACTTCACCCTAAGGTTTTAAATATCGTATCCACAAGGAAACGGTGAGGTTAACTACGACAACTAACTTAACCCAGAGTAGCAACAAGATCTTTAGAAGGTTGAGAATATAGAGGAGATTGCTAAGGGTCACACGTTCTACTCTCAATAAGCTATGTTTATATGTTCTATCTGTGGAAATTGCATAGAAAGAGCACAGGCAAAACTATGACCTTTCTACCAATTATACTCCTATTTGGCCTACCAACGGGATATTGGGATACATAGGATTCAACGGACTATAAGTCACCTCCGTGAGCTACCACCAAATCCGGAAGATAGGGTACATCTACGAGTAATCCAAGTCTAAGCACCACGCCTACACTATGAATTATACCTTAACCTATTGCAATAGATTAAAGCGCTCAAAAGAGACTCGCGGACCAGCAGAACAATATAAACACAATTACTTAAAGAAAGAAGAAGATGATTACCAGAGAAATCCCAAAAGTAGATTAACTTCCGCCAAGGTACAAGCCATGGAGGTAGCACCAATAGGCCGGCACTTCCTCCCAAGTCCTTCCCCTCTCTGTCTCTCTATTTCTAAGACTAGATCCTAATAAGGATCAGTCTCCTTAATTGCTAACCCTAGAGAGGTCATCCATTCAAGGGACACCTCTCTGATCCTCCTCAGAGAATATGAATTAGGGTTTCATGGGGATGCCTCCCCTAGGGGGGTCCTGCCCTCCTTTTATAGCCCGGTGGGATGAACGTGAGCCCTTGGATCAAACCGACTTTGGCGGACGGCTGAGATTGAAACCCTAAGGCGGTGGAGCATCCTGGGTGAAGCGGGCCATGAACGGGCCAGGGCCCAGACCGATCGGTCCAGGCCTAGACCGGCCGGTCTGGCCTAGTGGCCGTTGGCCCTCCGCTTCGGCGTGGTGTCTTCTAGAGTATTCTACTGCAGCCCCCACGGTGGAATTCATATCTTTTCATCTAAAACTCCGAAAATGGTAAATGATATGTCCGTTTTGATCGTCTCGACGAGCTCTTCGCAGTGGTGCATTCCAATTCATCATTTGAGGTGCTTGTAATTTGTCATGTTGGTCCTTTTTGATAGATTTTCTGCTATGTACCTGTAGAAACATGAATTCACCAAAACTCGTAGAATTCCGTTAGTGTAAACCCTATGTCTATGTTGGTGATCGCAAATGCGCCTCTTTCGAGAGTTAGTTGACAGGTAGATTTGGTCATTAACGACCGTCAACAACACCCCCATACTTAACCTTTGCAAGTCCCTTAGCAAAGCTGAGCTTAGAAAGGCTATCAACAGATATCTATATGTTTTAGCATTGTAGCCATCTTGTAGTAACTCCTTAGAAGTATACCTGTATTCAGACAAAAATTCTCTTCCAAGTCTAAGCAACAACTGAGCTGACCTTCCAAGTAAGGACCGGACGCGTCCGGTCAGTTGGTGGAGTCCGGCGTTTTTCAGTGGCCACCGGACGGCGCGTGACCGGACCGTCCGATGCCAAGGTTTTGTTTGCGGTTGTGGTGCACAGTGCGAGCACCGGACGCTGGGGGCGTCCAGTCATGAGCAGGGGACGCGTCCGGTCGCCAAATACCCTCTCTGGAACCTCTCTGGTCGATGATCGGACTCTGGTGTCCGGGCGTTCGGTCGTTGGGACGGACGCGTCCGGTCAATCTGCGGTGAGCACGAGTTGTTTCGACCGTTGGCGTGCAACGGATATATTCAAACGTCAGCGATACGTGGCTCGGTGAGAGTGACCGGACGCCGCGACCGGATGCGTCCGGTCGTCACTTAAACAGCGTCCGGTTGACGCGCAGAAACCTATTCTTGAGTGTAACGGTTGGGTGTCTTTCGGGGCGCCTATATAAGGGAATTGGCCGGCTTGGGGAAGTCTCTCTTGGCACTTTGACATACTTGACATCCTCTAGAGCTAAGCAAACCTCCTCCCTCACTTTGCATGTCTCTTGATTGATCTAGAGGATTAGGAGAGCTTCTAGTGCATTTGCCTTGTGATTGAGCATCTAGTGGCACTAGTGAGCGTTCTTGCTGCGATTGAGCTTATTACTCTTGGTGATTGCCGTCACCTAGACGGTTGGAGCAGCGAGCTGGAGTTGAGCAAGGTTGAAGATTGTTCTTGGCCACTCCGAAGGTGATTGTGAGGGGTGTTGATCCCACCCCGCAGGAGATCGCGAAAGGAATCCTTAGTGGATGTTGACGGTCGTTAACGTCAACTTTTATTAGAACTTTAGACCCGAAGGAAAGCATGAAAACACACTAGTCTAGGGTTTTAACCGACAATTTCCATGAGTTTTGCATATTCTGTATTTTCTAGGGTGATTTTCCAGAAAAGCTTAAAAGAGGGATTTAAGTGCATATTTACCACGAAACTTATCCGCCACGGAAATATCACAAACGGGCTCAGGAAGCATCTAGAAGACACCCGAAGCAACGGGGCCCACGGAGGAGAAAAAGTGGGGCCGGCCAGCCCCACCTTGGGGCCGCCCGGCGCCCTCCTGCTAGGGTTTTGCCCTACCTTCTGGAGTCTTCTTCCACCGCCTACGAGGAGCAACTTGGCCCTTGGTTACGTCGGTTTGATCCTGTGGCGCACGTCGATCCCACCGGGCTATAAATAAAAGGGTAGACCCCCCTCCCTGGAGGCATCAAGTCATTTGGAGATCCAGCCATCAGGAGCCTTCTCTAGTTCATCAGAGCCTCTCTAGTTTATAGCTTTAGCCTAGTTAGATTAGAAATAGAAGAGTTCTAGTTCTTCAGCGGGATCCAGAGCCCCTGGCGTCTGTCTGGACCGCGGAGTTCGGTAATAGTTCTAGTATCTTTCTCTTATTGTATTCAACATTATGATTTAGGAAACATTAATTCTTAATCTCTTATATATTCTTAATTACAATAGTCATTGTCTATTTTGATTATATGTCTAGGATAGTTGGTTTGATCTTAATTGCTCGTATAGCGTTTACCCAAGCGATCGTTGGGTAGATGGTAGACAATATGTAGACGTGGTGTCTAGATATCTTGTTTATCGGTGAGTGCACCCTGACGTGCCGGGACGTGTGGTAGTCCGTGCGGTGTGGCAAATTTTGCGTTGGTTCCTCTCGTAGTCCACCCTCCGTGCGTAGGACTAGCATGGGCACGGTCGCGAAGGAGGTGACCCTTGTGTCTTAATACCCTCATTAGTTGATGCCTCTTTACATGTGATAATGATGTAGGGTTAACTTAATAATGATTGCTAGATGTAATTGCACTAATTAGAGTTATTCATTGATGTAGTTATTGAATTATCTTAGTATTTATTCCTGAATTTATCCATT
This sequence comes from Chrysopogon serrulatus, assembly GCA_015844335.1. NCBI lineage: Eukaryota > Viridiplantae > Streptophyta > Magnoliopsida > Poales > Poaceae > Chrysopogon > Chrysopogon serrulatus. The sequence goes on from JADLZL010001799.1 coordinate 162,607, forward strand.
GGCTAGCTATTGCTATGACTAGAAGAGCTCTGATGTTTATCTATTTATGATGACTGATCATTATTTATCATATATCTTTTATCACGTGACTTATCCCTGTTATGAGTAGGATTCTAGTTATGGTTTATCTTTCACATCAATACTATAAATTATAGTTTGTAAGTCCTACACATAGACCTTCCCAGTGGTATAAATACAAATCGACAACCTGGTAGAACTCCCTAGGTAAAATGCTACAACGGTATAATTATCTGTCCGCTTGCAGAACCTATTTAGTTTATATTCATATCTTTTATCTCTGCCTAGTCATATTGAATACATGTAAATCTATAGTTATTCCCTAGCACTATAATTGAGGATGACAACTTAATTCATGCTTAGGAATGTTAGTAATAAATGAGTGGCTAGTTGCTAATGACAAGTTAATTTAATGTCGAGCATTTTTGGCGCTGTTGCTAGAGGTAGGTTTTATCTCTATTTTTAGTAATGACGTTAGAAATGCCAACAAGCATTTTTGGCGCCGTTGCCGGGGAAGGTAGCTAGGCAATTAAGAAACATTGATAGACTTATACTCAATTATGTGACCGAGATAACCATTAACCCCTGCTCAAGCAGGATTACCCTTGTTTGTCTACTTTTTATATCTTATACAGGGTAATGAACGACTGGTTTACGATCTTCCGGCATGCCCCCACAAAATAAGAAGAAACATAACAAATCCAATGTTGGAGAAAGAGGTCGGCGTCCACGGGACTTTAATTCATATCTCAAGTGACGGGAACATAGATGTTGCATCACTCACAAATTCCAGCATGTGAGTCATGGTAAGTATGATCAAATAAAGGTGAGAAAGTCTTGCTCATGGACTTTAAATTTGATGAGTAGTTACCTTTTGCATTTCACTACATGTTTACTTTTTACAATCCGAACATCCGTCTCATTTAGTTTAAAGTTTTTCATCCATAACATGTTTAGTTCCATTCATATATCCATCTCAACTTGCATTCTTATAAATAATAATAATAATAAAAATACTCACCATAATCATGCTTTTTCATCTCTACTTGAATAAACTTCTACAGTACTTTCATGCTACTTGTATTTGCTATAGTATGCTTAGGTTTAGAAGTATCTTCATACACCTTTGAAATTGAGCATTGACTGTTTTCCTAAGTTAAAATAGACATGGTGTCTAGTTTAATTTTTTGAATCATATGGTGTTTTGATCTTACTTCTTAAAGGTTTTTGAATTAAGCAAGGTGCTTAGGTTAAAATCCTTTCTGAATCGAATTGGACATGAGTCTATGCTGATTCTTGAGCCGATAGTATACTTTAGTAGATACTAGTTATTTTGTCAGACTAACCCCTATAGGAGAATTCTCAAAATCAATCTGGGTAAGTCAAGAAAAGAATTCACATATGAGATGAATCAAGGCAGATGATAACTTTGCACAAGAAGTCCTCCTATGAGTATTAATATTTATTTATCTTTTGTTGCAAGTCATCTTTGCCTTGAACCATGCTAGATTGCAACAACAATAACATAAAACACGATAGGCACGGTTTATGCTAAATGATCTTAAACCATATGTCATCTTGATTAGCATAGAAGAAAATCATAAAAAAAATATATATGGACAATAGAACTCATATTTAAATCTTGCTATTCCTTCGGGTATATGTCCATTAACATTTTGTAGGAAAGAACAACTTTAATCTATTGGAGAAGAAGTTATCAAGTGAGCATTATTGCATCTCCAATAGATCCTAGCTCATCAACCGCAAATTGATCAAAGAAATCAGGAAAAGGTTGATGAGTGAAGAGCATGTAATCTTCCATAGTTACATTGAATGTTGAAAAGGCGAAGAAGATAAAAGGAATGCCTTGCTCGGTAAGACCATAAGCTATCTCCAATAGATGAACCCGAACCCTCCTCTTCCAAGTAAGTTTGTCATCACTTACTTAGAAAGATGAAGACATAAGGTACGTTTGTCCAAGCCTCATACAACATGCAACTACAATTAACATCTCATACCATATTGCTAATTTGTCTTGGTCATTTCTACCCAATGCCATGCTCAAACATAACTTGCTAATATATATATATATATATATATATATATGAAATAAAATGCTCCTATGGTTCACCATACATATTCTTGGTTCTATGTGAATAAATACCTTTAGTCTTGCAAACTTCCTTATTCTATTATAGGTATGCTTTAGTATATTACTTAAACATTATGAAAATCAAGCATACTTATATAAGAATTTAGTTTTACATATAGACTAACCCCTCCTACATAAAAAAATATTTAAATCATATCAGGAGACTATTCATAGAATCAATTCAAGGTTAAAGGTATGCTTCAAAATAATATCCTTGCTTTAACCTTGATGAAATTTTTTTTTTTGAAATAATGATGAATCATTAAAAACTCGAGCTACAGATTAATCTTTAACTCTTAGGCAAACACTATCCGTACTTTGATAAATAGTATATTTCTTGGGTATGTATTGTCCACTAACCCCTTGCGAGAGAAAACATAATGAGAGAAGCGGGGAGGTCGGAAAGAGTGAGAAAGGAGTACAACATACAAGACAAGATGCTAATGAATAACCCATGATACAAGAAAAGAAGAAGGCCATTAAAATTCATTTACCCTTCATCATGCTCTAATAATGGAGGTAACATCTTAAGATAAGTGGTCATTAATTTCCTCTTGATCTTGGTATGCAATAAATGAAAATACAACCATGTTAGAGTTACAACTTAAATTGATCAACCTGATTAAACTTAACATGATTTGTTCTCTAAGTTTATTCATAGCACCATTCTCTTAATTTCAATCTTAACCAAGTAAGCTATAAATACTTCATCTATTATTCTTGATACATTATAAATATGAATAGTCTTTCTAGTGGTTAAGTAGTTTTACTCTTTATCTCATAAGTTTAAATGTCATATTTATACTTCTAGTCATCTCACCCGTGATATGAATGAACAATATGAATAATATCAATCTTATTGTGCCCAAGGTAAGAGGATGAATAGACTTTTGGTTCTGTTGGTGTTTTCCCACCAGCAGAGCCCATGCACTTGATCTCTACCTTATTTTTATGGGCAGAACACACTTCAATTAAAGTATGGGGAAACAATCCTCCAAATTCTCCAAGTGAAAGTTCTCAACTAGTAATAATGATGCACATAAGACTGGCCTTGAGACGTCAACAGAAAGAAAGAAGGTGGCACCGCCATTGGGAGCCACTAGTGGAGGCACCATTTCAATCTTTACCCTCAAGAGCACCTTGAAGTACTCAATAAACCACTGCAAGAAGAAGTCTAGTTCGAATGACTAAAAAAACATCGAACCCTCACCGTGAGGTAACATCGGTAGTTATCTATATCTACTTTCTTACATTGCATGAGTTAATTTCTCTTTAGTATATTTATTTTTCTATATTAGCAATGCATAGAAATAATAAAAATAAATAGTCTTGCATTAGGCTACATTCATGCATCTTAAAAAATTTTAAGCCCCATGTGAAACCCTTGTAGTGTAAAAGCTGTAGGAGTTCTCACTGTGGTGGCCTAATAGAATAAAAATATATATATCATGCATTTATACTTTCTGCATGTAAACCCATAAAATCTAAAAAGATTAACTGAGCATCCTGCTGTAATACTGCTATCTTAAAGATACTTTCAAACCTCCACAACAACCAATCCTCTAAAAATGGCTAATCATTAACATTTTATCCTAATACCGTTCCACGAGTTTTGGTGTTTTGTGAGACCTTTCTGCAGGATGACTCCAAGAGCCAGCTTACCTACGAATCTCCATCTTTATCACTTGCAGTACACTTTCCTGACATACAGCTAACCCCTGTGTGAAGGAAGTAACTTCTTGGGTGATGAGATTGGAGTATTCCAGGCAACACTTGCTCTTATAAGCATGAGCTCCTCTGTGAGGACCACTCAGCTTCAACGATCAACCATAAGCAAACATCTAGCTTGGGGGAGAGCATCCCCAGTTATCAGCATGGTTAGAAGCAAAAGAGACAGAAACGAGATGGAAGGAGGCACGTGCGGCATCACCACGAAACGGGGAGTTGACTGAGGTTAGCTCAGACGATGAACCCACTGAGTAAGTGTTCTCCTCTATCTAAGTCCTGTCGGTAGACTTTAAATTCCGTACCCTAGCCATAAGGTTACAATGGTAGTTATCTCATTAAATGCATTTGCAATTTATTTAGTAGCATAATTTTGTTTACACACTAAAAGATATAAAAACAATAAAAATATTTCTTGCATTACTCATGGCATCACAAAGCCCCATGTGGATACCCTATGGTATTTTCGAAGGAACATCCATTTGTGGTGGCATAAAATAAAAATAACAAAAATAATAGCATTCATATTTAAATTCTTGCATCATAAAAAGAAAATTCAAAAAGAGATAAAAGTGAAATCCTGCTTAGATTAGGCAACATTAAAGATAGCTCATAAAGGTGATCAATTACTCTTTTGGCTGATGGCTAACCCATTATTAAATTCGAGCCTCGAGTTTTGGTTTTCCTTTTTTGTGGAGTATTTATGCAGGAGGAACATAATAGATAGGAGAGAATCTATCAGTGGCAACCACCGGGTTCGCTACTGGCTAGCTCGCTCTGAAGGACGTTTACATCAGATATTGCAACCATCCAGCTTGGGGGAGGAGCATCCCCTAGTTATCAGGTGACTACACCTAAGCGATTTTCGAGTCTACTTTATAAATAGTCATAAAATACCAAAAATATGTGGGCACATAAAGGTCCACAAAGTTATAGAGTCTTTTATTAGGTGTTTAATATAAAACCATAAAAAGATATATAATTGATTAAACCAAATAAATATTTAGTTCTATATTTAGTAAAGTATAATTTAAAATTAGTCCAGGCTAGAGCTAATGAAATTGATGAACATTAAAATTATTTTGGAAATGATGAATAGTTGCTCTGTTATAATGCTTACCAAGTACCTAGTTGCCAAACTTAAAATCTCCCTGGTTCTAAGCATTGTTGTTTTAATTGGAGAAATTATTCTGAACCGTAATTGTGGAGGCATAAGCTTGCGCTAAGTCTAGGTAGTTGATTGATATGATTCATGAAGGTTGAGCTGCTATTTGTCTTATTCCTAGCGATACTAAGTTCTGGAGATTTATTTTGAAAACCCAAAATCTTACATGATAAGCTCTTGTATGACAAAGTATGAATTCCTACCAAAGCCATATATGATATACATTTAGATTAAGGAAACCTTTTCACATTTAAGCTACTTGCTTTGCATTGAGTTCAGTCAACCTGTGTTGCATACCTTATGAGAGTCTTGTCATGCCTTTAAAACCAAGAAACACTTACACACTCCAACCCACATACGCATTATTCCTACTCTAGGAGTAATCGCAATCATTCACCATATTTCCATACATGTTCATCATAAAATGTTCATCTCCTACACCGGGAGAGGACACAAAAATATACAATCACCCTATAGGATAACCCCTGTCTTTAATGCTCTAAGTCCTAATTATATCTCTCGATTCATTTATTGTATTTAAAGGATGCATGTGGCTATGCAAAAGAAAAAAAAGAAAGAAAGAAAGAAAAGGGGAGTAAAAGATGGACAAGTGTCCCAGCAATTAAAACAATGGGTACTAGATGCCCGCCTCCCTGAATAAAAAGAAATAATAAAGATAGCCCATGTCTTTCCTGAGAAAAGTTTTAAAAGAGAGTCATTCCCAAAGAGCAATAGTAGAAATAGAAATTAGCCATAAATAACACATATGCACCTATCCATCATATTCCATACACATGCACATCTTGGTTTGATTGTATGCCTTGATTCTCTGTGGATCCACTAGTTGACTTTACAATACATGTTTTGCAAGTATGCCTATCCTTGTTATTACCACCCCTATGAGCTCCACCATATTTACCTTTAGCTATAGGAGGCATAACATCATTAATACCTCAAGAGAGAACCACAAATACCACATACATTGAGAGACTTGAGGGAGTCATACAATTAAGCTCTGAGTTTTATTCTGAAAACCTATGAAAAACTCTAGAATGTTGGTATTGCAAAGAATTTGAGACGTAGTACTTAGCTTAATTGTTCTATCTTTCGATTGCTCAAGACTTATGCAAAGGTTGTAAAGCCCCATAGTTGCAGGTGAAATGAGTAAGTTTGAAGGTTAGAGCATACATTGTTTGATCCGGAGGAAATTTTCGTTTGAAAGCATGTGTATTGGAATGTAAAACAACATTGAAGCAACTTCTGATCCAAAAACAATAACAACTAAGCTTAGTTTGTTTGCCAAGGGACTGGCAAAAGGTAAGCTTGGGGGTATTGTTGACGGTCGTTAACGTCAACTTTTATTAGAACTTTAAACCCAAAGGAAAGCATGAAAACACACTAGTCTAGGGTTTTAACTGACAATTTCCATGAGTGTTGCATATTCTGTATTTTTCAGGGTGATTTTCTAGAAAAGCTTAAAAGAGGGATTTAAGTGCATATTTACCATGAAACTTATCCGCCACGGAAATATCACAAATGGGCTCGGGGAAGCATCTAGAAGATACCCGAAGCAACGGGGCCCGCGGAGGAGAAAAAGTGGGGCCGGCCGGCCCCACCTTGGGGCCGCCCGGCGCCCCCCTGCTAGGGTTTTGCCCTACCTTCTGGAGTCTTCTTCCACCGCCTACGAGGAGCCATCTTGGCCCTTGGTTACGTCGTTTTGATCCTGCGGCGCACGTCAATCCCACCGGGTTATAAATTGAAATGACCCGCAATTTCCTCGAAGGGAAATCCACAGAGTACATCATTTACAGTTGATACCACAGTTCATACATCATAAAAAGGTACAAGTTATAAGGTTTTACAACACTTAGAGGCACACCTAAGTACAAAGTATCCTAGCGATATGCGCACACAGGTCAACATCAGAGTAGGCGTAGTGCCACAGCGGGTGAAGGCTCCTCCTTCACAAACAATCATCAGAGTCGGGGTAGAGTATCAGCGGGCGTAGACTTGATCTCCTTAACCAAACTTGAGTGTAGGAACGAGACCACCTAATCCTTCTATCTCCATTGTCGTCGTAGTCGTCCTCGGGTCCAAAACCTGCTCAACTCTATCAGTACGATTTGTACTGGCCACTAGCTCCCACCCTATGCTTTGCTTTGCTATGTAGTAAGTGGAATGCAAGGGTAGAAAGAAAAAGGCCTATATTTGGCTGTAGTTTTCCTATGCCAGGTCATAATGTAAATATAATATAGTTCGTCAGGTTTTAGCCCATCTCATCCACACATCCATCCATCCCATCCACATCCACATCCACACCCCTAAATCTCACCGCACTCTCACTCTCTAGTCGGCAAGGAAGACTCCCGCTCCTCCTTGCCTCAACGGCCTAAGCCGGAATCCAACAACACCCAGGGGGAGAAAAGAATTGGACACCTCTCACTATAACGAACGTATGGTACTCACGGGAATGTCCGTGCAGGGGGACACGGCTATACGTATAGATTTAGTAACTCTGCAGAGCTTGTACACCGGAACCACAAGATCACCATCATCGACGATGCCTCGTCTAGGGCGATACCAAGCCGCCGCCTAACTGGCCCGATGCCACCCTACCACTCAGCTCTGGGGCACCCCGGAGATCCACCGGCACGCTGAGACTGTGAGACGTGGTACCGGATCCCTGAGGCTTCCACGTTGTCTCAGGAGGGTGTGGGTCTCGCCACCCGTACCTCCCTACACTATCACCTACCAACCTAGTAGTAATGGCAAGGGGCCAGCTAGCCGTCAAGTCGTTTCCCGCCCATCAGGAACGAGTGGTGTGTACGAAAAGGTCCCATGAACCCTAAGAACGCCAAACCAGTCCTTAGAGGGACTGGACAGGATATCTTCACAAGGGGGCTCGACACCCCGTGCCTCGACGGCACCTCCATTCCGAGGATTCGTCCCACGAAGACACTCCTCCCTGGAATCTACTCACATAACATGTACCCACCACAGGTACTCTCTCACATAGGGAGTGCCCAGATCACACTCCTCCGGCAAGACTTGTCCTCTGACTCATCGTAGATCCTGCCCAGTCGACACAACCCTCACCACACACCCAAGACACACGCCAAGATCTCTCCCATGTTAACCCAGTTATCCAGTTTACGGCACCTCGTGCCTTAGCCACACACAAGCATGTATGAGTAAAGTGTAAGTGTGTAGCAAGTATATATATATATATCATGAAGTAGGTGAGCGTCTATCCTAGCAGCGGGTGTGCAGGGGAAAGGTTGCGTCAAGGTATTGGCTTATCAAGCAATCTACCATGCATCCTATCACAGTCATTTGTATAAAGTAAAGCGCTAGCAGCTATGCATTGCATGCCTAATAGGATTCTACGAGGTTGGGTGGGACGTGGCACCTGTTTTATAGTAATCCATAGTCATCCACATCTGGTTGCTCCTCACATCTCCTCCTCCCAGCGGGTCTCCAGTCTATCCATCGTCACCACGATGCAACTACCTCGGTATAGCGACAAACAAGGCAAAAGAGCAATCAATCCCTAACCAAAATCCAGTACTCCCAAAAAGATGACAAGATACAGAAGGAACCAGATAACCCCGAATAAATACTGAATAGACTTAGTCCTCGTGGAGGGTGTCCAATCCTCAGGCTCAAATAAATATAAGTGGTTGTCTGCTAATCACAAGCCCAGATCACGACCCTGGTATAGCCAGTACTTCCTGGGTCGATCATGTCAACCTGTACGGCTCCATGAGAAGAGGCCTTGATCCTAACTTAACTTAAATAAACACCACGGCTTGTGGCCTCACAATCTAAACGCCATGGAAATTGGCGGGGACCGAAGGATCACAAGCGAGAGGGAAAGGGAAATAGGAACAACAGGGTTTGGCCTTTGTAGCCTCTAACCCGTAAGCCATAACCACTAATAAGAATCAAGAAGGAACGAGTAACGCAAAACCGAAGGGTTGTGACTTGGTTCCAAGGTACATCAGCTTACCCGCCATGATAGTCGACGGTAGCGAACGAGATTGGAACACGAACAACGGAGGAGTGGCTACAGGCCCCCTCGACCCACACGACACAATAACGTCGAGAGCCGAGAAGCGAGTAGCACAATAGGGGAAGAGAACAAGAGAGTTAGCTAGGCATGTCCATGTCACGGTCTCGGTCACATCCTCGACGAGGATGGTTTTCGAACGGTCGATCGGGTCGACTCGCATGGGTTCGAGAACACGACATAGACCATAGCTTTGCTAACTAGAAAAGATAGTCCGGTCTTTGATCTAGTCGTCACGGCTAAGACGGGATCGAATAGAACGGACTAGCGGGGAAGAATAGAAGGTAGAAATGAGAGGGGGCGGTGGTCTACCCCTTTCCAGTGCACATGCCATGGCAAAAGGCGAGGCATCGGAAGGAGCGACGCACAAGAGGGTGTGAGTGCCTAATCCACTTGTAGGGTACCTTGACCAAGGTGCACTAAATGCACTAAGACTTCCTCGGGGGTCTCAGCGGTGCGGTTGTCATCGCGAGAACCCTAGGAATGCTACGGTCTAAGTTAGGTACAAACATACAAGGGGTTAAGCACAAAGGATCCAAAAGAGAAAATGTAGGATTCACCTCCCTTTGGATCCACTCGCCATTGTAATCAACGAGAATTAAGGAACGGAATCAAGAGGCACTAAAGAACACTAACATAAATAAATAAGCGAAAAAGGGGACCCTTGGTCCCACAGCACTCCGATCCACATGACATGGTAATGGTCAGCGATCGAAGGGGCCGGAACAGGGGACTCGATCCACACCTTGCTGGATTAGCGAGAATCAAAAGAGAGCAAAAAAAGTAATGGCCCCGCACTCTTCTCGACCTACCCGTCATGGCAAAGGACGGTGGTCAAAAGAAAAGAGACGATGGTCTCGCACGGTTCCGCGATCCACGCCAACTCGTAGGGCACCACGACTTCCGTGCAACTAAAGCGACAAAAGCTATTCCTCAGGTTCATAGCGATGCGGTTGTCATCATGAGAACTGAGGAATGCTCCGGTCTAGGTGGTGCAAGCATACGAGGTGGTGGGGAAAATAGCACAAGAAAAAGAAAGGAAAGAAAAGAGGTGGAGCCCGATGGTCATGGCGAGGCAGCTCACGGCCATGAGCTCCACCTAAAGAGTTGGCTCTCGCCGCCCCACGATCGTCACTTCCTAGTTCATCTCCCACTGGACTAGGTCACAAAGGCTCACCACGTACGGGTGATATCCGCATCGTGTTGAGCCCACGATGACCACGTCCTAGGGTCGAACTCTAGGGCCAACGCTCGTAGCACTACGAAGCTATCTAAAACACGAGATAAGGGATCCCGTTCGGCGTCACGACCACAGCGAGATGAACCCGCGATCGCACGTTCGAACACGTCGCTCTCTCAGCCGGCTCGAAGGCTCGGTCCACAGACAAACACACAACACCAAACACACTAATGGAGTACACGTATCCACAGGACAAGAGATATAGACCGACACGAAGGCACGGCTCAGGCACGTATCGACATGGATATAGGTATAATGCGACATGAGAGAATATGAATTGGAAATGCGGAAGCTTTGCCGACGTCGGGATGGCGTCGACGGGGTTTCAAAGTGTCGACCTTGTCGGTGGAGAGGACGAGGCTGGTAGGACTTCATCGGGTGGTGCCGGAGGTGGCAGGAAGGCTGTAGCCAGCTGAGCTTGGCCCTGGCCAGCAGTAGCCTACTGCAGCCACCTCTGGCCAGCTCCGGCCGGCTGGGGCCAGCTCTGGCCAGCTCCGGCCTGCTGCTGGCCAGCAGCGGCTGGCCGTAGTTGGCTGCGGCTGACCGGCGGTGGCTATGGTTGGCCACCACAGGCGGGACACGGCCAGGACAGGCAGCAAGGGTGCTGGAAGGCGGCAAAGTCCAGCGGATTCCCTGCAAGGTGTAGGACAGTGGCACGAAGGCCGGCCTTAGGTACGGCATCGGGGAAAGAAGGCAAAGGTGGTGTTTTTGGGTGCCGGTGCTCACCGGCGGTGATGGCAGTGCTCCGGCAGTGGGGCGCTGCCCCCCAGCATCGTCATGGACGCGGCTGGGACGTCGCCGTAGGGGCGGCGTGGCTGCCCTGGGTTCGGCAGGGGAGGATGCAGCTTGGATGGAGGGTCAAGCCGGTGTTGGCGTCGTGGTCGGCAAAAGCGGAGTTGGTAGTCGCCGCGCTGCTCGCAACGCCACGGCGCGGGCGTGGTCGCAACGGACGCGTGCACCCTCAGCTGTGGCGGCGAACGCCGCGGCACGGGCGGGGGCTGCTTGGTGTAGGTGACGGGGCTAGCCGGGTGTGGCCCGCACGACGCCGAGGTTGACGAGGCGCTCGTGCGTGAGGTAACGGCATCGGGCTCGGGCGCAGGGTGGGGGCGACGCGGGACGGTGGCGAGGAGGACGACGCTGCCGCGGTGGCCGGTGCCGCCGCGGGTCGCCGCTAGTGAGCGGGGACCGTCCCAGGCGGGTGGCAAGGGCGATCGCGGGGCTAGGTGCGGGCTGATCGCAAGACGGCGCTTGCGACGTGGGTGTGGCACCAGACGAGGCGGCGTGGTGGCTGAGATGGCGGCAGCGGCCCGCGTAGCGCAGTTGGCGCGGGGGCGTGGCGAAAGCAGAGCGTGGTGGCAAAGCGTGGCGCCGCGCACGGCCACGCCGGGTGGCGATGCGGCGCCACGCGAAGAAGAAGCGGGGAGGGAGGAGAAAATGGTGGCGGCGGCTAGGAGGAAGAAGAACAGAGAAGATGGTGGCTGCGGCTACTTATAGGCGCGTCCGGCTAGGTTTTGTGGCAAGGACGGCGGTGCCTCGACGTCCGTACCAAGGCGGGCACGTGGCGAGCATCCGGGGTTGCAGCGTGGAAGCGGACGCTGGGTGCTGCTGCCGCGGCGGCGACCGGGAGCGCCGCCCTGCCCTAGGGTTTGCTAGGGCGGCGTGGGCCTGGTGGGCCTCCACGGCGCAGGAAGCGGCGTGCTTGGGCCGCTGCGACCTCGGGCGGGGCGCTGCATGGCCGGGAGGGGAGGACGATGGTGAGCGGGCTGGTGGAAGCTGCTGCTGGGCCTTGGCTTGGTGTGGAGTGGGATGGGCTGGGCCCGTGAGGTGAGGGAGGGTGGAGAGGGTGGTTGGAGGGTTTGAGCCCAAGGGAGGTACATGTCCTTTCTTATTTTTGCTAAGAGGTTTGAAAGGTGTACAAGTAAAAAGGGGAAGGGTTTGTGGCTCAAAGAATTCAAGTGGAACTCAAAAGAAAAAATGGGAGGGTTTTGCCCAAGAGATAGGATGAGGTTTTGATGAATTCTTGTTGAGGAGTTTGAGGGAAGTCAAAAGGAGATTGAGAGAAATCTGATTGAAGGAGAGAGAATTTGTCTCTTCTTCGATGATCTAGGTTTGAGAAGGGTTGAGAAAAAGGATTTCAGAGAGGTTTTGCTTATGGACTTGTGCACTCCAAACTCGAACAAAATGTGAAACCCGAAACCATCTTAAGAACACGGCACTCTCCACGCAACCAATTCTATATGAGTGCATCGTTTCGCTCGCAGACTTTCTCACGTTTGACCTGAATTTAACCTAGTCACTACATGCACCACACGTTGCAAGAAAAATTTTAAAAAGGTCGGATTTTTGGTGTTCGGAAAAACCTAGGATGTTACATAAATAAAGGGGTAGACCCCCCTCCCTGGAGGCATCAAGTCATTTGGAGATCCAGCCATCAAGAGCCTTCTCTAGTTCATTAGAGCCTCTCTAGTTCATAGCTTTAGCCTAGTTAGATTAGAAATAGAAGAGTTCTAGTTCTTTAGCGGGATCCGGAGCCCCTGGTGTTTGTCTGGAGCGTGGAGTTCGGTAATAGTTCTAGTATCTTTCTCTTATTGTATTCAACATTATGATTCAAGAAACATTGTTCTTAATCTCTTATATATTCTTAATTACAATAGTCATTGTCTACTTTGATTATATGTCTAGAATAGTTGGTTTGATCTTATTGAATTCATGTAATTGCTCGTATAGCGTTTACCCAAGCGATCGTTGGGTAGATGGTAGACAATATGTAGACGTGGTGTCTAGATATCTTGTTTATCTGCGAGTGCACCCCGACGTCCGGGACGTGTGGTAGTCCGTGCGGTGACAATTTGTTTTGGTTCCTCGTAGTCCACCCTCCGTGCGTAGGACTAGCATGGGCACGGTCGCGAAGGAGGTGACCCTTGTGTCTTAATACCCTCATTAGTTGATGCCTCTTTACATGTGATAATGATGTAGGGTTAACTTAATAATGATTGCTAGATGTAATTGCACTAATTAGAGTTATTCATTGATGTAGTTATTGAATTACCTTAGTATTTATTTCTGAATTTATCCATTGGCTAGCTATTGCTATGACTAGAAGAGCTCGATGTTTATCTATTTATGATGACTGATCATTATTTATCATATATCTTTTATCACGTGACTTATCCCCTGTTATGAGTAGGATTCTAGTTATGGTTTATCTTTCACATCAATAGTATAAGTTATAGTTTGTAAGTCCTACACATAGACCTTCCCAGTGGTATAAATACAAATCGACAACCTGGTAGAACTCCCTAGGTAAAATGCTACAACGGTATAATTATCTGTCCGCTTGCGAGAACCTATTTAGTTTATATTCATATCTTTTATCTCTGCCTAGTCATATTGAATACATGTAAATCTATAGTTATTCCCTAGCACTATAATTGAGGATGACAACTTAATTCATGCTTAGGAATGTTAGTAATAAATGAGTGGCTAGTTGCTAATGACAAGTTAATTTAATATCGAGCATTTTTGGCGCTGTTGCTAGAGGTAGGGTTTATCTCTATTTTTAGTAATGACGTTAGAAATGCCAACACTGGAATCTCGTGTCATTGAGTTACCCTCACTTTGTGTGAGTTCTTGTGGCACCCAGTGAGGGCTTGGCTTGTGACGCCAATTAGCCACCGAACTACTGAGTGTGTGGTCGACACAATGGGGAGTAGCGTGCCGGCAAGCACGTGAACCTCGGGATAAAAATCTTGTGTCCCTCGGTGTTCTTGTGTGGTTTGATCCTTCGAGATCAACTTGGATTTCTCCATTGGATCATCTCTTCGGGTTTCATTGTATTGACAAGATGGTGATTGGTCATCATCCCGAAGGCACGGTTTGCACACTCTGTTTCCTTCCTAGCAATTACATTTGTGCAAAGTAGTGTATTAGGTTGTGTAACATAGTTGAATTTCTAAGGACTATATTCTTAGTGTGCCTAGTGTATTAGGATTGCTAGAATTGGTTAGATTGGCTTCCAACCCCCCACTAGGCTAGCGCAACACTTGCTTCGCCATTTAGTTTACTAACTGGTTTTGTTTAGTGCATTGCGAGGAATTTTTATAGGCTATTCACCCCCTCTAGCCATTTAGGACCTTTCAAGTGGTATCAGAGCCGAGGTCACCATTGATTGAGGATTAACAACCTACGGTGTGAAAATGTCTCAAGTCAACCATATCAATCATATGGGAAAGCTGCCACACTTTGACAGAACCGGATATTATCATTGGAAGCGCAAGATGTGTGCATACTTGAAATCTCTCAACCAGAAAGTTTGGGAGGTTGTGGACAAGGACTTTGCCGTGATTGATCCAACCGATCCAACTCCAAGAGAAGAAGAGAAGTTTAAATTCAATGACATTGCAATCAACACATTCTATGAAGCATTGGAGTCAAAGGTGTTTGAGCAAATCAAGGATTTGGAGAGAGCTCATGATGTGTGGACTAGGTTGGAGGAGACCTATGAAGACACATAAGCCGTGAAGAGTGCCAAGCTATACATTCTCAAGGACAAGCTCTTAAGTTTTAAGATGCAAGATGATGAGAGTGTGCTGGAGATGTTCCTCCGCTTGCAAGTGATTGTGAATGACTTGAAGAATTTGGGTGAGAAGGTGGACAATGCGGATTTCTCTCACAAGTTCCTAAGAAGCTTGCCATCAAGATTTGAGTTCTTGGTCACAATGTTGGTGAGAGAAGGATTGGACACAAAGACCCCTAACCAAGTACTAGGTGAGGTGATCACTCATGACACCTACCGTGTGGAACGGGAAGGGGGCTCTCAAAAGGATGAGAAAAAATACAAAGAGAAGAAGAAAGATAAGGAAGTGGTTGCATTCAAGGCTACTTCATCAGGAGGCAAGAAGAAGCAAAGCTCAAGTGATGATGAGACTAGCACAAGCGCAAGTGAGGTGGACGATGAAGCAATGGCTCTTTTTGTGCGCAAGTTTGGCAAGTTCATGAAGAAGAAGGGCTATGGAGCTAGGAGGAGAAGAGATGCAATCAAGACCAAGAGATGCATTCGGTGCAAAAGCAAAGATCATTTCATTGCCGATTGTCCTCTCTCTAGTGATGATGATAGTGATGAGGATAAGAAAAAGAAGAAAGACAGGAAAGAGAGGAAGGACAAGAAGGAAAAGAAGGAGAAGAAGCTTGAGTACAAGAAGAAGAAGAAGGGGCAATCATATTGTGTCACATGGGATAGTGATGCCTCAAGTGATAGTGATGATGAGAGTGAAGATGACAAGAAATCAAGGAAGAAGTTGCTTGCTAGTCTTGCCATCTCCAACAAGCCTTCACTTTTTGATGCTCCATCGACATGCTTAATGGCTAAGCCATCTAAGGTACAATCCGATGATGAGAGCGATAGTGAGAGTGATGATGATAAGGAGTACTCAAAGGAGGACCTCATTTGCATGCTACGAGATGCTCACTCTTACATTGAGGAAAAGAGAAAGGAGTGCAAAGAGTTGGGCAAGAGCAAGAAAGCTCTTGAACAATCCTTTGATGAGCTCAATGCTACTCATGAGAGACTAATGGAAGCCCATAAGAAGCTTGAGAAAGCTCACACCAAGCTTGAAAAGGCTCACTCCTCCCTCCTTAATCAAGCTAAGATTGAGGATGTTGTAGACACATGCAACGTAGGGGTTACTTGTGATATTCTTGATGAAGCATTCTATATTCCTATTGTTGTTGGTCCCACTAACCCCTCTTGTAGCTCAAGCAATGCCATTTCTACTATTAGTGATGATTTCACTTGTGATGCCTCACTCATGGTGGAGAATGAGACTCTCAAGAGAGGTGAATGATCTCACTCATGCCTTAGGCAAGGCCCATGGTAGAGATGCCCGCTTACTAAAGTGCTTGGGTAGCCAAAGATTTTCCTTAAACAAAGAGGGATTGGGTTATACCCCCAAGAATGGCAAGGCGGCCTTTGTTCCTCACAAGACTAGTTTTGTGAAGGGCAATGGTCGGTTTTGCTCTAGTTGCAAGCAAGTGGGGCATGTAGAGCAATATTGCAAGAACAAGAAGAATGCTAACATATCCTCTATTCATTTTGATTCTTGTTATTTGCTTACCAAGGGTACTAATGGTGTGAAGGCTAAGTTCATTGGTGCTCCCATTGTTGGTCCAAAGAAGAAGGCAATTTGGGTGCCCAAAAACTTAGTGACTAACTTTGGAGGATCCAAGCAAGTTTGGGTACCTAAGAAGAATTGATTTGCTTTTGTAGGTCAATTACAAAGCCGGAGGAAGGCATTGGGTGCTTGATATACTAGTACATAGAGCATTTGCACAGGCGGTTCCAGACGCACCTTCACAGGCGTTCTGGCGTATCGCTTTGTGCGGGAGGCCGATGGAAATGGAGCATTTCCACTTTGGCGTCCGGCCGTTCACCCCCGATGAAAGCAATTTGCACAGGCGGTTGACATAACCAACCGCTGTGCAAATAGTATTTCCACTAGCGGTTCATAGTACTAACCGCCTGTGGAAATACTATTTGCACAGGCGGTTGGTTATACCAACCTTTGTGCAAATGTCTTTCCCGCCAGTTTTTAATTTGAATTTTTAAATGTGAAACGCCCTCTCTCCGCCTCCCTCTGTCCCTCTCCCTCTCCCTTTGTCTCTCCCTATATCTTATGTCAATGATCTTTACATGTAATGATGGGAGTACAAAAGGCTTTTAAATTATGCTAAAAAGATCAATATAATTATATACATATACACACCATTAACAATTTAATTACAACATTTATATATACATCAATACATCAATATACATCACAGTTGTTTTGCGGCCACAACAATAAAGTTTTTCATCGCAAATGATATGATGATTCTAATAATCATCTCGACTTAGTTTTGAGCACTAATCTCCCTTAGCGCCTGTGAACTCGGCTTCGCTAATACGCTATCCGGTTCGTGGTATTTCCCCTCGCTTGGAATGATTTCTTTCATGATGAAGGAACACAGATCCTCAACTAGTTCATATAGATTTTTTCCGTGAGGTGTTTGGGCTTTGATGATTCTGCAACCGCCTGTAAAGGAAGTTTGTAGACATTATATGTTTGCACTTGGTAACGACATAAATATAGCGTGACTATTAGTTATACCTTATAAGGGTTTTTGCGGTACCGTCCGTTCAGTCTCATGAACTCGCACACGTAGAATCCACAGTGTACGGAGCCAGGTGGTTGCTTGTGGCACTACATAGAGGAGAAGTTGTTATTGACTTGCAACATCGTCTTAACTACTGTACATACATGATATGGCTTCATAACTTACATATCGGCCAGTTATGAAATATTCTTAGTTCCTCACCCTTTCTGGATAAGTCATACTTCCCACCCTTGAACTTGTACCACCTGTAAACCCTATGGTCTCAAATAGAATTAGTTAGTTTTTCATAACTTTCAGCGATAAAAGTATTTATACAAGTATGTTAGCTTACCGTTCCAAGATGGTCGTGACCGTTGCATAGCTTTCAAGTCTATAGTTTGCAGAGTCAAAGACCAGCATTTTTTTTCATCCCTAAGATAAATATAAAAGCATATCCAGTGGTCGCTGCACGAATGGACCAGAATTGTCATGTGTTTCTATTCATCTTGTTAACGTGATTTTTATATATACACTCAGACTTACCCAAAGTTGTATGGGGCAATTACCACTTCCCTGTGTTGGAACTGAAGAAATGCATTTCCTATGTATGCGGTGTACATAGCCTCGTGTCTCTTCTCCATGTCTTCTTTCTTCTCTGCAGCTTCTTTTTCTATTAACCCTTGTAATTGATCGCTGTCATGACCAATCCGGAAGGTGTGCTCATTCTCAAAGATTTTCTTTGGGCTAAGGCACCCAGTTCTCTTGCTTTCATGTTTGTTTGGTCCAGGGCCATAAGTGGTTTCGTCCTTATCATATTCCATTCTGCATGGCGCAAGTGCATGTCATCAAAGGAATATCTTAGTAATACAACTCAATAATACTAAAGGATGAACATGTTAGGACGAGCGAGACTTACAATGCAAATAATGTTATGAGCTGAACATCGAGCCGCTTGAGGTTCATCATCAACCAAATGTCTTCGAAGGTTACAAAAGCGGTATCTCGTTCACTTCTAAAAGCTGAGGGTGGTATCCTTACTTGGATCGTGTCGATGCCGACAGAAGCTGCTCTCATATACCGATCATGTAGTCTTTTAATACCCGGTGGTAGTTTCTTTAGTTTGTCCCAACTAAGGAGAGGCACGCCGGTATGTATTTATGCGGGACGTTTTCATAATCCTCCCATGTGGGCTTCCCGATCCGCAAGACATTGATCTCTACGGGCCTTTTGGCGACCTCTCCTGCTCGGCTAAGTGAACGATACGTGACTTGCGGCTTTGTGCAATCCCCGCTAAAAATTTAGCGGTTCCAAAGCAGTTTTCTTCTTGGGCTCGAAGGGGGAGATCAATTTGGGAACCGGAAATTTCTTCTTCTTTGGTTCTTGGATCTTTTTTGGTGGCGGTGGTGTCCAAGGCGATTGTTCGAGGTCATGAGGTGGTGGAGAAGCACGAGCGGGGATCATTAAATGGTGGTGGAGATCCTGCAGGTTTAGGTGATAACTGTGGGGTTTCAATAGGATTGGCTTGTGGTGGTGGAGATCCTGCAGGTTTGGGTGATGCATGTGGCGTTTCAATAGGATTGGATAGCGGTGATTGTATATTAGAAGGAGGAGATTGGGGACCTGGTGATATCGGGGTTGGGTCGGGAACAACATCGACATGTTGTGACTCCTGAGTTCCTGGGAAGACTTCAGCGGTTGGTGGTTGCCGTGGTTGTGGTGGCTGCGTCAACTCCACGTCTCGTCGAGGCCATAGGATGAAATTGTTAATGGCCTGTCCGAGTGTCTCAACTTCGTCGGGGCCAGGAATTTCAAGCACATCGTCCTCGTATCCAGGGAGGACCGTACGCACTTCTACCCTGCAGTACTCTTGTGGTATGATGGTATGGTGGTAGTCACGTCCTGGGATTGCAAAGCCCGTGGCTACTTCTTTGGTACGAACTTGCTTCATACCATATCGTATGAGCAATTTGCAGGGTGTCGGTGCTTCGATATTATCCACTAAGAAGCGGTCTTTGTTGCCCGTAGACCCTACACTGCTTGGAAACCCAGGTGATTGTGTGGACATGGCAGCAATCATCTCCTGAGGACCAGCCGCAGGCTGTGTGGGGACGAGCTGCATCTGCGGAGCTTGTGTGCTCATCTGTTGAACAGACATTGTACTAGCTAGCTTCTGTATTATTTGAGGATCTAGATTTATTATGAAATCAGACATCATGTTCTTGAATTGTTCCTTAGCCTGCTCCTCATAATAATCTTTCATCTGTGCCTTGTATCAATCTCTTTTCTTGTACATGCCCAACCACTCCACACCAAAGCCCTCTTTCCATCCCCTCTTTGATGGTATTCCTCGTACACGACCAGGATGCTCAGGGTTGCCTAGACCTAAAGTCAAGATGTCCCTCTCCCTTTGTGGCTTCAATCTGCCTTCGTCTTTGACATCAGCGGCCAATTCCATAATTTTTTCTACTGTCGGTGTCATTTCATCGGGACAGTTCAAACCGGTAGGAGTTTGTTTTGTTCCTCTAGCTTTCAGCCAATTCGCCGTCCTCTCACCAACTTCCTCTGAGAGAATAGGCTTGCCTTCTTTCTTTAGCTCTTCCTCCTTAGCCCGCCTTTTCGGAATCTGGAGCTTGTAACCACCTGTGCCAAGGTGGTGGTGGTACCTGTTCTTCTTTGCTAGCTCTAAAGCGGCTTCGCTCTTTGCTTGGAAAGTTGGATCTTTCTTCTGCTCCCTAAATACCGCCCACTGACCAGCGGTGATCTTATACTTCCTCGTTGGGTCCAACCCCTTCTTCAGATATTTGACATTCATTTCCGATCTATAGTTTTGGAATGACGTTGCAACTTGCTTGAAGAAATACTCTTTCACAATTTTGTCAATCCCTGTAGGGATGACAAACCTTTCACTGAACTTTCTCCATAACTCTTTGCGTGTATGGGTGCTCACATCTGCCCACCTTTGGATTGTGATGTCAAGTTTATCCCTGATCAAGAAACCAATCGCATTTCTTATCTTGGCCGCCACCGCATTTTACACTAAAGGCTCTCCTTTTGGGCTTATGTCGGGAATAACATAGGTCTGCTCTGGCCACTTGTTCGTCCCCCTTTCACCTCGTTTTCGCTCAGTGCGTTTCCTTTTCCTTGATTTCGAGGTGGTTGTCTCGGTTGTTTCTGGGGCTCCTCCTTCTGGCACTTCTTCTTCCTCTGCGAATGTCCCGTAATTGAGACAAAAAACCTCCCGCACGACATATCCAACGCATCATGCGGCGGATCCTATTTTTATGGGATGAATAAGCAGTTTGTTTTTATGTAAAAACTGTACCTCATCGATAGCTGGATCATAATGCGGGTCAACGCTATGTTGAGGTTGTCTATCTATGCTAGGGCATGGATCACTTCGGTTTCCGTCATCTTCTTCTTGTTCCAACATGTCACCATGGTAATCTTCTTCTTCTTCTTCTTGTCTTGGGAGGATTTGTAGTTCTAAAAATGCAAGGCCAATAAGTATTTGAGTTCTTCATTTATATGTCATCGTTTCACTAAACGTTATTGTGTCATACTAACCTTTGGTCCAGGGGGGTGTATCAACCTTATTGGGCGACTCTGCACGCTGGTCATCTGCATGCTCTCCGGATTTTGGAGAAGTCATCTTCTCTTTAGTAATGCTAAGTCATTAAAAAAATGATAAGTCATTAGTACACTAAGTCAATAACTTAGAATTAATCATTGTACTCGTAGTACTTATCACGTTATAAAAATCATTGCAAAGTACTTAGTCATTTACATATGCACTAGAAAATATTTCACATATGATAAAGGAAGTACTTAGTCATTGGAAAGAAAGTACTTAGCACATACAATAATCATTGCTTTCCTAGAATTGCTAATATCACACATATGATAAAGGAAATAATAGAAAGCAACAATATTTATTTCATTTACATAAAATATTAACACATGCACTAGGCACTCAGTCATTAATACAATTAATAAGCTAACAATAATAATAAGGTTATAATATCTCTCTACATATATGATAAATGCCAATAAGTAATGCTAAGTCATTAAAAAATATTAACACAGCCACTAAGTACTCAGTCACTAATAAATGCTAAATCATTTACAATATTTAAGAAGGAAAGAAATATATCTCTAGCTTTTTGTAAGTCATCTACAATATTAAATATTTCCAATATTTATGATGTTAAGAAATCATTTACAATATTTAAGAAGGAAAGAAATATATCTCTAGCTTTTTGTAAGTCATTTAGAATATTAAATATTTCCAATATTTATGAAGGAAAGAAATCATTTACAATATGGCGAAGGAAAGAAATATATCTCTAGCTTTTTGTAAGTCATTTACAATATTAAATATTTCCAATATTTATGAAGGAAAGAAATTATTTACAATATTTAAAAAGGAAAGAAATTTATCTCTAGCTTTTTGTAAGTCATTTAATCCTATTGCCACTATTACTTTTAATAAAAAAAATAAAAAAAAAAAAAAGGCCCTTCTTTGGACCCATTGGAGGGCCCGCAGAAGGGCCCAACACGGCGGCGGCCTAGGAGGCCCAACACGGCCCTAGGGTTGGCAGCACGCCGCGGCGCCGCCCAGCGAGGCCACGCCGCCACGCCGTGGCGCCGCCGAGCCGCCATGCCCCCCACACCGCCGCGGCTCAGCGGCTGTGTGTCGCCCGCCCGCGGCGACGGCTTTGGCGGCTTGACGAGCACAATCACGAGAGGGGGGAGATGGAGGTCCTCGACTCCGCTGTGGAGATGGAGCTCCTCGACGAACACAAACACAAGGCGGCGGCAATGATAGGGGGCGGCCGATGGCGGGCGCAGAGGCGGCTTCAACTCACCGGGGCGGCTTGATTCCAGGGGGGCCGGCAGGCGGAGACGGCGGCACGGTCGCAGTGGATCACCGGCGAGGGAATCGGCAGCCCGACGGGCGTCTTCTTGCTTTGAATCGCGCCCACCGGATTGAAAAATTTCAAGTCCCGCAAGACTCTCGGTATATATAGAATTGCATCTTCACAAGGCGGTTGACAATGACAACCGCCAATGAAGATGATCTTCACAGCGGTTGTCAATGTCAACCGCCTATGAAGATCATCTCCGCTGGCGGTTGTCAATGTTAACGGCCAGTGGAAATGGCTTCTTGGTTTTTTACAATGCTGTTTACATTAGCTTATAGAGAATTTCTTTTTAGAATATACAATATTTCTTTTAGGATATAGAGAACTTCTTTTAGGATATTTCTTTTTAGGATATAGAATATTTCTTTTCAGATTATTTCTTTAACAATATTTCTTTTAGGTTATTTCTTTTAGGGTATTTCTTTTAGGGTATTTCTTTTTTAGGGTATTTCTTTGACAATATTTATTTTAGTATATTTCTTTGGGAATATTTCTTTTAGGTTATTTCTTTTACATTATTTCTTTAGGGTATTTCTTTTAGGACCTAAACAAGTAGAAACAAAAGGACTTAAATAAGTTGAAGAGTAATACGAAGAGAGATAACAATTTATGAGTACAAATTCTAACCGATAAATTGTTACATAAGACAAAGACTAATATTAATCTAATATAAAATCTAGCTAGCCCGACCATCGTTACGCCTTCTCCATCGTGGCGCACCCATGGTAATGAATTCTTGGAGATATTTTGCTCAACATTTCTTATCTTTACTTGGTGGTCCTCATGAATTTTTGCCATTGCTTGCCATCCGCAGGATGTCGAAGCTTTCCATCTACTTTGTGCTTATCGGAAGCATGCCAAGTCATAAGCTCTGCATCCTCGGGGTTTGCGAACAAACACCTCAACCGATCTACTACTAGAAGGTACCACATGCCAAGTCATAAGCTCTGCATCCTCAGGGTCTTCTTCTTCATTTTCTTAGGTGCAGGGTTTTGAACTCTGTTGAGTCTTCTTTCTCTTTTTCCCTTTAGAAATGGAAGCTGCATTCTCTTCTTGTAGATAGTCTTTTTTTTGTCTTGTACCGACTTGCACCACAATTTGGACAGTTGTCCAAGTCTTTGTAATCACCTCGATATAGGATACAGTGATTTCTGCACGCGTGGATCTTCTGGACACTCATAGTAAGCGGACTGATCTAGCTTTCAACATCAACAGCTTAAGCACAGACTGTAATATTGTGAACTCCTTGGTACATCCTTTAGTCTCATCATACAATGGCTCTGCTGCTGCCTTCTCCAAGGCCTCCATACCTTTCATGAAGAACATTGATGGATCCATATGACGACGCAATAGTGCAGCCATCAATTCTGCATCTTCATCCATCATTTGAGTTCTGTTGTCCTCGGTTCCTCCAACATTCGCATCATCATGAACATCAGGCACAACATGTTCACTCTGCTGGGGACAATGGTGATGTGTCCCGTGTAGGAACTGGCTAATATCATCAACAAACATATCTGGGCCATTCGCTCTGAGGTTCGCAGGGTCTCCAACTGTATACGCCGCAGAGCTACCTTCTCCATGCTTTGTCCAAAACAAGTAATCTTCCATAAATCCTCGGCAGAGACCAAATGATTTAAGATTGGTTTTGTGTCTTCAAAAACAACAATATTTTTGCAATCTGAGCAAGGACAATATATGTGTTTCTTCTGTGTTCTCAAAGCATGGTATTTAGCAAAGCATCCATAAACTTTCGAACCTCGGTATGTATGATGGATCTACTCTTTCTAAGTTATACATCCAGAATGCTCTATCCATCATTACCTGTTAAAAAGTTTAGTAGATTTATATATTGTAAACACTACAAAGCCTCACCACTACTTAATTTAACGAACCATGACTAAATAATTAAACAAAAACTAATTTAAAGCCTCAAGATCTAGAAAAATTCAAAATAACTAAAACTAGATTAATTAATAAGAACCTAGCTAAAAGCATCACTACTAGCTAATTAAACTAAATATAAATAAACATAACTAAATAATTAAAGCATCAATTTCTTAGATGAAACCAAAAAAAATTAAAGCAAACCCTAATAAAAGCCTCACCACTACTTAATTTAATCAAACATAACTAAATAATTAAACAATAACTAATTCAAAGACTCAAGATCTAGAAAAATTCTAAATAACTAAAACTAGATTAATTAATAAGAACCTAGCTAAAAGCATCACTACTAGCTAATTAAACTAAATATAAATAAACATAACTAAATAGTTAAAGCATCAATTTCTTAGATGAAACCAAAAAATTTAAAGCAAGACTACAACCCTAATAAAAGCTTCACCACTACTTAATTTAATGAAACATAACTAAATAATTAAACAAAAACTAATTTATTCAAAATAACTAAAACTAGATTAATTAATAAGAACCTAGCTAAAAGCATCACTACTAGCTAATTAAACTAAATATAATTAAATAACACTAAATAATTAATTAAGAGTAGCTAATAAACTAAAAAAGATAAACCATAGCAACAAAGGGTGAACCCCTAAATAAAAAGTGACTAGAATAATTGAAAAAAAACTTAGCTACTCTTCTTTCTCTTGAGGTGAAACCCTAGATGTCTAAAGTGATGGGGATTGAGGAAAAAGAAGGAAATGAGGCAAGAAACACATAAACTAACCTTTTTTAGCTACCTCCTCCAAAGAAATCAGGATCAAAACCTCTCCCCTTGTATTGGCTCAAATCTGGACCTCCAAAGCTCCAAACCATGGCACTCGTGCTCGGGCTACAGGTTCTGTTGGAGCTGGAGAGAGGGAGACGAGGGGGGTATATATAGGAGAATATCAGACAAAGGCGGTTGATATAAGGCAACCGCCTGTAAAAATGGCCCCTGTTTTCATAGGCGGCTGATGTAAGCAACCGCCAGTGATAATGGTCAATATCCTTTGGTGGTTCCTTATGCAAACACTTTGTGTAAATGTCACCATTTACACTGGCGGTTGGCATAATGAACCGCTTGATGATATTACTTTTCCATCGGGCGGTTCTAAGGCTGGGAAACGATGGTCGATTTGTAGAGGCGTGTATCAACTAAAACCGCTTGTACAAATGAAACCCCACCGTCAACACAAATGCTCTGTGTACTAGTATAGTGGGTGCACTCAACATATGACCGGGGATTCTCGAATGTTCAAATCAATCTCATCAAGTGGCAATGGTGTTGATAGTATAACTTTTGGTGACAATGGTAAAGGCAAGGTGAAAGGCTTAGGAAAGATTGCAATTACAAATGATATGTCCATCTCCAATGTATTGCTAGTAGAATCTCTCAACTTCAATCTTTTGTCCGTGGCTCAATTGTGTGATCTTGGATTCAAATGCATATTTGGTGTTGATGATGTTGAGATAGTGAGTGTTGATGGAAGCAACTTGATATTCAAAGGATTTAGATATGAGAATCTCTATCTTGTGGACTTCAATGGTAGTGAAGCTCAATTGATAACATGTTTGTTCTCTAAATCAAGCATGGGTCGGCTATGGCATAGAAGACTTGGACATGTTGGCATGAAGCAACTCAACCAGCTAATCAAGCATGATCTAGTAAGAGGGTTGAAGGATGTAGTGTTTGAGAAAGACAAGCTATGTAGTTCATGTCAAATGGGCAAACAAGTTGGAAACACTCATCCCAACAAGAGCATGATGAGCACAAGCAAGACATTTGAGTTGTTGCACATGGATCTATTTGGCTCAACCAAGTATGAGAGCATTGGTGGGAACAAATATGGATTTGTGATAGTGGATGACTACACAAGATATACTTGGGTGTTCTTTCTTGTTGACAAGAGTGAAATATTTGACACATTCAAGACATTTGTGAAGAGAAGCCAAAATAAGTTTGAAACATCAATCAAGAAAGTGAGGAGTGACAATGGTAGTGAGTTCAAGAACACAAGAATTGAAGAGCTACGTGATAACTTTGGAATCAACCATCAATTCTCGGCCATGTACACACCTCAATCCAATGGACTAGTAGAAAGAAAGAATAGAACTTTAATTAACATGGCAAGATCAATGTTAAGTGAATACAATGTGGATCATTCGTTTTGGGCCGAAGCAATCAATACCGCAAACTATTGCTCAAATAGGCTATATTGTCATAGGCTACTAGAGAAGACACCATATGAGTTGTTGAATGGTAGAAAGCCCAACATTGCATACTTTAGAGTGTTTGGATGCAAATGCTACATTCTCAAGAAGGACACTCAATTGAGCAAGTTTGAGAAGAAGTGATGAAAGATTCCTACTCGGTTACTCCACTATAAGCAAAGCATATAGAGTTCGGAATCTCACTCATGGCATAGTTGAGGAACTGCATGATGTGGAATTTGATGAAACCAAAGGCTCACAAGATGAAGAGGAGAATCTTGATGATGTGAGAGGAACTCAATTGATACAAGCCATGAAAGAAATGGATATTGGTGACATTAGGCCAACTCAAGTGGTGGATATTGAAGATGATAAAGACCAAGTGATTGGTTCTCCAAATGTGCAAATTAGTAATGCTCAAGTTCAAGCTAGTGGTTCTCAAGTTCAAACTCAAGCTAGTGACTCTCAATTGCAAGATCAAGTGGCTAGTACATCATCTCAACCAAATGATCAACCAAGTTCAAGTGCTCAACCTCATATTCTCCAACCAACTTATATTGCAAGGGATCATCCTCTAGATCAAGTGGTTGGTGACATTAGAAGTGGTATGCAAATAAGATCAAGATTGGCATCATTTTGTGAACACTATTCATTGTCTCATCCATAGAATCGAAGAAGATAGATGAAGCCTTGATGGATTGTGATTGGGTAAATGCCATGCATGAAGAGCTTAACAACTTTGAAAGAAATCAAGTTTGGGAAATAGTTGAGCGTCCAAAGAACTACAATGTCATTGGCACTAAGTGGGTATTCCGGAACAAGCAAGATCAAGATGGTATAGTTGTGAGAAACAAAGTAAGATTGGTGTTGACGGTCCTTAACGCTTATTTTATACCATCAACTATTGCTCAATATAACATGATATCAACCATAAAACATAGTTGTAGGGTTCAATTCTAACGAGTTCCACGAGTTGTGTTATTCTTGATCGTTTTGCATGTATATCCAATTTTACACAGAATAAGAGTATCCCAAATGATGAATTAGACTACACCATTGCGACGGGCTCGTCGAGGCGATCGAAAACGGACATATCATTTGCTATATTCGGAGTTTGAGTCAAAAGATATCAATTCTACACCGAAACCAACACTAGAAGACTCTAGAAGACACGGGAAGGTGATCAACCGAAGGTGGGGCCCACCTGCTACAGGGGTGGGGCCGCCCGGCCCCACGGGGGCCGGCCGGCGCCCTCCGGAGCCCATTCGTGGCCCGCTTCGACGGACGGTCTCTTACACGCCTTAGGGTTTGCATCTCTACTATTGCCGAAGTCGAATTAGTCCCACATCGCTGTCTAGAAGAGGTGGAGGCTTTTCTAGACTATAAATAAAGAGGTAGACCCCCTCCCTGAGGGCACCACATTATTATGGAGATGTAGAGGCGTCCCTCGAATGGATGACCTCTTATCTCTAGAGAATTAGGGCTAGACTTTCCAATGTAGTTCTAGTTGAGAGTTAGGGAGAGCGGCGCTACGCCGGGGTTCCGGAGGAGTCTTCGCAGGAGTCGTCAGAGTTCTGGTATATCTTTGTATCTATTCTTGTAAGATTTATGCTTTAATATATTTATCTTCTCTATTTACTTTATGCCTTTATATTATGTTTAGTATAGTTGTTATACTTTAGCATGGGATCTCCGCTTTGTATTAGGTGCTCTAGTTAGCGTGCGTGACTAGAGTAGTACTCGTTAGCGTAGGCGTGGTGTCTAGGCTAGTGTTTACCTGAGTTTGCGCCCGATTCTTACGGTTAGTTGTGGTAGCCATCAGAGGTGACAGCTTTGTTGGTCTTCTTATTCCACCACGTCGGAGTTGGTGTTTCGTAGAGCTTTTGGCAGCCTTACCCAGCTACCTTCTTCCCAGTCTTATTCGAGAGTTGGATAGGTACTGTTGCTCCAAAGTGTTATTGTGTGATTGCTTTATCTACCATAAATCAGTTATTATAGAACATTGGTAATAGAGAAGTATTTAGGAACCTCGAACTCTCCCGTTGTCCTCTCACTTTAGCTATCTACTCTTTTATCATAGAATTCTCCTGTGTGTGTGTGTGTCATATATGCATAATTCCTATCATCTGTCATTTACCCCTACTTTAGTCTAGTTGGTGTATTAGTTAGTACATACATGATGGTAAACTATCAATGTCTTAAACCAATGTTTCCCAGTGGTAAAATATAAATAACGATACCTGGAATACTCCCGGTAAAATGCTACGATGGTTATCGTAAACTGCGAGAATCCTTCATATTTTAATTATGCATAAGAAATACCAACAAGCATTTTTGGCGCCGTTGCCGGGGAAACAATTGGCGTAAAGATTTTGATAATGATCTTGATATCTGCTAATCTAGTATATCGCTAGCTTTAGTAGGATTACCCTCTGTTTTGTTGAGTTGTGGAATAAGTAGAATATCAACTGTTTCAATCTTCTGGCGAAATTCTACAAGAACAAGACATAGGAGATACTGAAGAACTCAGGGTGCCTAAACATGTATGATCCATCAACAATGAGGCCCTGCCATCTCACAGATATGTATAAACGTTTATATATATTTTACTAACCATGTGTAGATTGGAGAAAAAATCATCGTCGCAAGACGTCAAAGTTCATCATATGTGACGAATAAAGACGCTGCACAACTCATTTGTGAGTCATGGTAGTTATGATTAAGAATGGTGAGAAAGTCTTGCTCATAGGCTTTAAATTTGATGAGTAGTTATCCTGTTGCATTCCTTTGCATGTTTACTTTGAATAATCCATGCATCTACCCCATCTCATATCAAATCCAAAGCATGTTCAGTTCCTTGCACATATGCATATCACTTTCATCTCTACTTAAAATGGAAAAAAATATATATATTCTCACCATACATGATCATGCTTTTTATCTCTATTTGAGTAAACCTCTAAGTGCTTTCATGCTATCTTTGTTTACTATAGTATGCTTTGGTTTGGAAGTACCGCACATACTTTTATAGGCCTTTAAATTAAGCGTGGTGCTTAGGTTAAATAGCCTACCTTAATCAAACTAGACATGGAGTTTGGTTTGGTTATTGAACTAGAAATTATTATAGTAGATATTGGATATTTTGTTGGACTAACTCTTATAGAAAACTCTCAAATTTAATTCGGGTAAGTTAAGAGATGAACTCACATCAGAGATGAATCAAGGCATATGATGAAGTTCAATAACTTTGCACAAAAGGAAGACACAGCTCATTCTCCATAGAAGAGTTGTAAGTATCAAGGTTTATTCACTTAATCTTTTGTCGCAAGTTACCTTTGCCTTGAACCATATAAAAGTACAGCTAGTAACAAAATTTGTTAGAAGAAATCTATGCTAAAGTATTCCTAGAGGTCCATTCTTTCATTAGCATAGATGAAATTCGCATGAATTATGGACCATAACCCACATTCCAAACTTATTGCAATCCTTCGGGTATGTGTCTACTAATATTTTTTGCAGGAAAGAAAGAATAAATATCTATTCATGGTTCGAAACGAAGGAGAACAAGTGTATAGAAAGGACTAAGATGGAAAGAAATCGATGTAAGAACACTTCAACACCTTCTACACTTCACCATGATAGTGGACCAATCACCCTGCAAGACATAAGGTACGTTTCTCCAAACCTCATACAACTTTAAACTACATTCAACATTTTATACCATGTTGCTAATTATCTTGGTTACCCTAACCTTATGTCATGCTAAAACGTAAAACAAATAAAATACTCTTTTTGGTTCACCTACACATTCTTGGTTCTATTTTATTAAATATCTTTAGTCTTTTAAACTTCCTTACTCTATTATAAGTATGCTTTAAAATATCACTTAAACATTCTAACATCAAAGCATATTTTTAAAAGAATTTGGTTGTGTATATAGACTATCGACCCTCTCTTGTATAAAAATATTTAAATCATATTAGGAGATTTCATAGAATCAAATCAAGGTTAGAGGTATTCTTCAAGATTATATCTTTGCCTTAACCTTGTTGGAAAATTTGAAGTAATGGTGAGTCATTTAAAAAAACAAACTATAGATTAATCTTTAACTCCTTGGTAAACAATATCCATACCTTAAATAAATAGTATATTCCTTTGGGTATGTGTTGTCTACTAATCCCTTGCAGAGAAGAAATAATGAGAAAAATAGAAGTTTGGAAGAGTGAGAAAGGAGTACAACATATGAGACAAGATGCTAATAAATAACTCAAGATGCAGGGACAGAAAAGACCAAGATGCTAATAAACAACTCAAGATGCAGGGACGGATAAGACCATTAAGATTCAATCCATCCTTTACCACATGGTGTCATCACGCTCCAGTAATAAAGGTAACATTTTAAAGGTAAGTGATCATCATTTCCTCATGATCTTGGAGTACAAATCATAGCACCATTCTCCTAATCTCAATCTTAACCAAATGAACTCAAATATGATATATCTTATTTTTAGAAGATGGTAGTCATCATGTTAATCTTGATAACTTATAAAGATGAATAATCCTTCCATAGGTTAAGTAACTCCACTCCTTTATCTTATAAGCTTAAATGCCATATTTATACTTTTGATATTCTCACCTAAGATATAAATAGACAATGTGAAAAGACATCAATCTTATTGTGCCTAGGTTTAGAGAATGAATAAATTTCTGGTTCTGTTGGTGTTTTCCCACCAATAGAGCCCATGCACTTGATCTCTACCTTGTCTTTATGAGTAGAACACACTTCAAGCAAAGTGTGGGAAGATTCCCTAAATTCTATAAGTGGGAGTTCTAGACCAGTAACAATGATGCACATAAGATTGGCTTCGAGATGCTAACAAAAAAAAAAAAGAAGAAGGTGGCACCACCATTGAAAGCGCCACTAGTGGAGACACCACTTCAATCCACATCCTTAGGAGCAAACCGAAGTACTCGATTAATGAACTACGCAAGGAAGAGTCCAGTTCAAAGGACTCAAAACATCGAACCCTCGCCGTGAGGTAACATCGGTAGTTATTCATATTTACTTTCTTACATTGCATGATTTATTTTCTCTTAACCATATTTACTTTTCTACATTAGTATTACATAGGAAATAATAAATAAATAGATATGCATTAGGTTGCATTCATTCATCTTAAAAAAAAACTTTAAGCCCCATATGAAACCCTTATAGTGTAAAAGTTATAGGAGTTCTCACTGTGGTGGCCTACAAAATAAAAATACATATCATACATTTGTACTTTCTGCATATAAACCTATAAAATCTAAAAATATTAATTGAGCATCCTGCCCCAATACTGTTATCATAAACATACTTTGAAACCTCCACAATACCCAATCCTCTAAAACGGCTAACCATTAACATTTTATCCTAATACCGTTCCACGAGTTTTGGTGTTTTGTGAGAGCTTTCTGCAGGATAACTCCAAGAGCTAGCGCACCTAGGAATCTTTATCTTCATCACTCGAAGCACATCTTTCCGACACATAGCTGACCTCTGTGTGAAGGAAGTAACTTCTTGGGTGATGAGATTGAAGTATTCCTAGCAACACTTGCTCTTATAAGTATGAGCTCCTCTGTAAGGACCACTCAGCTTCAACGCTCAACTACAACAACATCCAGCTTGGGGGAGAGCATCCCCTAATTATCAGGTAAGTATACCTATGCGATTATCGAGTCTATCTTATAGTTATAAAATACCAAAAATATATGGGCACATGAAGGTCCACGTCTGTAGAGTCTCTTATGAGTCCATTAGTCTAAAAGAAATAAAAAGATGAATAACACTCAAAACCAAATAAAAATACTCTAGCTATTTATTAAGGTGTGATCATAGAGTGTGTTTATAGTTCTATCTAGTTGTTAAGAATCAAATAAAAACTGAAGAACAATAAAATTTTGTCTTGGAGATGATGAATAGTTGCTCTATCATGATTCCTCTCAAGTGCCTAGTTTTCAACCTAAAATTCTCTCGAGTTTTAGATATGACTGTTTTGATATAAGAATTTACTTTGAACCTGAAACTTGTGAAGGCATATGCTTAAGCTAAGTCTAGGTGATTGAGGGATATGATATGAGAAAGACTGAGCTACTATTTATCTTATTCCTAACGATACTAAGTTCTGGAGATTTATCTTTTGAAAACTCTAAAAATCTTACATGATGAGCTCTTGTATGACAAAGTTTGAATTCCTACCAAAGCCATACATGATATACATTTAGATTACGAAAACCTTTGCTCATTCATGCTGCTTGCTTTGCATTAAGTTCAGTCAACCTTTGTTGTATACCTTATGAGAGCCTTGTCATGCTTTTTAATCAAGATCACTTACACACTCTGCCTACATATGCATTGCTCCTACTCTGGGAGTAAGCGCAATCATTTTTCACTTTTATCCAGATCCACCTTAAAAATGTTTTTCTCCTACACTGGGAATAAACAACCAAAAATATACCCTATAGGACAACCCCTTGTTTAATGCTCTACGTTCTTATTGTTATCTCTCCAATCTTTTATTGTATTTAAAGGATGCATAATAAAGATAGCCCATGTTTTCCTATGAAAAGTTCTAAGTTCAAGAGAGAGATTTATTTCAAAGAGCAAAAGTAGAATTAGGATTAGCCACTAAATACCATATATACACCTATCCACCATACTCCATACACATGCACATCTTGGTTTGATTGTATGACTTGACTCCCTTTGGACGCATTGTTTGACTTTACAATATATGAATTGCAAGTATTCTCATCCTTGTTTAATGCCACTCCTATGAGCTCCACTATAATAATTAGTTGTAGGAGGGCATGACAACATAAATGCCTCAGTGAGATCCACAAATATCACATACAATAAGAGATCTGAGGGTGTCATACAATTAAGCTCTGAGTTTTATTTTGAAAACTAGTAAAAACTCTAGAATATTGGTTGAGTGAAGAATTTGAGACGTAGTGCATGACTTGATTGTTCTATCTTTTAATTACTCAAGACCCACGTGAAAGTTGAAAAGCTCCGTAGCTAATGGTAAAATGGGTAAGTTTGAAAGTTAGAGCAGTTTTGTCTAATTCAAAGGAGAATTTCAGTTTGAAAGCATGTGTACTTTTGAGAAGTGAAAGCATTGTAGCAACTCCTGATCCAAGTTTAGTAGTTAGGCTTTGCTAAGGGACTAGCAAAGGGTAAGCTTGGGGGAACTTGTTGATGGTCCTTAACGCCCATTTTATACCATCAACTAATGCTCAATATAACATGATATCAACCATAAAGCATAGTTGTAGGGTTCGATTCTAACGAGTTCCACGAGTTGTGTTATTCTTGATCGTTTTGCAGGTATATCCAATTTTACATAGAATAAGAGTATCTCAAATGATGAATTGAACTACACCATTGTGATGGGCTCGTCGAGACGATCGAAACGGACATATCATTTGCTATATTCGGAGTTCAGAGTCAAAAGATATCAATTCTACACCGAAACCAACACTAGAAGACTCTAGAAGACACGGGAAGGCGATCAACCGAAGGTGGGGCCCACCTGCTACAGGGTGGGGCCGCCCGGCCCCACCAGGGGCCGGCCGGGCCCCCGGAGCCCATTCGTGGCCCGCTTCGACGGACGGCCTCTTACTGCCTTAGGGTTTGCATCTCTACTATTGCCGAGGTCGAATTAGTCCCACATCGCCTGTCTAGAAGAGGTGGAGGCTTTTCTAGACTATAAATAAAGAGGTAGACCCCCCTCCCTGAGGGCACCACATTATTATGGAGATGTAGAGGCGTCCCTCGAATGGATGACCTCTCATCTCTAGAGAATTAGGGCTAGACTTTCCAATGTAGTTCTAGTTGAGAGTTAGGGGGAGAGCGGCGCTACGCCGGGGTTGCGGAGGAGTCTTCAAGTAGAGTCATCGAGTTCTGGTATATCTTTGTATCTATTCTTGTAAGATTTATGCTTTAATATATTTATCTTCTCTATTTACTTTATGCCTTTATATTATGTTTAGTATAGTTGTTATACTTTAGCATGGGATCTCCGCCTGTATTAGGTGCTCTAGTTAGCGTACGTGACTAGAGTAGTACTCGTTAGCGTAGACGTGGTGTCTAGGCTAGTGTTTACCTGAGTTTGCGCCCGATTCTTACGGTTAGTTGTGGTAGCCATCAGAGGTGACAACTTTGTTGGTCTTCGTATTCCACCACGTCGGAGTTGGTGTTTCATAGAGCTTTTGGCAGCCTTACCCAGCTACCTTCTTCCCAGTCTTATTCGAGAGTTGGATAGGTACTGTTGCTCCAAAGTGTTATTGTGTGATTGCTTTATCTACCATAAATCAGTTATTATAGAACCTTGGTAATAGAGAAGTATTTAGAAACCTTGAACTCTCCTGTTGTCCTCTCACTTTAGCTATCTACTCTTTTATCATAGAATTCTCCTGTGTGTGTGTGTGTCATATATGCATAATTCCTATCATCTGTCATTTACCCCTACTTTAGTCTAGTTGGTGTATTAGTTAGTACATACATGATGGTAAACTATCAATGTCTTAAACCAATGTTTCCCAGTGGTAAAATATAAATAACAATACCTGGAATACTCCCGGTAAAATGCTACGATGGTTATCTGTGTGCTTGCAGAATCCTTCATATTTTAATTGTGCATAAGAAATACCAACAATTGGTAGCACAAGGATACACTCAAGTTGAAGGTCTTGACTTTGGAGAAACCTATGCACCGGTTGCAAGATTGGAGGCAATTAGAATCTTATTAGCCTATACTTGTGCCCACAACATCAAGCTCTATCAAATGGATGTGAAAAGTGCTTTCTTGAATGGATTCATCAATGAGCTAGTGTATGTTGAGCAACCCCTGAGATTTAAAGATATTAAGAAGCCCAACCATGTCTACAAGTTGAAGAAGGCTCTCTATCGCTTGAAGCAAGCTCCAAGGGCATGGTATGAAAGATTGAGAGACTTCTTGCTCTCTAAAGGGTTCAAGATGGGGAAGATTGATAACACTCTCTTCACCAAGAAGATTGGGAATGACTTGTTTGTGTTACAAATCTATGTGGATGACATTATCTTTGGATCAACCAACCAAGACTTTTGTGAAGAGTTTGGAGAAATTATGGCAAAAGAATTTGAGATGTCTATGATTGGAGAGCTTAGTTACTTCCTTGGTCTACAAATCAAGCAATTGAAGAAAGGCACATTTGTGAGTCAAAGCAAGTATATCAAGGACATGTTGAAGAAGTTTGGGATGGAAGAAGCAAAGTCAACTGGAACTCCAATGGGAACAAATGGTCATCTTGACTTGGATACATGTGGCAACATGGTAGATCAAAAGTTGTATCGGTCCATGATTGGAAGCCTACTCTATGTGACCGTTTCTAGGCCGGATGTCATATTTAGTGTGTGTATGTGTGCAAGGTTTCAAGCTTCACCTAGAGAAAGTCATTTGAAGGCAACCAAAAGGATATTGAGATATCTTAAGCACACACCAAATATTGGATTATGGTATCCCAAGAGGTCAAACTTTGAGTTGATTGGATATTCGGACTCCGACTATGCGGGATGCAAGGTGGATAGAAAGAACACTAGTGGTACATGCCAACTATTGGGTAGGTCACTTGTCTCTTGATCATCCAAGAAACAAAATAGTGTTGCACTCTCTACCGTAGAAGCCGAATACATTAGTGCGGGGAGTTGTTGTGCTCAATTGCTATGGATGAAGGCCACATTGAAGGATTTTGGAATCAAATTTGGACAAGTGCCATTGCTATGTGACAATAAAAGTGTCGTGAAAATCACCACCAATCCGGTTCAACATTCAAGGACAAAGCACATTGACATAAGGCATCACTTCATTAGAGATCACCAAGCTAAAGGGGACATTTCTATTGAGAGTGTTGGCACCGATGATCAACTTGCCGATATCTTTACCAAGCCACTTGATGAGAAGAGATTTTGCACATTGAGAAATAAGTTGAACATTCTTGACTTCTCCAACATGAAATGAATGCACCCCCAATTATTTGACATGCCTCTCCTTCGACTAAAGCAAAGGTGAAATTGTTTGGCATGATGCATTCATATTTGCTAAGGACTTGCTTAGAACATATAGACATTTTCTGGTGGTATCTCTTGCTTATTAGGCTTATTCATGAAAACAAAGTGTTTTTGAGTACATATTATGCCATCATTGCTTCTATGTCTTGTATGATCTAGTGGCTAAATATGACTTGTTTATAAAAATGTGAACCTAGTGTTTGATCTAGTTAAATGAGCAAGAAAGGATTTAGTTCAACATTGACAAGATAACCATTGAAAGATGTGTGAAGAAGCTTGTCATTGGTTCAAACCAAACTAGATTACTTATACAAGTTTACTAGTTTGAACCACAAGAGAAGGAAGTTTATGGAAACAAGTGATCCCCAACTTTAAGTGATCATCTCTCTACTCCAAGCTCCCTCCATGATTTCAAGTCTACACCAAGCATGATCATATCCCTTTATGGTCAGTGATGACGAAGGTGGAGAGAATACTAAGATGGGGGAGAGAAAAATAAAGATAGCATGCATCAAGGGGGAGAGAAGATGAAGATTGAAGAATGGGAAGGGATCAAAATGTTGAAGCACACAAGTAGGGGGAGCAAGCTCATGAACATGATTGATTGCATTTGAATGTGCATATTCATATGATTGCTTGCATTGCATTTCATAAGTGATATCTCTCTTGGCTTGTGTGGTGCTTGCTAGTATAGAACTTGATTGATGAATTGATTACTAGCATGCATAGGGTCTAGCTAGATTTAGTCTTTTCAAGTGGTATCTAGAAACCATGCTTTTAATGTTGATCTCACGGGGTTTCTAGATATTTGATGTTTCTAGCTAGATTTGGTGCTAAGGATGGTTCATGATGTGTACTCTGATGGTATCACGCTTCAAAGGTCCATTCTATACACCTTAGCATCAATTTGGTAGAAATGACTCTCCTAAAACCGCTTTATCCATCATGTGTGCAAAGCTTCTAATCCAAACTCTTAGGACACATGTAGGGGGAGCCATAGCTACCAAATGTGTTTTACATGACTTGTCCGATTCTTTTCACAAGCTCAAATTGCTTGGACAAGTGGTGTAAAGCCAAAACTGAATTTAATTCCTATCTTTATGGAGGTTATCATCAATTACCAAAAAGGGGGAGATTGAAAGCCCTAGTTTGTTTTTGGCTAATTGATGAAACCTAGGACTAATCCTAATGCTAAGTGTGTAGCATTAGAGAAAGGGGAGGTCCAAGCCAAGTGGTGGAATGGTGATCAAGGTGATGGAGATGACCACAAGTGATCAAGTACCACACTTGGAGATGAAGGAAGATGAGGAGCAAGATGGAATGCTAAAGGCAAAGGTACATGTTAGGGCATTTCCATTTTGCCGGCCATAGGCGAGTAGAGAAGTTGATGGCCAGGTTTAGGATTGATAACCGTACTATTAAGAGGGGCGATGTCGCGCAATATTGGTTATCTAAGTGCCACTAGGTGAGCAATGACTTTGCATATGCATTAGGGACCTAGTGTGCTAACAATCTCTTGCAAAATCCATTTGAAAATGCTAACCCACGTGCACAAGTGGAGAGACACTTTTGTGTTGGCACATGAGAGCAAGAGGTGATGGTGTTTCGTATGGAACCCTCCCGCTGAGTTCACGAGACGGGACTCGGAGGTTTTCGGACAATTTGGTGTCACTCAGAGGTGACCGGACGCTGTCCTAGTAAGGACCGGACGCGTCCAGTCAGTTGGTGGAGTCCGGCGTTTTTCAGTGGCGACCGGATGGCACGTGACCGGACCGTCCGGTGCCAAGGTTTTGTTTGCGGCCGTGGTGCACAGTGCGAGCACCGGACGCTGGGGGCGTCCGGTCATGAAAAGGGGACGCGTCCGGTTGCCGAATACCCTCTCTAGAACCTCTCTGGTCGATGACCGGACTCTGGTGTCCGGGCGTCTGGTGGTTGGGACGGACGCGTCCGGTCAATCTACGGTGGGCGCGAGTTGTTTCAACCGTTGGTGCGCAACGGATATATTCAAATGTCAGTGACACGTGGCTCGGTGAGAGTGACCGGACGCCGTGACCGGACGCGTCCGGTCGTCACTTAAACAGCATCCGATCGACGCGCAGAAACCTGTTCTTGAGTGTAACAGTTGGGTGTCTTTTGGGGTGCCTATATAAGGGAATTGGCCGGCTTGGGGAAGTCTCTCTTGGCACTTTGACATACATGACATCCTCTAGAGCTAAGCAAACCTCCTCCCTCACTTTGCATGTCTCTTGATTGATCTAGAGAGTGATTGGGAGAGCTTCTAGTGCATTGGCCTTGTGATTGAGCATCTAGTGGCACTAGTGAGCGTTCTTGCTGCGATTGAGCTTATTACTCTTAGTGATTTCTGTCACCTAGACGGTTAGAGCAGCGAGCCGGAGTTGAGCAAGGTTGAAGATTGTTCTTGACCACTCCGGAGGTGATTGTGAGGGGTGTTGATCCCACCCCGCGGGAGATCGCGAAAGGAATCCTTAGTGGAATCTCGTGTCATTGAGTTACCCTCACTTTGTGTGAGTTCTTGTGGCGCCCGGTGAGGGCTTGGCTTCTGACGCCAATTAGCCACCGAACTACCGAGTGTGTGGTCGACACAACGGGGAGTAGCCTGCCGGCAAGCACGTGAACCTCGGGATAAAAATCTTGTGTCCCTCGGTGTTCTTATGTGGTTTGATCCTTCGAGATCAACTTGGATTTCTCCATTGGATCATCTCTTCGGGTTTCTTTGTATTGACAAGACGGTGATTGGTCATCATCCTGAAGGCATGGTTTGCACACTCGGTTTCCTTCCTAGCGATTACATTTGTGCAAAGTAGTGTATTAGGTTGTGTAACATAGTTGAATTGCTAAGGACCATATTCGTAGTGTGCCTAGTGTATTAGGATTGCTAGAATTGGTTAGGTTGGCTTGCAACCCCCCACTAGGCTAGCGCAACACTTGCTTCGCCATTTAGTTTACTAACCAGTTTTGTTTAGTGCATTGCGAGGAATTTTTATAGCCTATTCACCCCCCTCTAGCCATTTAGGACCTTTCAACCGACAGGCCGGCACTTCCTCCCAAGTTCTTCCCCTCTCTATCTCTCTATTTCTAAGACTAGATCCTAATAAGGACTAGTCTCCTTAATTGCTAACCCTAGAGAGGTCATCCATTCAAGGGACACCTCTCTGATCCTCCTCAGAGAATATGAATTAGGGTTTCATGGGGATGCCTCCCCCTGGGGGGTCCTGCCCTCCTTTTATAGTCCGGTGGGATGAACGTGAGCCCTTGGATCAAACCGACTTTGGCGGACGGCTGAGATTGAAACCCTAAGGCGGTGGAGCATCCTGGGCAAAGCGGGCCATGAACGGGCTAGGGCCCAGACCGACCGGTCTAGGCCTAGACCGGCCGGTCTGGCCTGGTGGCCGTTGGCCCTCTGCTTCGGCGTAGTGTCTTCTCACGTCTTCTAGAGTATTCTAGCGCAGCCCCCGCGGTGGAATTCATATCTTTTCATCCGAAACTCTGAAAATGGTAAATAATATGTCCATTTCGATCGTCTCGACGAGCTCTTCATAATGGTGCAGTCCAATTCATCATTTGAGGTGCTTGTAATCTGTCATGTTGGTCCTTTTTGGTAGCTTTTCTGCTATGTACCTGTAGAAACATGGATTCACCAAAACTCGTGGAATTCCGTTAGTGTAAACCCTAAGTCTATGTTGGTGATCGCAAATACGCCTCTTTCGAGAGTTAGTTGACAGGTAGATTTGGTCATTAACTACCGTCAACACTCATGGCCTAATTAATCTCTGGTGA
The DNA here is from genome assembly GCA_015844335.1 of Chrysopogon serrulatus. Classification (NCBI taxonomy): domain Eukaryota; kingdom Viridiplantae; phylum Streptophyta; class Magnoliopsida; order Poales; family Poaceae; genus Chrysopogon; species Chrysopogon serrulatus. The sequence goes on from JADLZL010001799.1 coordinate 203,072, forward strand.
TCTCTTTGGTGCCATATCGGAGAGCTTCGATAGCCATCTAAACAACCCATAATCATCCAATTTAACCATTTTGTTGGAAATGGCTTGACTTTCAATTGATCTTTTGGCTTCAACTAAGCTAGCTAGTGTTAGATTGATAAGTGTGCATCACATCCACTAACTAGACTAAACCTAGGTCAAGCCACCCATTGATATTCCCCTTAATAACATGGCCAAAGGACAAAACAAAGGCATATAGTACTTTAAATTTCTCGCAATGCCAAAGTCTTTTAGAATTAGTCTATCCTTAATTTTCTTGCATATCCTTTGAAACTAAAATGAATTCCATCATTAGGGGCATGAAAACCATAATTGGCCAATCATTCATCATTGTGACCGCACTAAGTAATGTCGCTATATGTTGACACTCCTTAATGTCATCATAAATACTAGGTTATCATCCTCAGCAGTGACATGAAGAGTGTGGCATTAAGTTATGCAACTATTTAAGGGAATATAAAATAGATATCCACAAGCGTACAGATGAAATACCATTGTAGCATTTTACCTAGAGTATTACTAGGTTGACATTTATATTTTACCACTGGGAAGGTCTTCTAGTTCATGTGTATGTAAGCTGTGTGACTAGACTTATGATAGATGTGTATAACCATGTTCTCACTACTCAATGCAGGGGTAAGTCACAAGATAAATAATAAATATAAGTATAAATCATCAGCATAAACAGATAGAGACTCCTAGCTATATCATTAAGGTTACTAGTAGAACATCAAGAGATATTCCTAAATTATTTTTAGCTACATGCCAGTGCATACTATGGTTAGTTCAACTATACTTAGTAGTCATTGCTAGGAGTTAGCATTATATCTATCCATAGGGAAACATACTAGGGAAGTTTGAGAGCATAGCATGTCCTTTCTTCGTATACAAATCCTACTGTGCCTATAAACAGGGGGTAGAATACATATGACTCAATATGATTATCACACCTGCGATCTACCACCAAACCCGACCTATAGGATGCATTCATAGGTAAACAACATATAAGAACCACGCTTACACAATGTCGACCACTCACCCAATGTTCGATGAGCTCTATACAAACCTATAAATAAATATAATGTTAATCTAGCTATACTAAGGATATAACCATAATAGCCAAAGAACTATAAACTATGAACATAAGCATGATGATATTCATCAATTCAATCAATTCAATTGTAGTAATCATAAATATATACAATAATAGAGAACATAGGTGAGAGGAGGTAAAGAACTACACCAATGCACACTCTTGATGGATCTAGAATCCAAGCCTTCACTTGCCTCCCTCTAGTTCTATCTAGCTATCTAGGCCCTAGCTAAGGAGCTATGGTTAGGGTGTTGGGCTAATGATTGGACTTTGAATGAGAGGTGAATGAATGAACCTCCCCTAGGGGTCTATTGACGGTGGATAGCGTCAACTTTTTATAGTGAAATAAACTTGAGGAATGATCAATACACATAGAAGATAGGGGTTTTAACTAATAATTCCATGAGTTTTGGTGATTTCATATTTCCAGGCAGTGTTCCAGAAAACCATGGTGAAGGACACAATTATCAAACAAATTAGTAAAATCATCTCACGCTTAAACATACGCCATTGGGCTCTACATGGATCAAGAAGGCAACCCACCAAAGTTGGGCCCAAAAGGCTCAACTTGAGGGCCGGCTGGCCTAGGGCTTGGGGCCAGGCGGCCTTCCCCAATACAGCCTTGGCTCAGCTTCTGGAAGCTTTCTCCACCACATTTAAGGGTCAATATCCACCGTACGTGAAGTCGGTTTGATCGAACGGCTCGTATGCATCCCACCGGGCTATATAAAGGGACCCCTGGCCCCCTGACGAAGGCATCCCTGAAACCCTAATTCATTATCTCCAGTTGGATCACCGTGAGAGGGGTCCCTTGAATGGATCTACCTCTTAGACTAGCTATCTAGTTCTAGAAATAGAGAGAGGAGTTGAGAGTAGAGTTTTAGAGGAGTTCCGGCCTGTCAGTGCTTCTCTTCGGCTGTATTCTCTGGGATCAAGCCCCTCGCCTAGGACTTGGTTCTGAGGTTCTTCAATCATCATCTTCTTATGTAAGTAACTTTATATTCATATTGTTCTTCTAGTTCACAATTCTTTTGAGTAGTTTAGTCTATAGGACGATGTAGATTGAAGTTGTAGTATAGGTGTAAGCATGGTGCTTAGATCTAGATTACTTGTGAATGTCCCCTGTCTTTTCGGTAGATGGTAGCTCGCGAAGGTGACTTATAGCTTCATTGAATCCTCTGTAATCCATCACCCATTATTAGAAGGATTGGCAGCCATATATAGGTGCTGGTAGGGAAGAACTCTGATTTCTACCCCTATTCAAGTTACCTGGCGGTGTTAGAACATTAGAAAATACCTTTTTACCGAGGTTCGAAGTAAACGTAGTTTTAGTGATCTCCTCTTATCTCTAGCTAGGATTGATATCTACTGGTTAGGTTGGATCGTAGTTATACTCACACATTTTCTTATGGATATGATATTTAAAACCTCCGGGTGAAGTGCTACATCGATATTAGATCTGTGCGCTTGCGGATAGTCCTATTTTCTTGTGTGCATTTAATTTATATCAACAGGGTCCTGCCTTCTTTTATAGCTCGAAGCAATGATTATGAGCCATTAGATAAAACTGATTGGGTGGACAGTGGAGATCAATCCTTAAAGGCGGTAGAGCAACCTGGGCGAAGCGGGCCACCAGCAGGGCCCACTAGGGATCGACTAGTCTAGGGGTGGGACCGGGCGGTCCCCCTGGCCAACTCTCGGCCCATCTTCCACGGTGATCTTCTGCTTGATCCTTCTAGAGTGTTCTTGCATTGCAGTGGCGTCCATTTTTCCACTCTATGTTCCGATAAACTCCTGTGATTGCATCTTTTCCAGTTTACACATGCAGAAACATTGAAACACCAAAACTCATAGAATTCTATTAGGGCATACCCTATATCTACGTTGGTGATCACAATTGCATCCTTTTCGATAGCTAGTTGATGGTTAATTTAGGTACTTAATGACCATCAACACTATAAAACACACATTAGTCATAATGATTGGGTCATTATTGACAGTTGTTAACTTTAAATATATGTCAGCAAACCCTACATAAATACTTAAAATGAATCACCAACAAAGGTATAGTGTTTCTAACTAAGAAGTTCCACAAGTTTTGGTGAATTTGTGAATACGGGAGGATATTTACTTAGAAAATGGGTAATAAATCATGACCATATGCGATGAAACTGACTTAAAAGGACCCCCAATCCATCGTCCAAGATAACCTGCAAAGAATCAAGTTGAATGGGCTCAATGGGCCAGCCCCACCTGTAGGCTGGCCGCTCAAGGGGGCCCTCCTGTCAGCCTCCGCTTCTGTTGACGGCTATTAATGACCAAATTTACCCGTCAACTAACTCCTAAAAAAGGCACAATGGTGATCACCAACATAGACTTAGGGTTTGATCCAAGGGCTCATGTTCATCCCACCGGGCTATAAAAGGAGGGCAGGACCCCCCCAGGGCAACACACATTCATTTGCAATTCTCTCAAACCCTAATTGAGATGTGTCCCTCGAGTGGATAACCCCTCTGGGGCCAGCCATCAAGAGAAGATTAGTCCTTTCTAGGTCTAGTCTTTAGATAATAGTGAGATGGAGAGTGAGGGAAGAGTTAGGAGAAGGTGCCGGCCTGTCGGTGCCCTCTCTACAGCTTGTACCTTGGCGGGGTCAAGCTCTACTTGAGCTTGCTCCTGGGATGTCTTTGGTGATCAACTTCTAATGCGAGTAAGTTCTATGCCTTTATTGTTTATCTGGATCACGACTCTCTTTGAGTGCTTTATTCCTGTTCTAGAGGGATTAGAGTATTATCGTAGGTGTAAGCATGGTGCTTAGGCTTAGGATAATCATGGATGCACCCTACATTCTGGATTTGGTGGTAGCTCACGAAGGTGATATATAGCTCCGTTGAATCTTATTTATCCCACTATCCCATTTGTAGGCCAAGTAGGACGCGGTTGCTAAGAAGATCTACATCCTATGTCGGTGTCCCTCCTTATGTAATGTCCCCAGTTAGGAATATAAGACATAGACTTACCCAAGTTAGAAGAAGTGAACCATAGTTATCCTCTCTACTCTCCTATTATCATCAACCTTGATTGCTGCTCTCAACCACATTGACTGTCGCCCTAGTTCTACCCTAGTTCTACCCTAATCTAGTATCTATCTTCACCTTATTGCTACCCCTAGTTAAGTTGGACCGTAGTTGATCTCACACGTTTCTCAGTGGAATGAAATCTGGAATACTCTGGGATAAAGCTACAACGGTATCCGTACGCTTGTGGATCATTCAGTGGGCGTTAGCAGATATCAACACGCTTTTTGGCGCCGTTGCCGGGGATAGGGATTTATCTCTATTTTTGGTAGCGACGTTAAGAAGTGTCAACAAGCTTTTTGGTGCCGTTGCTGGGGAAACGGTTTGCTGAGTTGACTACGAACCTAGCTTAACTTTTTTTTCTTTTATCCTTTTTCTCTTTATCCTTCTTTCTTATCTTTTACTCCTCTCTTCTTTCTTTCTTCATTCTTTCTATTTTCTTTTCTTTTCAACTTGTGGTTTAGCATGAGTCACATTCCTATCAATCAATATGCTAAACCCACGAGTGCAAGCTTTAGGCCACTTGAATCCTCAGAGCCTATCTTGGCATCTGGTTATGAGCTGCGCCCGTGTTGGGTAGACTTTGTCCAAAAACAATCCTTCTCGGGAGAAGGCGATGAAAACCCATACTCACACCTACGGGAGTTCTTACTAAGATGTGCATGCTTTCGCATTGCTGGCATGTCTGATAAGACTCTACGATGGAAGCTTTTTCCATTCTCTTTGACTGGAAAAGCTAAACATTAGTACAACAAAACCGTAGGGAGTATGCAAGGAGATTGGGAATTGCTATGCTCTGAATTTCAATTCAAATTCTTTCCCATCTCTAAGGTAATTGATCTCCAGGAAGAGGTTCTAAGCTTTAAACAATTAGAGGAGGAATCTCTAGAAACATCATGGGATCGCATTAATGATCTTCTTACTATAGGCCCTGAACTTTCTATTCCAGACGCAATGTTGCTTCAACACTTTTACTTAGGCCTTACTAAGGATTCTAAGAAGTCCCTTGATATAGTTTCTAGAGGATCTTTTCTTCATGTGACTGCTAATGAGGCAAGGTCTTTGATTGATAAACTTTGTGGAAGGACACCTTTCCTAGCATTCAATATGAACCCCCTGAGAAAGAGAAGGAATTGTTTCCTAGACAAGAGGAGGTTTCGATAGCTAGATCACACTTATTCCAATCCCATAATTTAGCTATCAGTCCCAAACCATCGACATTCAAAAATCCACCAAGGGAAGAAGAAATTCAACCTTTGGAGGATAACTCTTTCGATGTTGAAGTTGGGAAGAGCCTAAACTTCCAGTCCTATAAAAGACCTTCGAGTGAACATAACTCAAATCCTCTCAAGAAGGAATCTCTTGAAAAGCATCCTCTTTGGAAAGAATTCAAGGATGGCATGTCTAATGATGTCATGCATGAACCCATCTTAAAACCCATCCTTGACCCTAAAGAATTCCCTGACTCTTGTTCTCCTAAGTCTCATGATGACCTTAGAGATCCATTAAGACACATAGAATGTAGGAATCAAGAAGGACTCGAGGATGACCAATAAGTGCTACAACAATGGCTGGAATGTGTAGAATGGATGGACAAGGAAGAAGTCTTAATAGAATCCAGTCTAGACTTAGATTCAAATAATGAACCTATAACCCATCTAAGCCTAGAGGAAGCCATTGTCGAGACTAGCTTGAGAGCCACCAATCCCAAGGAAATATTGGATAATAATATGATTGATGAAAGTCATAGGCATGAAATAAAGGAGACAATATTTTCGTCTATAGACATTCATGTAGAATCACCCTTGGAGATTGGTAAGGGAGATGACATCAATGAGCATAGAAGCTACTACAAAAAGACCTCATCAAAACTATGCTCATATGACACATCTCCTGAGTCTCTTGGTCTCTCTACCATGACCACACTCGAGATCTTCAACCCCCTCATACATCTTGTCCATAAAAACTTTAAAAGGAAGGTTGTAGATGCATATATTTATCATAAACATTACAAGTCTCGATATGCGAATCTTGAGGTAGGAAGATAAGGATTGGTGTTGGAGGGGAAACCACTTCACCATCTTGAAGCACGATTCTGAGGTTTCCCAACAATGAGCTTTTGTCCTAAGACTAGCGCTTTCGACATACAACATGAACTCTTGCCTGAAGTGCCCTTATGAGATGAGCATAGAGATATAATTGTGAAAATATTCCTTCGGGTATTCTTGTCACTAACCTTTCCAGGTTTGAAGCAAGATGAATGAAGGATGATGGTGTAAGGTATGTCCAACCAATTATTATGCAACATTCGATCACATCCATCCAAACTTGATCTTGCCTTGCAAGAATTCAAGTGTGGGGGACATGCTTCTTTGAAAAATCAGATGCCATGTTGCTAGTCTTGGTTGTCTCTACCTTTAAGCCATGCTTAACTGCCATATAAGAATCATGCTCTCTCATCTCTACTTGAATAATGAATCTCTATAATGCTTTCATGCTACCTGTGCTTGCTATAGTATGCTTAAGGTTTTGAAGTATTCTCACACACCTTTTAAATTAGGCATAGTGCTTAGTTTAAACTGTTTTCTAGAATTAAATTAGACATGGTGTCTAGTTTGATCTTGAACCAAGAGGTGTGCTGATTTTGTTTCTAAAGGCTTTTAAATTAAGCATGGTGCTTAGGTTGAAATGCCTTCCTGAATCAAATTAGACGTGGTGTCTAGGTTGGTTCTTGAACTTAAAGTATACTCTAGTAGACATTGGATATTTTGTTGGACTAACCCCTGCAGGAAAATTCTAGAATCCAATATGGGTAAGTCAAGAGATGAATTCAAATCGGAGATGAAGCAAGGCAGATGACAAACTCCAATAACTTTGCACAATGAAGACACAGCTCATTCATCATTGATAGAAGGACTGTAAGTATCAAAGATTATTCACTTTGTCTTCAACTGCAAGTTACCTTTGCCTTGAACCATGGTTGTATAAAACATGTGCATAAATTAGAGATAACAATCCCCCATTCAAATCAGTATATTCCTTCGGGTATGTGTTGTCCACTAATCCTATGCGGGCATAAAACAAAGATTGAGACAGAAATCCAAAATGGCAAGGAGCAAAAGGAAGACAACATGACAAAGGGATAAGAAGAAATGAGCACCATCTAGGAATAAGAGGAACTATGAACCGAGATATGAGATTGAACAAACAAGGAAAGCATCGAGCAAAAAAAAAAGACCATCGATGGTCATCTACTCTTTCGTCACATGGTGTCATTGTGCTCCAATGATGAAGGTAACATCCAAAGGTAAATGGTCACTACTTAAAATGCTTCTCCTTGGTTTTGGTATGAACATGAATAAAGAACTTAACATGTTTGAGTAATAATTATCCATGATCAATCCTGATTAACTCAATATGTCTAGTTCTTGGAGGTTGTTCATAGCATCACTATCTTGATTTGTAGTCTTAACCAAATGATCTAAAAAGTTACACATCTTATGCTTGGAAGATGATAGTCATGATCATGTAAAGACCGACACATCATGTACAGATAGACAATCCTTCCATAACACTTGTAGCCTAATGAACTTAAATATTACATCCTTGCTCAACCTTTTGATCCTACCTCTCATGATATGTTGAACAAAGCACATAACATCAACTTCATATTGTTCAACGTGACTAAGGACAAGAGATGTGGAATAGAAGTTTTGGTTCTACTGGTGTTTTCCCACCAGTAGAGCCCATGCACTTGATCTCTGTCTTGTCTTCATGAGAAGGACACACTTTAAGCGAAGTGTGAGGGAGTCAATTCCCTACTTTGTACAAGTGGAGGTTTTGGACCTGTCAAAGCAAAATCAACTCTCAAAATCAAGACGGGTTAGGTAGAAAAAGCTGATACATCATAAAGGGCATCATCATAGAAATCTTAAATCTTCACCAAAAGAGCTAGCTTGGAGAAGAAGCATTCCCGTGCACCCAACCAAAGAAACTCCAATTGTGTCAATACGGGAGGAATCAACAAGAAGGGAGAAGTCTTATCTGGAGGACTTAAAAATCCGAACCCTTGCCGTGAGGTAACATCGGTAGTTATCCATATTTACTTTCTTGCGTTGCATGAATTATTTTCTCTTTAGCATGTTCACTTTTTCTACATTAGCATTGCATAAAAAAATATACTAAAAATAAATATGCATTCATCTTGTTAGATAATTCATGCATTATAAAACTTGAAGCCCCATGTGAATAGTTCTATGGTGTGTAAAAGCCCATAGGAGTCCTCACCGTGGTGGCATAAAAATAACAAAAATAATCATGCATACATGTTTTCTTTCCTGCATAATAAAAATAGAAAATCCAAAAATAATCATTGAGCATCTTGCTGCACTGTATACACTATAACAACCTTTGAAAAGCTCTCACAACAACCAGTTCGTGAAACGGCTAACCACTAACTGCTTACCCTAATCCGTTCCACAAGTTTTAGTGTTTTGTGAGATGTTTGCTGCAGGATGACTCTAAGAGCTAGTCCACCTAGGAATCTTCATTGACAACACTCGAAGTACACCTTCCCAACACACAGCTAATCACTGTGTGGAGGAAGCAACTTCTTGTTGGATGAGATTGAGATTCCCAGCTACACTTGCTTTTGTAAGCATGACCTCCACCGAGAGGACTGCTCAGCTTCAATGCTCAACCACGACAACAACCAGCTTTGGGAAAGGCATCCCCTAGGTACCTAGGTAAGTGTACCTACGCGATTATCGAGTTAGTCATAAAAAAATATATACCAAAAATATGTGAGCACATGAAGGTTCACCGTTCACCATAGTATCATAAGAAAACTTAAAAATACAAAAAATATGTGGACACATGAAGGTCCATGCTTTTTTGAGTCTTTCGAGTCTTATATAGTATGAGTCTTTGAAAATGTAAAACCAAATAAAAATGTTTGTCTAGATAGAGTCAATAAATAGGCAAGACCTGAAGATGATCCTTAATGATGAAAATGATGAAAAGCTGCTCTGTCATAATACCTTTGAAGTACCTAGTTTTTGGACATAAGTTTTCCTGAGTTTTGGTTTTAACCGTTTTAACATGAAGATTTGCTCTGAGCCTAAAACTTGTGGGTTGCATATGCTTGAACTAAGTCTAGGCAATTGATTGATCTAATTGAGAAAGTTTGAGCTGCTATTTATCTTGTTTTGAGTGACACTAAAGTTCTAGAGATTCATCTTTTGAAAAATGCAAAACATTACATGATGAGTTCCTGTATGACAAAGCTTACATTCCCACCAGAGCCAACATGATGAGATAGGCTAGACAAACTTCCACATATATGCTGCTTGTCTTGTATTGCGTTTTGTCAACCTTTGTGACCCTTGTGAGAGATTTGTCATGCTCTTGAATCAAGATCCACTTACACTCCACCTTCATATGCACTACTCCACACTAGAGTAGGCGCAACAACATGTCATTCCATCTACACCCATCCAAAAATGTTTTGCTCCTACATTGAAGAAAACACCAAAAACATTTCCATTAGATAGCCACCCAATAAATGCTCCATGTTCTTGTTGCTATCTCTCAAAAATCTTTTATGTCAAAAGGAGTGTTATGAGCTATGCAAAAGTTATCATGAAACAAAAAGATAAACTAAGGGAGTTGAAAAAAATGGACAAGTGTCCAAGAGCAATAGGTACTTAGATGCCTGCCTCCCTGATGAAAAAAAAAGAAAAAAAAGAGAGAGAAAAGATAGCTCATACTCTCTAGCCAAGTTTCAAATTCCAAAAGAGAGATATGTCTTCAAGGAGCATAGTAGAATTAGGTTCCACCACATATCCACCATATCCATACACTTGCACATCTTGATTCGATTGTATGACTTGTTTCTCCGTGGATCCATTGTTTGACTTGACAACACATGCATTGCAAGTTTGCTCTTTCAAGTTTTCTCCTTACCTATGAGCTCCACATAAGCCTTAGTTATAGGATGAAAAGAAAGGCAGCCATCACTACTGCCTTGGTGAGAATCCACAAATACCACATAGATTAAGAGATTTGAGAGTGTCATACATGGGAAACTCTGAGTTTTATTTGAAAACCTCTAAAAACTCTGGAATGATAGTTGAACAAAGATCTTGATACATAGTACTTGGCTAGATCTTTCTGTCTTTCGATTGCTCAAGACCCAAGTAAGAGCTAATAAGCCCCATGGTCAAAGGTAACATAAGTAAGTTTGAAAGTCAGCTCAGTTATTGCTTAAGCTTGGAGGAGAATTTTTGTCTAAATGCAGATATACTTCTGAGGAGTTACATCAAGATGGCTCCAAAGCTTAAACTTATACATATCTTTTGATAAGCTTTCTGAGCTTAGCTTTGCTATGGGACTAGCAAAGGTTAAGTGTGGGGGTGTTGTTGACGGTTATTAATGACCAAATTTACCCGTCAACTAAATCCTGAAAGGGGCACAATGGCGATCACCAATATAGACTTAGGGTTTACACTAACGAAATTCCATGAGTTTTAGTGAATCCTTGTCTCTACAGGTACACATCGGAAAAGCTATAAAAAAGGACCAACATGACAGATTACAAGCACCTCAAATGATGAATTGGAATGCACCACTGTGAAGAGCTCGTCGAGAGAATCGAAACAGACATATCATTTACCATTTTTTAGTTCCAGATGAAAAGATATGAATTCCACCGCGGGGTCTGCACTAGAAGACTCCAGAAGGCACAAGAAGACACTACGGCGAAGCGGACCGCGAACGGGCCCGGAGTGGGACCAGCCGGTCTGCTACAGGGGGCCAATCAGGCCCAGCTTCGGCCCACATGCTCCACCGCCTTAGGGTTTCAATCTCAGCCGTCTGCCAAAGTCGGTTTGATCCAAGGGCTCACGTTCATCCCACCGAGCTATAAAAGGAGGGCAGGAACCCCCAGGGCAACACACATTCATTTGCAATTCTCTCAAACCCTAATTGAGATGTGTCCCTCGAGTGGATAACCCCTCTGGGGCCAGCCATCAAGAGAAGATTAATCCTTTCTAGGTCTAGTCTTTAGATAATAGTGAGATGGAGAGTGAGGGAAGAGTTAGGAGGAGGTGCCGGCCTGTCGGTGCCCTCTCTACGGCTTGTACCTTGGCGGGATCAAGCTCTACTTGAGCTTGCTCCTGGGATGTCTCTGGTGACCAACTTCTAATACGAGTAAGTTCTATGCCTTTATTGTTTATCTGGATCACGACTCTCTTTGAGTGCTTTATTCCTGTTCTAGAGGGATGTCGGTCCCTAATTTTAGGAGACCAAATGCATCCGTATTTGCGCTAGGATCATGCACAAATATGCACACAATTACAGAAATGGGACACTGATATATATAATATAAAATCTGAGCTTTATTGATAAATAAAATAAGGTCTTACAATAGTCAATGTTCATAGGACATGGCCATAGGCCTTACATAACTAACGATGTTCCATCGCCGCTAGGCGGCAGCTTTATTACATAGGGGTGATGTCTACTACAGCGGAAACTATAGTGAAGCGATACACACTATTCCACAGGCATGCTTGAGCGCGGTCGAAATCCTAAGTCCTAGTATGTCCTTCCAGCAAGTCCGATCAGTCCTCGCGCGTCTCCTAGTCCTCGTCATTCGCCTCCTCGTCGATGTCGAAGCTCCCCTCGGGATCATTATCTGTGAGTCAACAAGGGTGAGTACATAAAGTACTCAGCAAGTCCCAACAAGGGTGGATGGTGGAGATAGTAATATTATTAATAAGTGAGGTTTGGGCCCTGGGAGAGCATCATTCTTCTCGCCAGTTCCCGGTTAGCATTAAATAACCATTTAGACCGTTAGTACATTTTATTTCAAGGAAATCTAATCAAAGGGGACCTCATCCTAGCGGTTGCCCATTACCAAGGACGTGGCTATTCGAATAGGATTGAAAAACTCTGCAGAGGGGTACAATTTTCCCCACACGATAGACACAGTCTAACCATGATCGATGATTGGGGACAGGCCTAACAAGATCTCGTACCGGATAGAGAGCTACCTTAGGTTTTCATATAATTCCACTACGGACTACTCGGGGGATCGAAACCCACACACATCGGGATGATCACACAGCATCCTAGAACATCGAGTGGTTGGATGATCACACAGCATCCGACTACGGATGGTTATATAGCATCCAGATTAATAAAAGGTGCTCGCACACGGCACAACAATAAATTTTACATGGAAGACCACATAGCAACCATGTCGATCAGACCACGGTAGATCACACAGCAGCCGTGTCCTCTCCTGTTAACCCGTTGCCGCGCTGGCCCCCCCAGTGGAAATTATATTTCTACCTAACGGGGTGTGAGACCAGGTCTACCCATATAGACATGTGGCTGTACGTATATCAGACTAGGTGAGATGGCCTATGAACCGGTCCTTATACGACTGAAACGAGTATCTCCCGTAGGAACCCACACAGGCGAACCTACCAAAGTAATTTATCCCACATAAATTACCCTCACTCGCTCCCGTCAAGACAAGTTTGGTTTCATTATACATCTCATTCAATTATTCATATTAATCAATATTACAAATACCAGTTTATAATATAAATGATGAAATATGTAGTGGTGGAGAAGGGGAGTTAGGACTTGCCTTCGTTGATCTCGCCTCTCGATCCCTCATAGTCCAGGTCCTCACCTTCACGGTAGTCGTAAGCCCTCGTCGATCGTCGAGAACGAAACAAGACTACCACTAAACATAAGAGCAAACATAAAAGCAAACAAAGAACTATATGGTGGTATTAGGTAAAATAAATAGAGCAAGATTTTAGAGGAATTTTGGTGGTGGTTTCGTGGGAAAAGGAATTTTAAGGTGTTGGAATATTTGTAGAATTTCTAAGAATGATCCTTTGAGAAAAGGTGGTGGAAATGATATGAATAGGTTCTAAGGTGGCTCTAGTATTTTTAGGAATTTTCTAGGAATTTTTCTATGCAAGGGAAATAGGTTTCCAATACTCGTACAATGCCCGTATGACCATCCGCGTGAAGTGCGTGTACGTGAATGGGATTAGTGCGTTGGTGACGGCAGTGATAGTTCGCCGTGATGAATACGGAGGAAGCGACTGCGGCTCAGGCGCTCGGTGGTGCTCGGCGCAGTGGACGCGAGGCACCGGTGGGCGGGCGGCGGCGGTGCCGGCCATGGCTCCAGCGGCGACCTTGAGCTGCTGGGCGGCGGCGGTGCCGACCATGGCTCGGCGGCAGCTTCCACCATGGTGGGTGGTGACGTACTTGCTCTTGCATGGAGAGCCTATGCATGGGCATGTGCTGGTGGTGTGCATCGAGTGGTGTATTTGCATGTGTGTGTGAGGTGTAGTTACGTATAGCTTTGGTGTATTTGCATGTGTGCGTGTGTGCGTGCATGTGTATTTGTGTGGAGTGTGGTTACGTATTGGTTTCCGGGCCTTGCCATTGGTGGTGATAGCAACGGCACGAAACCAATGGGGCGGCAGGTTCTACATGGGGCAGCGTAGTCGAGTGAGGTAGGAAGCTAGATGTTGTGAAAGAGGAGAAGGAGAGCTCCGGGACTCACCTCGTCTTCCCAATATGGCCGGAGGTGCTCTCGGTGGGAGTAGACCGGATGCTCAGCTTCAATGGCAGCAGCAGCAGCAGAGCAAGGGAGATGGTGTGTTCCAGGCTCCCACGGAGCTGGGAGTGGCCGTCGTGACCGCGGGGTTCGCCGGCCGGGCGTATTTATACACGGCAATGGCGGTTGTCGGAGCGGTGAGATTTTTCTCCGCCGGCCAGCCATCTTACCGACATTTGCGTATGAGCCTGGGCTTAGGGACGACTCCGTACGCTGCACTGGCTGCCTCCACGTTCGTCCATTGCTTCGGCGAGGTTGGCTCCTCGTGAGGTCACGTTCATGGCCCCAGCAGGCAGCCAGCGGTGTCCTCGTGTTTGCTTTCTATGGGGCATTGGCGTGCTGCGTTGGGCAAGGGAGTGGAAGAGTAAGTGATGAGATGGCTTCTAGGGGTCAGAGATTCACCTGTGCTGCACTGTGCCTTGCTGAGCCAAGAGCGGCCAAATGAGGAGAGAGGAGAATGAGCTCGAGATGGTTCTTTTGCCTTGTTCTCTTCTCAAAATTTGCAAGATATTTTTGGGTGATTTAAATGGAATTTGAATTTGGATTTCAAGGAGATACCACCATAAGTTCATCAAACAAGCAACACAACTTCACTCAAGCAAGATTATTTTATTTTATAAAATCTACTCGTAACTTATAATAAACCCACGCGCATAATTTTAAAAGTTTTAATTTTTTTTTGTGATTTTTAAAAAACAATCAAAAATTCAGGGTGTTACAAGGGATTACAGTATTATCGTAGGTGTAGGCATGGTGCTTAGGCTTAGGATAATCGTGGATGCACCCTACATTATGGATTTGGTGGTAGCTTGCGGAGGTGACATATAGCTCCGTTGAATCTTATTTATCCCACTATCCCATTTGTAGGCCAAGTAGGACGCGGTTGCTAAGGAGATCTACATCCTATGTCGGTGTCCCTCCTTATGTAATGTCCCAGTTAGCAATATAAGACATAGACTTATCCAAGTTAGAAGAAGTGAACCATAGTTATCCTCTCTACTCTCCTATTATCATCAACCTTGATTGCTGCTCTCAACCACATTGACTGCCGCCCTAGTTCTACCCTAGTTCTACCCTAATCTAGTATCTATCTTCACCTTATTGCTACCCCTAGTTAAGTTAGACCGTAGTTGATCTCACACGTTTCTCAGTAGAACGAAACCTGGAATACTCTAGGATAAAGCTACAACGGTATCCATGCGCTTGCGGATCATTCAATGGGCGTTAGCAGATATCAACACGCTTTTTGGCGCCATTGCCGGGGATAGGGATTTATCTCTATTTTTGGTAGCGACGTTAAGAAGTGTCAACAGCTTCGAACATCGGTTTTCCATCGCCTTTTAGTGTAAATCTTCACCATAGATCAAGATCGGTTTGAATTGAGGCTCCAGATGGAGCATTGCTATAGATTCATGGGCCCATAGGGCACCTAGTGACCCCTATAAAAGGACACCTCCTCTAGAAGGCCATCCCTGGCATCCTAAAGATCATCCATATTGGGATCATTCATTCAAATGGGAGAATTAGGCTTAGACTCTCTAATGTAGTAGATTAGTATCTTAAGAGTTAGGGTCGACTGGATTCATGTCTAGATTTTGGATGTAGTCTCAGAGGCTTGGTAAGCCAATTGTAACTACACTTTCATGACTTATGAGACTTCAATGCTTATGTGTTATGCTCTTATGTAGATGGTTATGCTTACATTGATTATACAATTAGAAGTAGTCAAAGTTATCTTTGTGTTTATGCATAGGATCGTATATAGTGCTTGACCTACCTTTAATTAATTGGGTTGAATGGCAAACTATGTATAAGCATGGTGCCTATACATTATTTGCCTACAAGTGCATCATACATTCTAGATCAGTGGTAGATCACGAGGGTGATAACCTTGTTGAGTCCTCTATAACTATTTGTAGGCAAGTAGGACCTAATTGCGATAGAGATAGCTGTTGACATTTCTAACGTCATTACTAAAAATAGGGATAAGACCTACCCCTAGCAATAATGCCAAAAATGCTCGGTATTAAATTAACTTGTCATTAGCAACTAGCCACATATTTATTACTAACATTCCTAAGCATGAATTAAGTTGTCATCCCTAATTATAATGCTAAGGAATAAATATAGATTTACATGTATCATTCAATATGACTAGGCAGGGATATGAAATATGAATATAAACTAAATAGATTCTGCAAGCGGATAGATAATTATACCGTTGTAGCATTTTACCTAGGGAGTTCTTCCAGGTTATCGATTTATATTTATACCACTGGGAAAGCTTGTTATAAACTCTAATCTATTATATTGATAAGGAATTATGTACAATGAATAAGTGATATTAGCAATGTCATCTACTCTACTCATAACAGGCAGAGGTCACAAGACAAATATAGATAAATACAGGTGATAGCATAATCAAGTATCATGATTATAGATAATCATCAGAGCATTTCCTATTCATAATCATAGTTAGCCAATAGATAAACTAAGGAGGCAATTTTCTAAGGTAATTCTATAACTACATCAATGAATAACTCTAATTAGTGCAACTACATCTAGTAATCATCGCTAAGTTAACCCTAGATCATTATCACATGTAAGGGGGCATCAACTAGGAAGGATGTGAAACAGAGTCATTATCCAATTTCGCGACCGTGCCCTGCTGTCCTACATACGGAGGGTGGACTATAGAGGAACCAACATAGCTATGACCTATGCGGACTACCACACGACCTAGCATGTCAGGGTGCACTCGCAGACAAACAAGATATCTAGAGACCACGTCTACATATTGTCTATCATCTACCCATTGTACACTTGGATAAACGCTATATGAGCAATTACATGAATTCAATAAGATCGAACCAACTAATCTAGACATATAATCAAAGTAGACAATGACTATTGCAATTAAGAACATATGAACTATTAAGAATAATGTCTCCCTAATCTAAATAATGAATATAATAAGAAAGTAAGAACAAGAACTATACCGAACCCTTGCGTTCCAGATAGACGCCAGGGGCTCCAGATCCCGATGAAGAACTAGATCTCCTCTACTTCTAATCTAGCTAACTAGAACTATGAACTTGAAGGCTCTTAATGAACTAGAAGGCTTCTTGATGCTTGATGGCTTGAGGCCTTGATGAATAATGAATTGGCTCTCTCTAGGGGGGGTCTACCCACGTATTTATAGTCCGGTGGGATGCGCGTGCACCGCAGGATCAAACCGACTTAATCAAGGGCGAGATGCATCAGGAGAGGCGGTGGAGGAAGCTTCCAGAAGGAAGGGACAAACCCTAGCATGGGGGCGCCGCCCGGCGCCATGGTGGGGCCGGCCGGCCCCACCTGGCGTCCTCTGGCCCCCTGTTGCTTCGGGTGTCTTCTAGATCCTTCCCACGTCCCGATGGTTATCTTTCCCGTGGCAGATAAGTTTCGTGATTTAATTGCACTTGAATCCCTCTTTTCAGCTTTTCTGGAATGATCTCTAGAAAATATAGAATATACAAAACTCATGGAAATTGTCAGTTAAAACCCTAGACTAGTGTGTTTTCATGTATCCTTTTGTGTCTAAAGTTCTAATGAATGTTGACGTTATCGACCATCAACAATAGCATACTTTGTTTGTGCAACTAGTAAAGTAGTAATGGCCCCTATGCATAACATGGAGTTCATCTTTTGCTATAAATAAGTACATATGTAGTAAGAATATAATAGGAATATACCTTACCTATCATACCTGTCAAGTTATCAAGTCTATATCATAGATTTTATCCCCTAAGTGTTATTATGCTTCATTCATACCTCTACTTTTACCTCTGCTCTAGCCACTACTACAGGAATCTTATCAGCGACGTGCACATTTGATTTTCCATGGTGGGCAAGGGCAACCACCACGGATAAAAGGTCACCGTTAATGGGTGATTAACCAAGATGGTTACTCCTGCTCGCCCTATTTAATCGAGAAAAATAATAAAAAAAGCCGAGCCCAATGCCAGCCCATATGGGCCCTACATCGAGCCCAGACTCGCTGTCGCCATCCGGGATCCCCTGAAGCTACCATTCAAGCCCTTGCAGCCAGATCTGGTGGAGCCTCCTCGCGGCAGATTTGTTGCCTCCATTAATGGAGCCGCCGCTATAGTGGTAGAGGTCACGACGTCCGTCTAGATCCGCCACTGTCTGCCCAGATCTACAAAGGGGAGAGAAAACACTGATGGACTTGAAGAGAGGGAAGAGAGAGGAATATGGGAGAGAGGCATAAGAGAGGAGTGATGCCCCACAGTTTAGGCCCGGCTTAGGGTAAGGGCAGGCAGTGCGATGACCGGCAGGAGCTCTTGCCGACAAGGGGCCCATGAGCATATGTACCGATAGTATATGTATTTCAGTTTTGGCCCATACTTTCACTCGTTTAGGTTCATTCTAGTACTGGGCACGGTGATTCGGCAACTAGTCGTCGGCTCGCGCATGTCTCTGTCTGCAGGTCTTTCGATTCATGCATAGCTTCGTATTGGCGGCTTCATGCATGTGAGGGCGTGAGCATCATCTACTATGGCCGTTCCGTTCTTATCCTATTCAGCAAGCTAAGCTGCAACTAACACAGGGCCGGTGCGTGGCTTTCAAGAAGATGAAAAAGGACAGCGATTAAGTTGGTGATAGAGTACTGTGACAACCAATCTAATCCATATGACCACATACAGGCTATCAAGCATCAAAGCAAATAATTGGTTCATTAATCAAGCGGCAATGGACATAGAGGAACCGAGAGGCCTGTAGGGCGTAGGCTGTCATTTCATAATTTTCTTATAAAGATTTTGTATAAGAAATTCCCAATGACGCCTTTTTAAAATATTAGGTTACAAGGCCTTTGGTATCTTGCTTGCCTAAGGGCCCTAAAAATTGTTGAGACAGCCCTGCCGTTGTTCGCCTGGATCCACAGCTGGCGCCACCGCTTGGTGCTCACCATTTCCCACGCTAGCTCGCCCTTGAGAAGCCGTCGGGACAGGCCAGATCCCACTCGCTGATCACCGCCAGGCCCGGATCCTGTGGCCTCCACGCGTGAGGCCTGTAGCCTTTCCCGCGCCTTTCCCGCCGACTCCTGAGCGCACCATCAAGAGCGGGAGAGGGAGGCAGAGTGGAGAGGGAGGCGGCGTGGAGAACCAAGTGTTGTATATATATATGATGCGCGAGATATCGGGCTTAATGGGTCGTTTGGGCTCTATGCCTTATAACGTGCCTGCCTCCGTAAAAGTATTTACCAAGCTAGGCAGTTGTGTTAGGATGATCCTTTGTGCCCATCTCTGTTAATCGATTTTGCGAGGTGGTTGTTTGTCACCGCTTCGGTTAATTGAAAATGACTGCATCAGTTAATCCTAGGCACTAACCGGTGTGGTTAAAATCCCTGCCCATCTCGGAGGTGGTTTTCAAAAGGAGATATGCTAGTATGTTGATTATTAGCTATTCCTTGGTGATCCAAAAACCTTTATTCTATTATTTTTCTATGGTAAAATATAAATAACGATATCTGAAATACTTCCGATAAAATACTATAATGGTATTCTACGTGCTTATAGAATACTTTATATTTTATTTGCACGTAAGAAAGACGAATAGTCATCATTAACCTAGAATGAGGGAACTGAATTAGGGACCGACAGTCCAGAACCATGTCTGTTTCTTGTCTGTCTTCAAATCGAGGTGCGGTTTCCAACCTCGTAGAGATTGGGGAAGAAACAGGGGCCAGAGGACTCAGTATGGCGAGGTGTCCCTGCCAACTCTCCTCCCTTGAATCGCTGCCCAACTACCCAGTGGCGGAGGACGGAATATATTTGAGGTAGGGCGAGTTGATAGCGTACACTGGGCTTTTTAAACTATGCAGCAACCAGCAATGAACAAAAAACAATTAATTAAGAGGTATCAGGTTAGCAAATTAATAGAGGCATGAATACATGGCGGAGCTAATTAGCGTATACAGGGGTATGCTCGGTCCTCTGTATACAGAGGTATACGCTAATTGGCCTGCCACAGACCTAGCAAATTAGCAGAGGTATGACTACACAGCGGAGCTGAGGTATGGCGAGGGCCATACCTCGCCCTACCAAGCCCTCCACCACTGCAACTACCCCTTCTGCTAATCTGTCGTGAGCGATAGCTAGAAAGGCTCTGTTTGGATCTCATGAAATAGTAACTAGTTAAATAACAATTAATTAGTTTATAAGGATCTAAACAAGTAAAGTAGTGAATAAATTAATAACTAATCTAAGATTCAACTAGTTACTAGTTCACTAGTCCATTAAATCTAACTATTTGAACTAGTGATTAGTTCATTAGATCCAAATGGACCATAAGATTTGAAGGTCGCCTCGAGGAAGAAGAAAACGTCGATGCAGCTGAATAGGCCTTTGCGAGTTGTGACTTAATTGGTATTCTAGGAATAATGCTTTTACCTTAATATTCTATATTTGATTATTATAATAGTTTATACGTATACTAGCAAAAATATCTGTGCGTTGCTACGGGTTAATAAGTCATAATTTTTTGTAGAAGTTGAATCGGGTCCTTGATTGAAAATGAATCATCTGATCACTACCGTTTTATTTTAAACCGCAAGCAATCCCAAATACAGGGCAACAAATGGATCATGAGTTGAAAAAAAATGCAATAGTCTATAATAATAAAGAAATATGCTATATTTCTGTCGACTGTTTTTGTTGATCTGGATCTGTCAGATTTTGGGCCGTCAATTGTGTTTTAAGATTCGTGTGGTGGTTCGGGCGTAAATCTACATTAGCGGACTCCACCGGCGCATTCAAAACCCGCTAACTCGTTCTATTTCCATTTCCCGAATCGGCCGATCCCCTCCATCTTTCTTCGTATCCTCCGCCGTGGTAGCACGGGCGGTGGGCGTAGCGCGAGTCTCGCCGCCGCTCCCCTGTGCTGACGGCAGCAGAGGTGCCTCCGCGCGATCAAAACGTTGATTGCAAGGAGGTTCATATATCGGACTCTCTTCGTGCGTACGCGCTCAACTCCGACACACGCGATCTAATTTGTAAGTAGTAGTTGTTCGTATAGTTGTTCATCGATGCTGTTGATTGAGGAGCTGCTATTGTGCGTGCTGATTGTCATGGGCGTCGGTGGTGGTGCAGATCAAACTGGTGGTGATGGCGCGGCGCCAGCTCGTCGAGGCTGTCGCAGCGTGAATGAATAGGATGGGCTAGTGTCAGACTGGGAGCAGGACCTTGACGAGGAGCTCAACCGGAAGGAGTCGAATGGGGTGGTGGTGCTGCATCCTAGAGAGAGCGGTTGTGGCAGGATTCATGTTGCCTTCTCCTGGATTTGAGAACACGGACTGGAACCCCAGTTTCTGCTACCTTTCTGTGATCTGTGTGGAAGGAAGGTGGTGTGCACTGTTGTGGACTAGACTAAACACGATGCTAGCTTTTTCTTGTTCGCTTTTGGAGCTTTGCATGCAACTAGCTCTTGATTCAGGTGCTAGGATAGCAGCTCCGATGCTCCTCCTTTGCTTTTGTTTGGACTGAACCATCATGGTTATTTCCAATGTTTTTTCCCCAAATAGATGGATGTCCTCCTTGTTTGTCTGCCCTTCCTTTGAGATTTGCCGGCTACCCTTCTCCCACATTGGCTGCAGCTGCTGCTGTTTAATTTGTATGTATAGTAGCAACTGCAGTGGCGGCAGCTGCTGCAGCTAGCACTAGTGAGCAGGCTGTATGATTTTGTGATCCATTTGTGTTTTGCCTCTTGCATCAGCATGTCTTTTCCACATGTTCAACATAGCATTTGGTCTCTACCAAAGTATGCAAGCCTGCATGTCAGCTTTATTTTGCTGTGATTTGAAAAGAGGGTATCTTTTTATTTTTCGTTGGCACTCAAGTAGGTGTTTTTTTCACCCAATGCAAGATATGTATGAAGAGAAAATAGAATGATCCCAGATAGTTCTTTCTGAATACAGTTGCAAGACTGCATGTAGTTCATGTATGCAAGTGTATAACTGCAAGTGGTTGACCTGGCTAGCTAATGGTTTTAGAACAATAAACTTGAGATCTATTATTGCAGTACCTTGTTTGTTGCCTACTAATTTGCTTAAATGGTTACTGTATGCATATATCATGTTTTTTGTGTCAGCTGGTTTGATCATTGTGTTTTCTAAAAAATGGCTAATTAGGTAATATGATTGATTGTTATGTATGGACCTCTTTGTTGCAGTTTGGCACACATGGAGGAGAAGATGTTGAATGCGACACATGTTTGCCTGGTTGAGGTTGGATATTTTTAGTTATTATTAGTTCTGACTTGTGTAGTTGAGAAGTTGCAGGTGAGTAGTTGATGACTTTGCTTTAGTTTTTTTCCCTCGTTGTATCAGGGATTTGTTAAGATAGTTATGCTTTGCTTTTGTATGTGCTTTCCATAGAAAAGAAAAAGAAAGCTACAGTTTTAGGGAACATGCAGTCTAAAATTTGAAGGTCATTGCTTGGTTAAAGCCTAGATAAATCTAGAGCATGTTGACAATGCACTTTATGTTGATTTAATTTTACTGACAATACATATATCTATTATGAGAAATATATTTGCTTCCATCTGAACTCATTTGCGTGTTTGTCTCTCTCTCTGTGAGTTTCTTTTTTTGTGTGTGTGTGTCTATAGGTGTTTTTGTATTTGTGGGTGCATTTTATTTCTTGGCGCTGCTGCTGTTTGTGTGGTGCTATTGCTACTGGATTTGAGCTGATTCAATGGTTGCAAAGTTGCTGAAGCTGGTCTCTGTGTGTGTGTGTGTGTGTGTGTCTCTCTCGGTTTGTGTACCTCTCTCTGTGTTTGTGTGTGTGTGTCTCCCTATCTATGTCTGTGTGTGTCTCTCTCTCTGTATCTCTGTGTATGTGTGTCTTTTCTTTTGTCTCTCTCCTTTTGTGTTTGAGATGATTTGTGAGGGAGCAATATAAGGTGTAGTTGAGCTGAGTTCTTTCTCTTTATCTATGTGTCTTTGTGTGATTTTTCACTTTTGGGTGTGTATTTCTCCATGTGGGTGTGGTTGTGTGTGCGTGTTTGTTTGCTTTTATTGGGAGCTGCATGATGTATATGTGTGTGTTGGTGTGTGTTTGTGTGTTAGAGTGTTGTGTATGTGTTGTTTTTTTCTGATTAATCGCATTGCTTTTTTTTAATCATTTGTGGAATAAATCTGCAGCAGCAGAAGATCCATGAAGTCAAGGACTTCCTTCACACCGCGAGGAGGAAGGATGCCCATTCAGTGAAAGATCAAGAGGACCAAGGATGTTGTCAAGTTGAAGGTGCGCTGCACCAAGTACTTCTACACTGTGTCTTTGATGCTGAGAAGGCAAACAAGTTGAAGCAATATCTTCCCTAGGTCAGCACAACTTTTAATTGATATGATATTGTTTCTGTTTCTAGCATATGATAATTGTTTCCAGTAGTATTATTTTGCCCTGCATTACCTCGACTGTTGTTTGTCCGATTCAGTTATCTGCTTTTGTTGGATTGAATGTCATTTTCTTTTATTTTAAGTATCTGTCAATTAGCTATCCCTGTGAAGATAAAATTTTCTGTTCAAAGATTGTTGAAGATTGGTTTTAGCTTCAAGCCATCTGACATGTCTTTCTCAATTAGCAGGTGGCTTGGGCTAAAACTAATTTTAAGAACCACTCATTTGTGAAATAAATCTGCAGACTGTGTGTGTGGGCGTCTGTGTGTCTCTCATTTCTATTCTTTTTTTTAGGACATTTGTGTGGAAAATCATTGAGGCGTATGACACAATATGCAGCTCATAAGGTCTTCAAATTTCTCATTTTCACTTTGCAAAAGCCATAAAAATGCAAAGAGGAGCCTCTGCACACTGCAGTCTCCCCTCTTTTTTTGCAACCATCTTTTCTTCACTGCTCGCTCTCAACCCCCCTGTGACTCTGAGGAACCAGAAGTCTAGAACATGATCGACAATGGGAGTGGGAGCAGCAGCAGCAGCCCTTTGTGCACTTGCAAGCTACTGTGGCGGAGATGCACACAGGACTGCGTGTTCATGCCCTACTTCCTTCGTAAGGACCCTCACAATTTCGCCATCGTCCACAAGGTCATCAGCGCCAGCAATCAGCAAGATGCTGCAGGTTCGCTTAATTCTTCAATTCCTTAGATCATTCAACTATATTGCTCATCATTATGCTAATGTGAACTGCATCAACATCAAACTGCAGATAATAATGTGAACTGCACCGACTGACCATAGGATTATGGAAACCTCCTTTTCTGCAAAATGGCCTGATGACACCAAACCAGCTGAGCCGGTCGGCCAGTGCAGTAGCAGGAGAGAGCAGCCAACAGGAGGGTGCAAACATAGAGCAGCAGAACTTGGGTTTTCTGTCGTACAGTAGCAGGTGTATATGTCAGGAGAGCTTCAATATTCTGTCATGTTTTCTTTCACCCCTGCTATTGGATTGGGTTTGGAAAACCCGTTATTGAGGTGTATGATTTGCTATTGTTGGTTTGACATATTTTTATGTCTATTATCTGTCAGATTTGTTTCTTAGCTTAGCTGTCTTCTTTTGATTGGTCAAAAAACTGACAGATTTTAACAAAAGAAATCTGTCATCAGATAACTAGAAAGACCCAATAATAAATAAATACAGATATGGATGTACTGTTTTAATAAGTTTAGACATAGACTAAAGCCGGAAATTCTACGTTGTCTAGAAAATAAAGTAGATATATAAGAGTCCACAAAATTTTTAGATTCAGTATGTTGCGACATCAGTGTCGAATAGAAATCATTCAAAAATAAATATGCTATACAGTATTTATAGTCACAAATGGCTCAGGGATCAAACTCGAACCTCTCTGACGGGTATGAGATTAAATTCTTTGTTGTTGTATTACAATATGTCAGTGTATGGTAGAGCCATAGAGTCAGTCATAGAGCACTTTCATTAATGTATATTTCTAATTACATAAGTATGAATATATATATATATATATATATATATAATATAATATAATTAGAAAAATTTTCAAACTAAACTCAGTTGCATAGTAAAATTATATTGGGCAATAGCAGATAGGCTGCTAAAGGCATCGCTCACTTCTAGTGGCGGAGCCAAGAATTATACTTAGGGGGGACCGAACAAATAGTTAACGTGTAAAAATTTAGTGTAACTTAAATCCTTAGATTCTTTTGTAGTAACCATTTAGATTAATTAATTGACTCAGTGGGTGTTCATAATTTATTATATGCATCATATGATCTAAGGCATTATTTTTGTAGTAGTAAGCGACATGTCCATTGACCGAAAGACATATAAAGTGACTATAAATCTTGAGTACCAAATTGATTTTTTGGAGATGCTCATTAATTATGACGATTTTATTATCTATATAAATTTGTGTTTTGTATGATTTATTACATAGAAGATATTAATAGATATGTATGACAAGAATTTATATAATCTTTCTCTTAATATAATTAAAAAATATTAAATCATACTACTATTGTTTGTTACTAGCCACTTGTGCCCGCGCTTCGCTGCAGGTGATCTGCTTGATAGATAAAACTTTGGAGATCATGTATACATGGTACTCGAAAGTATCTCAATGGAAGCTAATTGGTTTTTGTATTACCATGTTGTCGAAGATGACCTTCTTGGTATATCAAATCTTAGGGATCATATGTATGCTGTACTAAAAAATATCTTAAAGAAGCTAATATGTATTTTCCATCACAGTGTTATGTAATAGAATGATTGGCATGTTGGTGTAGAGAAATATTTGCTCAAGAAATTCAAACAACTAACATCATCATTAAATCCGAAGCACAACACCATGTGGAATTACATTAATGGTGGAAATAATAAGCACTACAGTGTGGGTTCTTGAGGGACCCTTTTTCCACTTAGATCAAGTAGAATTCAAACAACTAACATCATTAAACCCAAAGCACAACACTATGTGCTATTACATTATTGGTGGAAATAATAAGCACTACAGTGACAGTTCTTGAGGGACCCTTTTTCCACTTAGATCATTTTTTGTAGCTTGAGAAATCCACCAGGGGGATGGAAAGAGGGCAGACGCCATCTCCTGGTGGTGCCTGAGAATCTTTTCTCCATCGGCTGACTCTGTCTCAGAAATTCATTAGGAGGCCTCAGTT
Source organism: Chrysopogon serrulatus (assembly GCA_015844335.1). Classification (NCBI taxonomy): domain Eukaryota; kingdom Viridiplantae; phylum Streptophyta; class Magnoliopsida; order Poales; family Poaceae; genus Chrysopogon; species Chrysopogon serrulatus. The sequence goes on from JADLZL010001799.1 coordinate 229,090, forward strand.
GGTGGAGGTGTGGGCGGCATATCCACAATGTTCTATTATTCATGGACATGTGTGTTCCTTTGTGCAGGTTGTGTGGGAGGCTGCCAAAATAGTGGTACGCATAACATGACCGCACAAATAAAACAAAACTAAGCCAGGAGAAATAACAAGTCAGGAGCTACTCGAGCCAGCTACATTTATTCCATACCAGTGCAACCCGGAAGAGTACACAGCAGACTGCATCCAAAAGCCATGCACGCAGCCATAGGACCAACACCGCACCACTGCCCCGTGGCACAGCTCGTGTTATCACCTTTGCACCCCACGAGGCTGCTGGTGCTGTCCCCCACGACACCATGTAGTGCCATCGGCTCAGCCCCGCAATGCCCGCTCAATGCTGTCAATGATGGCGAGCACCCACTCCCCCTAACACAATCATTGATCGCCGATAAAATGCCCCTTCGGCTACCCTTCTACCTCCCCAAGTCACCAAGACACCCTTCAATATATTGTGACAGTGTGTAGTGGATTCTAGGTGTATTCAAGGAAAAGAATAAAGAGAAAAATAAAAAACAGAGGATGATTCAAAGGCTGAAAATTATTGGTTGGCACATAACAAGCCAGTAATCCTATGACACCTGTCCCATCACGCTGCTCACGATCGATGTATCGTATTCACCCGTTGGGTCACGTTCGGTCTCGTTCACCCGTGTTTCCTTTCTCCCTCTTTTTGCGCTCGTGTCGTTCCTCCGTTTTCACCCTGCATTCATACTCAACATCCTCGCATGGCCTCGGTCATTCACTCGTCTCTCATCGCGTGAAGTCTGCTGTTCCTCCTCGAGCGTGATGCCACAACAATGCGGCCAAAGCTGCCGATGCCAGCACACTGAGCCCCAGTCCCACCTGTCGACCCGTCCTGACCACTGTAGATTGGTCAATCTTCTCGGAGAGGCCTTGCCCAGACCTCTACAAAAGAGAGTCACCCAAGTTGTCTTCACCACACCCCCACGCTTGCTAACCATTCCCCTAATCTTTTTTCTTCCTAAGCAAAAGCCCATGGCCTCACAAGAGCCATTATGCCCCTGCCCTCAGTTTACCAACCCTCTTATCCAACCCATAAGGAAAGTGGAAGGAGTTTGGACCATGTTGACGGTCACTAAGTACAAATTATATACCGTCAACTATCACTTAAAAGAAGCAACAACAGAAACATAGGGGTTCTTTCTGACAAATTCCACGAGTTTTGGTGAATTGTCTGATTTTTAGGGAATTATCCAGAAAAGCCAAAAAGAGGGATTAAAATGCAATTTCACCATGAAACTTATCCGTGACATAAGGATATCGCCAACGGGATCAAGAAAGTTCCAAAAGACACCCGAAGCAGCGGGACCGATAGAGACCACCAGGTGGGGCCGGCCAGCCCCACCCTGGCGCCGCCAGCCCCCTGTGGCTAGGGTTTGGCCTCCCCTTCCAGAAGCTTCCTCCACTGACTCCCACGATGCATCCTGGCCCTTGGTTACGTCGGTTTGATCCTGCGGCGCGCGTGCACTCCACCGGACTATAAATAAAGAGACAGACCCCCCTCCAGAAGGGCACCAATTCATTCCTCCTGCTTCATTTGTCAAGAGTAGTCAGAAGTTAGGGTTTCTAGAGATTAGAAGTAGAGCTCTAGTTCTTCAAGTTCTTAGTATAGGCGTCTAGCAAGGTTCAAGTAGAGTTGGGTGCTCCGCTCGGGATTCTAGATCTGTTCGCCTGGAGATTGGTAATATTATCTTGTATCTCATTATGAGTTTGCTCTACTTTATTATATTGCTACTTATTCAGTTCTTAGTTTATTCTAGTTGCATATTCGATATAGTTGTGATTTATGATGATTATTGTTATATGATCGTAAAGCGCCTGATTCAGTACTCGAGTGAGTTAGGTGGTGCGCATTATGTAGATGTGGTGTCTAGATATATTGTGTACCAACGGAGGCACCCTGATGTGCCGGGTCGTGTGGTAGTCCGCGCAGGTGACAGCTGCGTTGGTTCCTCTGTAGTCCACCCCCCATACTTAGGACTAGCCGAGCACGGTCGCGAAGGAGGTGACCCTTGTGTCCTAATATCCTCATTAGTTGATGCTCCTTATGACGACTTCTGAGTTTATTACACTATAGATGAAAATGTGCAATAGGGTGTAGACTGTAGACTTTATATTAGTAATTACATGGGCTTCCTTTACTCTAACCGAATCTCGAGATTGTTTTACTACATTAGTGAGTCTTTATTTTGTATCTCTGGAATACCATTTACCTCATTTACTCAATTATCATTTATCATACTATTGACTAGTTATCACTAAAGCATTAGTGTAATTGGCTATGATAGCTTTACATAATTATAATATGGGAATATATCTAGTGCAAACTAACTTCCCGTGAAAACTCGTACGAACCATGGTAAACAAGTCATCTAAATTCACCAAAAAATCACACATGTAGATGATACGATGATACACAACCTTGCAAATATCTGGATAGCTTTCTGACTTAAATTTGTTATTTTTATATCTCACAAACGAAGTTGACTTTCGATAAGATATTTTGCAAGGTTGTGCATCATCATATCATCTACATGTGTGATTTTTTGGTGAATTTAGACGACTTTTTTATCGTGGTTTGCACGGGTTTTCACGGGAAGTTAGTTTGCACTAGATACGTTCTCTTATAATATCTTTAATCTTTATAAGTTTCCCACTCCTAATAAATAGAATGCTCCTTTATCCTTTTGGCATAAAATAAATCAACGATACTCGAAATACTTTCTAGGTGGAATGCTACAATGGGAGAATTATCTGTGCGCTTGTGGATATATTCTATTAAGAGTCATTGCATGTAGATTATTTTTATCCTTGGTTTTTGGCATCATGTTAGGGATGACAACTTAATGTGAAGTGATGTTAAAAATACCAACAAGCATTTCTGACGCCGTTGCCGGGGAATGGCAATTTTATTTATTAGGATAATTTATAAGGATTCATTTATTCGCTAGGATATATACATTTTCTAGAGTTTTATTAGTAAATCTTTCATATAACCATTTTGGAGAAACAAAATATTAAACTCTAATATAATATATAGATCATAGCCTTTCGCTTTAGTACACTTACCCATGTTTTATTTAGCAATTTTTATAGGGTAAGTGCAGGATTGGTTGTAGTATTTTAACTCTTATCAGGAACAACCATAGGAAGAAGGGTATTACATCATTTTGAGAAGCAATGGCTGAGAAGACTCTGCGTGAATTCTCTGCTCCAAGCACTGAGAACATTCGCGTTGGTCCAACCTTTAACCTTGGAGAACATGATTATGAGATCAAGCCAAGCCTCATCAAAATGGTACAAGTTATCATATTTAGTGGAAAGAAGGATGAAGATGCCATTGCCCATCTACAAAATTTTCTAGAGATTGGCAATACTATTGACATTCAGGGCATTCCTCAAGATGTCATACTACTTCACTTGTTTCCTTTCTCATTAGAAGGAAGAGCGAAGCAATGGTTTTATCAAAGTAAAGATCAAGTCAAGACATAGGGAGAATGTTCAAAAGTTTTCCTAGAAAAGTTTTTCCCAATAGGCCGAACAAATATCCTACGAGGGAAGATTTCAGAATTTTGTCAGCAGAAAGGTGAACCTATTCCAGAAGCCAGGGAGCATTTTCAAAGATACATATCAGACTGCCCGCATCATGGAATGGAGAAGTGGTTGCTCAGACAAACATTTTATCATGGACTAACCCAAAGGTCATGTGAGCAATTGGATGCCACTGCTGAAGGATCATTTATGTCACTCACCCCTGGAAGAGCTGAAGCTATTATAGCAAAGATGGCAGAAAATCAGAATTGGACTTACAACATTCAGACATGCCATAAAAGTGAAGAAGTTCCAGAGGACCTGTGTGCACTATCAACCAAGATGGATGTATTATTGAACTGGCTACAGCAGAGGGATAATTATAAAAGAGATCATCAATCTATTCAAGATGCATTCAATTCTCAAGATCAATATGAAGAAGATATTAGTGCAATCATCAAGAAACAAGGATGGAGTCAACCTCAAGCAACAAATCAAAGTAAGTATCAAAGTAATTATAATTCTTCAAATCAAAGACAACCACCCTTGAGAGAATTAATATTAGAACAAGCTAAAATTAATGAAAGTATTTATAAGAAGCTTGCTTTTAATGATAAAATATTAGAAGGAATTAATTCAAAACCTGATAACTTCTCTCTAGCAGTTAAAGATCAAATAATGTTCAATAAAAAGATAGAATCACAAATTACACATCTAGCTTCTACTCTGTCTGCCACTAACCATGAACAGGTTAAAGGAATATCAACTAGAGGAGGTAAGTTCACACTTGATCTGCATTACCTTCACATTTAGTGCAGGTAGACAAAGAAGTTGCAAGGAATAATAGAGAAGAAGAAGTTGGAACACCTTCACCACCAGTTGAACCACAAGAACCAGAATTAACGCAAGACTTTCATGATACAACTCTCCTACCATTCCCACGAAGAAGGAGAAGCATCAAAACCAATGACCAATTCAATAAGTTTGTCGAGGTTGTCCAAAAATTATACGTTAATATTCTGTTGTTAGATGCCATGTAGGTACCTACCCACGCAAAGTACCTTCGAACCATCCTCAACAACAAAGGACCACTTGTAGTACGAGATTTTGTAACGTTTTAGATGTGGCATTAATATTTATGCCCGTTCATAAAATTTGTATTATCTTGTCAGATTTATTCTGTGGATAATTCATGTGGGTACACGTCAAGGATATTTGTTCAAATGATTCAACAAGGACGTGAGCCAAGTTGATTGCGCATGTACTCAGTACTGGAAAATAAGTTAATCTTAGTCGAAAGCAAAATCGAGTGCTGGCCAGTCTTACGTGCACAGGTTCGGGATCTCTGAACGGCACAAGTGTGAACATGTACATACGTACCTGATAAATGGATACATGGGCCAAGATCGCCACGTAGCAGCTCAAATGCTAATTTATACATATATACACGTATACAGAATACGTGGCCGTATTGTATTTACTAGTCAATCTGTACATGTACGACCGCCGATCCGTTGCACGAAGGAATCACGAGAGGATGAGCTCGGCTTGCTCGGTCTTCCCCGGTTCTCGGAGCATGACGCGAGAAGCTCTCCACGACCTGAGGTGCAGCAGCTGCTGCTCTCTTTGGATTCCTCATACCACGACTCCAACTAGCCCCCTTGCCTCTCGTGTATAAGAACGGGGGCAGTTCTCTATTGCCAGGGGGGAGGACCACAACACCACCGCCGTCAGGCTGCTGCACGCACACACTCTCCTCTGGGAGACGGCCGCCGGAGGCATTACGGCGATGCGCTGCGCAAACACCACGCCGCCGCTGCCCTGCACACCATGCTAGCCTTACCTCAGTTACATCTTCTACCTTGCACATAGCGCACACCAGTTGCTGCATCCCCAGCTCCCACCGCCGTCGAGCTCGACGCGCACCGGCGTGGCTGCGCCTACTCCGGTAATGGAGTCGGGCGCACGGCTCTTTGAGCCTCTCTTCTCATGCTATCGCACAAGGGTTGCCTCGATGAGGCCAGCCAGCTCTAGAAAGGAGCAGATCGATGTGGGATGATGAGTTCGTGATGATCGGCATGGCACTGGTTTCAGTCCATGGCCTGGCGGTTCGATCGGTTGATTTGGAAAGTGGCATGTCTAGTTGGGATATTGGATTATGATCCATCGTCCATGGGTTTGTGGTGTGAGATTAGTGATGGATTTGCACTTTTGCAGTTGTGGGCTTGAGGCCTAAAGGCATGAGAATGCGGCAATGTCGTAGAATCAGTTTTGGTGCCAAAGTGAGTTTCTGAGTTGTGCCCCATGGCAGTGTCAGAGAATTGACCATGAGCAGCATATTCACTTTGCTTGATGTTAAACATGAGTAGCAGGAATTGCAGCGCAGCAATGAGCATATGCCAATCATTTTGAGGCGGATGAGTCTCAGTTTTGTTTGTAGCAAATTATATTTTATTTGAATCATTCTCATCAATACAGTTTGGCATAGAAAGATATGCCCCGTACGTGCATAGTAGCATGCTGTTTGTAAAGTGGAGCACGTGACCACTCTTTAAATCGATTCCCAAAGAGATTCAGTTTCTAATTTGTCTGAGATGTACGTAGTAGATTCAAGGGCAGACCCTGCTGTAGCAACATTGTGTTGTCTGAGATAAATGAGTAGTACTGTTTTGAACTCTGAATGAGAATCCATACCATTCTGAACTCTGAAAACGAAAATCCACCTCTGAGCTCCATGAGGAACACACGCTCAGCGTTTGAGTAAGCTATGCAGCAAGATATGTAAGCCCAGTTTGTATGTACTTGGGTAGTGATCATTGACGATCAAATGAAACTGAAAGTTTCTGATGCGAAATGAAAATGAAAGTCCCTGATGTGAAAGGCATGCGACTACTGCAGCCTCACATATTTTGTCAGATTACTCACGGCCATGTATACTGCTTGGATGATCCCTATATTTGATAAAATTACTGTTTTGGCAAGCATGTAGTCAGCTAAACGCATCTGAGTATTTCCCAAGAGCACTAAGCTCTCACGCACGTGTCTGAGCCTCCCACAGCTATAAAAGTTAGCCTGCCAATAATAAAAGTTATGCCAACTAACAGTAGTGCCGACCCAATATGTATTTTAATCAGGAAATATACAGTATGCCGTGGCAACACAGGCCGAGCGATTTCTTCAATCTGCAGTGCTATTTATTTGGCCTAAAGAATTTTATAGTATAAGCTTGTGACTGCCTGGAAGCACATGAATTTAAATTTAAATGCTTATCTCCGTTATGTTTACTTGTTCCGAAAGACATGCCCATCTCATATGATCAGAGTATCTCATCATGAAGTCTCTCAAAGCAATGATCAACATCATCCCGCGATCAACGTCGGGAACACACTTGTCTGCACCGATGAGGTGGAAAACAATTCTCCTTGACCGACGAGGCTTGGAGCTTATTACAATTCCGTGACCGACAAGGCTGGAAACATATCCAATCTAGACCGACGAGGCTAGACCCCTTTATTGTTCGTGACCGACGAGGCCGAACACACATTTGAAACTTGATCATGAACTCCATGACCGACGAGGCTGGAGATGTCATATATTCTCGATCGATGAGATGAGATATTCATTTGTTCACGACCGACGAGGCCGAGCACTTTTATTTGCAGACTTCACTTGAACTCCGTGACCGACGAGGCCGGTATTCGTTACCAAAGACCGACGAGGCTTTGGAAATCTCATATGGCTATTCTTGCCACAAAATTATATTTGGAGAATATTCATGCAGAATTTAAGACGACGACCATTTATGCAGCTTAATCAAAGGTTTTCCACGGTCCAACACCGTGGATGTAATTAACCGGCGGCTTCACGAGGCCACGGGAACCAAGAACTACATGTCGACCTGTTAGTCAGATGTATTAGCGCAATATGATGTAAATTTTGTGGGAACGTGTACTTTGTAAGTCTCCAGAGAATTAATAAAGATCTGAGTTCCTTGAATTTTGTTGTCTCTTTTACTTATTTGTATACTTGTGTATACTGGCACGCCTGCGCATATTTATTTATTTACCTCCGCATTAGGACCTATCTCCCCTAGTCGGGAGCGGTTTCCTTTTGGCGAAACAAATTGGCACGCCCAGTGGGACCTGGTTCTCCTCCCATCTTCGCTGCGCTCTATGGTCGTCTAAGTTGTCTTGTTCTCTAATTGGAATGCCTTGAGAAAGAAAGTTATTCTTGGCAGCATAGGCTCGCCGGGGGCATCACTCTGTGTTCTTAGTTATTTCAAGGCCACTCGTGGAAATATTGCCCAAGGCAGCACTATCGACTGGGGGCAGCAATAATATAATAATATATGCAGATTGCCCTTATGTTCACTAACAAGCTTTAACACAAGAGTACCGACTGAGAGCATTGCTCTATGGGCAAGGTGGTCCACGCTAAACCACTTGATTACTCCACCATGACTCAAGTTGGATCATTGCCAAATTTTGCTATATACATTCACCAGACCTAAGAGCTGGCATAGTCCAAGCAGATGTGTATACATGGAAGGTTGCAACTCTGGTTAATAGAAGTGTGAAGCCATGATCCAAAGGCAATGTGTGTGCTTGCCAATACAGTGGTAGATACCCATTTGAAGTTTGACACTTGTCAGATATAACGAATTTATAGAAAATTACTCATACTGAGAACACCTATGGTTATGTCTATCGTTTTAATAATCAGTTACCACAAGAGACAGCAATTGGGGGCATCAGTACACCAGCCCCACTGATATTCTTCCATGTGTCAACTATTTTCTATTCAAGCGCTTTCCACTTGTGAAAGCCTTGTTAGGAGATGTTAGAATATTGTTCACCATAAATACCATAAAAAGAGGAAGTCTGCCTTGTATGCCTCATGTGTGTCTTCTTCATGGAAGTTTTTCCTGCTTGCACCACAAAGGAGCAACAACTCGCTATATGACAAAGTGCCTTTCCATGTAACACGTCCAAGTTGCTAGCTTAAAGTTTGGCTGCTTGAGGACTCACTAGACAACTAAAATTGCAACAACATGATCAAAACAACGCACATTAGGCAACATGTGATGTGTGTGGGATCGAACAGTGGACACTGACTTAATCTTGATCTGAAGCGACAACTTTGTTGTACACCCTGTATCTCCTTTTGCTTTATCTAGCAGAGACATCCACCAAAGGGGAAAACTATAGGTACAAGAGCATGAGAGGGCTACCTACCCCAACAAAAGTTGTGGTGCAGTGTGAAGCTTCATGCCACCCCACTATTATTAACAAGGGACCTTAAAAAAAATCTCACAGAATGGTGCCCACGAGGTTTAGATACACAAAGTGTGGAAGGTGGAATCTCAAAGGCCATGAAGAGACTTCGAGCATATCCTCAAGTTCCAAGTCAAGTGTCCAAGCAAATCAAAGGACAAGTAAATCAAGTCCTTAAATTCAAAGTCAAGACCCAAGAGTCCAAGCAAATCAATGGACAAGTCTTAAGTGCTCAAATACAACACAAGTTGAAAAATAATATCAATCAAGTTGCAAGTGGATCAATGAATGAAGGCTCTTTCGTGCTAGAGAGTGACTACCTTCCACCACCCTCGCAGAAAAGTGAGGCATCCCGTTAGCCTTTTACCCATAAACCGATCATTTTTAGCCCTACCCACTGTCTCTTGAGGTGTGCAGGGTTGACAAATTGTTTTAGCCAAGGTGATAGCTTGATGAAGTGTCCACTGCTTCAAGAACACCACTGAAATATGTTTGCCTTATTTACAAACATAAGGGAACAACACCAAGAAATCATCCAATATTTATAAAGATAGAGTCTTCTTGCAGCCTTACTTGCAGCTATTTCTAGCTTGGCGACGAAGGAAGGCTCATATTTCAAACACTCATACAACATGCATATATATTCTGTTCACAAAGAGATAACATCTTATTGAAGCAACATGCTTGTCATGTATTTTTACAAATGAATGACATCAAGTTGCTGCAACGAATTTGTCAACACGAGTACCTCACATGTGTGGGATACCCACTTATTTTCCTTAAAAGGAGCAGTGAAGCATTCCAGTGCGGTTCATGTGGATCTGTGAAACCTTTCAGTTTTGTTGGCTGGCACTGTGGCAGTTAGACAGTCGCAACAAGATTGATAAAATACCCTTGATGAATGGCATGGTTTTCACTATGAATCAAGGAAGATCGAAGGTGAATTCATTGGCTGGCATCGCGGCAGCAAGGCGATCGCAATGAACACCTAGATACTGTTGAGCTATGGCATGGACTTTTGCCATTGTTCAAGGACCAAACTCAATTTAGTTGTCACTATGGCATGGCCTTTCGCCATAGCAACTAAGAGTCCATCCGTGGCATGGACTTTCGCTACGGTAATATCTATGTGTAGCATGGACCTTTGCTACACAAAATGTCTTAATCCTATTGTTATGAGCTATGGTATGGACTTTCGCCGTGGTTCAGATATCAAACTCAGCTCAGTTTATTGTTACTATGGTATGGTTTTCCACCATAGAAACAAGAGTGATAGTCTATCTGTGGCATGGTTCTTCGCTACTGTGATCCCTATGTGTGGCAAGGACTTCCGCTGCACTAGATATTTTGGTTCAGCTATTATGAGCTATGGCATATACCTTCGCCATTGGTCAAATACTAAACTCGGTTTATTATTTGTTACTATGGTATGGTCTTTCACCATAGGAAGCAATGCTAAGAGTTTAGTCGTGGCATGGACTTTCGCTACGGCAACCTCTATGTGTGGCATGGATTTTGCTGCACAAGATGTCTTAGTCCTATTCTGAGCTATGGCATGGACTTTCGCCATGGATAAAAAAAAAATTCAAAAAAAAAAAAAAAATTCTCCTTGTCGCATCTGATATCCTATAAAAATAGGGAGCATACCAAGTACAGATGTATTTATGCCAACTTCATGTGGCATTTTTGTTCTTAACACAGAACAATATCTCTCGGCTAGACATGAATGCAATCAGACATCATTTGGTATGAATAATGGCAAAAAGGAGTAGCCAGAGATAACTCTGAACTTTTGTTGCCCACCCACGACATATATTGCTCAACTGTCAGTCGTACAGCTATACAGAATGGGAGATGACATGACAGGGGCTTCACCTTTGTATTATAGGGAGGTAAATTAAAAACAGTATATGTTCAGGAACTAAAAGGAAAAGCAAATGGAAGTGAAGAATGATATTTGAGTATCTGACAAACATCAGTGTTTGCTTGGGGCACCGCTTGTAGGAGGTCTGGCACCAGCTGCAACAGCAGCTCACTAGTAATTTGGGGTTCCCAGTACTCTCCTCTCAATGCAGGATCGAAGTGAGATGTGCTGGCATTACCACAGTTGGCAAAAGGTGTTCCTAAATAAATTAGAAAAGTTTATACATGTTTTAATGCAGGCTGTACAGAGCATACTATATTCAGGAATTGTTTTGTCTTTCAAATTGCTGAACATATAACAAATTCCCTGAGAAGTGGTTCCTTTCTACTGATTTCTCTTTACACATACTGGCTGCCATAGGCCCCTAAGTAGCTGGCTTTTTTTTGTCTTCAGATGCTCTAAAACATGCAGCAGGTTCCACAAAAAAAAAAAAGGACTGAAACCTGTCAGAATTCAGATTCTAGAGTTCCTCTTAATGAAAATGGCAAAGTTCGAATGTTTTAGGAAAGGCAAACTACTGAAGTTTCAGAGAGGAAAATATGAACAAAGCTACAAGGTAAAGAAAAGAATTATTCCTCATAGGAGGATGACTTCATATAAGAAATCAGAGAGTGAATGGGCTTGGACTGGACTGATCCTGAGTTGCCTTTGATGTGCTGTGTGCATTCCTTCAGATCTCTACAATATGTGTAAAATTGTTTTACGCGTGACTCCACCCTTGTCGAGAAATTCGTTGATCTAAATCTCTTGGCCCTTTATTTCTCCAAGGCTCTTCTCTGCTAACTCAAGCGAGGCTTTCAGCTTGGCAACCTTCTTTTCCTCCTTATCTCTTGGAGCAGACAGGGTTTTCTGTTTCAGCTGAGCTACAGTTTCAATGTCACCAATTTCTTTCAGCACCTCTAGGATGGCCTTGCGAATGGCAGAAGCCTCCTTCAGTGTTTCCCCAACACAGAGTTTTTTGTTAGTTGCATCAGATGGAGCTTCGGGTGCATCATCAGCTGCAAGGAGCCTCTTGAGCTCCTCTAATGCCACCTTCATTTCCACCATCCCGCCACTGAGATGGTCAGAAAACAGTTTTGACCAGCGAGAAAGGATTTTATCTATCTGATTTGAGAGGCCTGACTTGTCAAGTGTCCTAGCATTGACAATAACTTGGAGACTTTTTATGTCCTGCTGAACATAAGTGAAGAAGTCTTGCTCTGATGGATCAGTGATGTCTGCGGCTCTCAGGATGATGCCCGGCACTCCATCATACTTGTCTTGGATTGGCTCAGTTGATGGTGTGGTGAAAGCATCACCTATGCTTTTCTGAAATGCCATAACTTGGGACTTAATTCCAGAGCCTATTTCCGCTAATCTTTCCATGCTAACTGTAGCATCCCAGTTGGTGTTTACTGCATGAGAACAAATGTGTGGCTCAGTATAAAATAGGTGTACAAAAAAACAATGAAAAGGGGCGATCAATACTCTTACATTTTTGGTTCGCAGCACGTGCCCTTTTGGGCTTGGTCCCTTCGGCATCATCTTTCTCATCCGTGCCTTTCCGCTTCTTGGCACCTTCGGCATCATCTTTCTCATCCGTGCCTTTCCGCTTCTTGGTCCCTTCGGCATCAAGTTTCTCATCCGTGCCTTTCTGCTGCTTGGCACTTGCTGTTTTCCTCGGTAGCTTTCCTCCTGCTACGACCGGAATACTGTCCTTTTCGACATCCAGCTTCTGGACTGCTGAATCATTCGATGCATTTGATTCATCAACAACTTGAATAGGCTCAGCATCAACTTTCTCATCTGTGCCTTTCCGCTTCTTGGCACTTGTTGTTTTCCTCAGTAGCTTCCCTCCTGCTACGACCGGAGTGGTGTCCTTTTCACCATCCAGCTTCTGAACTGCTGAATCATTCGATGCATTTGATTCACCATCAACTTGAATAGGTTGCTCCTTTCCTTTCTCAGGTGCCTCATCATCACTAAGATTAATGGGATTCAGTTCAGACTTGCTGTTGTCAACAATTGGAAGGGTGGGCTGCTCATGTGGAGTATGGGAGCGAACTGAACTCTCTCCCTCTTGAGTTGATACTTTCACTGGGGGCAAAACAGAAATCTCCCCCTCTTCAGTTGATCCCTTAACTTTGGGCAAACCTGAAATACCAGAGTATCGCACAATTTATTTGAGCAAGGTATAGTGTGATGACCATAAAAAAAAGAAGAAAGAAAACAAGGAAAAGATGTAAAGGTGTAGTACCTTCTTGCATCACACCTTTCTTCTTCCTATCAGCTACAGAAGATGTCATTCCAGCACAAAAGACATTTGCTTCCTTGAGAAAGTTAAGAGAAGTGTGACACCACTGCATATATCCCGCCGTGCAGGTTGGAATTCGGTCGCGGACCTATGCCTCAAAGGTATGCCCATTTGGTAACCAATATGCCAAAAGACGACGGCGCAACAGCTCAGTTGTCACATTTATATCAGCTTGTGGCCGATCAGAAAACCGAAGAAGCCCATTCATATCAAAATCTGGGATGGCCTGATCACAATTGAACATTCTAGCAAAGCGATGTGGGCAATATGCTTGATTGTTGTAAATTTGGCAACGCCTGTGAGCGACACCACCAACACTACTGCTCACCAACAGGTCAATTTCTGAAATTCTGAGCTGCCTTGAATTTTCAGGGGCACTCCGCCTGTCAACTATGAGATTCACTTCATCTTTTGGGAAGCGAATTCGTAATCTCCCAAGGAAATCCAAGTGCAATAAACAGTGCCTCTCGAGATCAATATCAAGAAATAGCCGGTGTGCTCCATGAAGATCAATTTTAATTTTTGAAGCTTTTCACACATCTGCTATGAAAGGAGGGAAATTTGTGATGGAGGTGAAGGTAGTTGGCTCAGCTGGCATGGCTTTCCAGTAGCATGCGAACCACCCCATAATGAAATGAATTGGGAGAGATGATTGGCACTTGCTGGCTGAACTAGTGCTGTTACAAATAGCTTCCTGGACAGAATCTATACTCTCACAGAAATAAGCCATGCTCTCTACACCAATGGCTCTACGAACACCTCTAGCAATAGTAGCTGCTGCCATGAATACCTCGGGACGTATGTAAGCCCCCATGCCAACTGGAACGCAATAAGAGCACAACCATGCTGCAATGAAGGCAGCACGAAGATGCAACTTTGAATAATTACTATTGAAACGCATCACTTGATCAGAGAAATGTATAGCAGGGGGCAGTGCTTTACTGTTACCATTATCCATACGAAAATTCAAACCCTGTAGTAATGGATCTTCAACATCAGCATAGAAATTTTGAGGTAAAGTAATACTGGGGCAATTCTCAATTTGGACTGCATCGTGCAAAAAATAATTGGTCCACTCAAAAAAAGTGTAACACGACCATCTGCCCCATTGTTGCTCTCAACCTTCTCAAAACATATTGTTGTATATGCAGAGAACAGTTCCCCTGCCACTGCATCTTGAAAGCATGAATCGGGGATATATTCATCATAAACACGCCCTGAAATTGGGATTCCCATAGCATCCTGTAATGCTAACAGCGGAAACCCCATTTCTCCTTGACTTGTTATCAAAGTATGTCCAGCTGAATTCCAAAATGTTAGGAAAGCTTGAATTAATGACCAGTTGGGCCGAGCTTCATACAGTGATCCCAGTATGCCGGGCACAACTCCAGCATGTGCCAAGATATTCTTGTCAGTTTCAGATACTAAGAGTGCCCGAGCCCAAATCAGTAACTTTTCACAGTAAAACGTCTCAACTTTGAGTCGTGGATCCTCATCATTCCACCAATTTTTCTGCGGATGCTTGATGAATTCCTCTGCTAGAGTGGATGCTGGGTGTGCAGCACCTCCATTCCCAATAAATTCAGCTTCTTTAACTACAGGCTACAAAGCAACAAGTGTCACATGTCCTGTCCCTTGGTTGATTTCCCCTTCAAGACTATCCATAGTGGCGGAGCGACGACGCAGTGACCTTGTCAATGCCAAGTGAGGTGTTGGAACCATGCAGGTAGGCTCTGTTGGAGGATCTGCTGTGATAATGATGCCATTGTTTCTATCTAAACCCATGCGAGTTAAGCATGATGAGATGCGCTCCTCTACCATTTCCATGCGCAAACTTAAGTGAGTGGAAGCCGGCTTGACTGCTGTTACTGGAAGATCACGTTGTGGTTCATAATCAGCATTCCAGAATGGTGAATCATCACCAGTGACGCTTGTATCAGATGACTTGATAGCTTGTCCACTGGGCAGCACAGTAGCAGGCCCGTCTCTACTTTGGGTAGCTTGGACCTAACAAAGGTAAAATAATGCGACATGTAAGTAACAAAAAAAAAGGGTGATCAACACAGATGCTGAAATAGAAGATAATGAGCAACATCAGTACATGTTACCTGTGATTCAGAAGGGTTCATGTCCTTAGAACCACTATCAGCAGAGTGGCCATAAGCCTCACGCCGTTGCTGATGATTACGGCCATGGTCTCCATCCCATGAACTCTCACGGTTGCGGGAGCGATCCCCACCTGGTGCTGGCGGCACTCCATTACGCCCAAAGCGGCCTCGCTGGTTGCCACGGTCGTGCATCCCTCCATTACGAAAATCCCGTCGCTGAGAGTCATAACCTTCGTAGTCATCGCAAGCATACGGGCGACCTCGGCGATGATCCACGTGACCACCTCAACGACTATTTTGGTACGGAGGGTAGTCCCCCTGATCGAATCCACTCCTCCGACGAAAGCCACGGTTGAAACCTGCCATGGATGAGCACCTGAACCAATACATAAGAAAATATGAGTGGTTAGTAGACAACATAATAAAGGCTTTAAATTCTTACTGACTATATCCCCAGACAACAAGAGATGCATTTATCTGGAAATGCTTGCATTTGACAATGCATAGTCACCTCTACCTGTAGCTATATCATGCACAGAGTAGTGATGTCTTAATCAACGGGGCAATTGCTAGAATTAAAAATCCATCTACATGGATCGCCAGATCGGCAAAGCACCACTGCTACATCTACCTCAAAATATGCAGTTGCAGACAAAATGGAACACTATATGCCAGTATGCCAAAAACAATCTCATCAATCCACTGAGATGCAACTCATTCCCATAGTTCATACTTCAATACTAACGACAAGCAATCAGAAACCATCCTGAACTAAGCACGAATGGGCATGCGAAGAGGATATAAGTAGGCTTACCTTCACGGTGACCGGAAATACGGATGTACGGCCGGCCAAGTTCCCCATTGTGAACGTCAGAAACAACCAGCCCTGGTATGTGGCTCCCTTGTTCCAGCCCTTCAGAATGCAGAGTTCAAGTAGAGAACAGAGCCGGATGTGAGATGTGAGTTTAAACAGAGACCTGGTGGAGGCTTAGTAACGAACGCCAGAAAATACGGTGGATGTGGAGAGGAGGATAATGTCTCCCTCGTCCAGAAGTATCTCATTTCAGTTATTGGCTAAGGAGTTTGAAATTTGAAATGAAAACCACGTGGTCCAATATCTTATATGCTTCGATGGGCTGCCAAGCATACAACACAAGGCGGAAGCTCCTTCCTTTAAATCTGGGCTTTTATATATGATAAAGCCTGATACAATTTAAACATGAATATGAAACAACATATATCACCAAGTCGAGCTCACGTTGCTATGCACGTAACCTCCACTTGATGGGGGGCATTTGTAGTACGAGATTTTGTAACGTTTTAGATGTGGCATTAATATTTATGCCCGTTCATAAAATTTGTATTATCTTGTCAGATTTATTCTGTGGATAATTCATGTGGGTACACGTCAAGGATATTTGTTCAAATGATTCAACAAGGACGTGAGCCAAGTTGATTGCGCATGTACTCAGTACTGGAAAATAAGTTAATCTTAGTCGAAAGCAAAATCGAGTGCTGGCCAGTCTTACGTGCACAGGTTCGGGATCTCTGAACGGCACAAGTGTGAACATGTACATACGTACCTGATAAATGGATACATGGGCCAAGATCGCCACGTAGCAGCTCAAATGCTAATTTATACATATATACACGTATACAGAATCCGTTGCACGAAGGAATCACGAGAGGATGAGCTCGGCTTGCTCGGTCTTCCCCGGTTCTCGGAGCACGACGCGAGAAGCTCTCCACGACCTGAGGTGCAGCAGCTGCTGCTCGCTTTGGATTCCTCATACCACGACTCCAACTAGCCCCCTTGCCTCTCGTGTATAAGAACGGGGGCAGTTCTCTATTGCCAGGGGGGAGGACCACAACACCACCGCCGTCAGGCTGCTGCACGCACACACTCTCCTCTGGGAGACGGCCGCCGGAGGCATTACGGCGATGCGCTGCGCAAACACCACGCCGCCGCCGCCCTGCACACCATGCTAGCCTTACCACATCTTCTACCTTGCACATAGCGCACACCAGTTGCTGCATCCCCAAGCTCCCACCGCCGTCGAGCTCGACGCGCACCGGCGTGGCTGCGCCTACTCCGGTAATGGAGTCGGGCGCACGGCTCTTTGAGCCTCTCTTCTCATGCTATCGCACAAGGGTTGCCTCGATGAGGCCAGCCAGCTCTAGAAAGGAGCAGATCGATGTGGGATGATGAGTTCGTGATGATCGGCATGGCACTGGTTTCAGTCCATGGCCTGGCGGTTCGATCGGTTGATTTGGAAAGTGGCATGTCTGGTTGGGATATTGGATTATGATCCATCGTCCATGGGTTTGTGGTGTGAGATTAGTGATGGATTTGCACTTTTGCAGTTGTGGGCTTGAGGCCTAAAGGCATGAGAATGCGGCAATGCCGTAGAATCAGTTTTGGTGCCAAAGTGAGTTTCTGAGTTGTGCCCCATGGCAGTGTCAGAGAATTGACGATGAGCAGCATATTCACTTTGCTTGATGTTAAACATGAGTAGCAGGAATTGCAGCGCAGCAATGAGCATATGCCAATCATTTTGAGGCGGATGAGTCTCAGTTTTGTTTGTAGCAAATTATATTTTATTTGAATCATTCTCGTCAATACAGTTTGGCATAGAAAGATATGCCCCGTACGTGCATAGTAGCATGCTGTTTGTAAAGTGGAGCACGTGACCACTCTTTAAATCGATTCCCAAAGAGATTCAGTTTCTAATTTGTCTGAGATGTACGTAGTAGATTCAAGAGCAGACCCTGCTGTAGCAACATTGTGTTGTCTGAGATAAATGAGTAGTACTGTTTTGAACTCTGAATGAGAATCCATACCATTCTGAACTCTGAAAACGAAAATCCACCTCTGAGCTCCATGAGGAACACACGCTCAGCGTTTGAGTAAGCTATGCAGCAAGATATGTAAGCCCAGTTTGTATGTACTTGGGTAGTGATCATTGACGATCAAATGAAACTGAAAGTTTCTGATGCGAAATGAAAATGAAAGTCCCTGATGTGAAAGGCATGCGACTACTGCAGCCTCACATATTTTGTCAGATTACTCACGGCCATGTATACTGCTTGGATGATCCCTATATTTGATAAAATTACTGTTTTGGCAAGCATGTAGTCAGCTAAACGCATCTGAGTATTTCCCAAGAGCACTAAGCTCTCACGCACGTGTCTGAGCCTCCCACAGCTATAAAAGTTAGCCTGCCAATAATAAAAGTTATGCCAACTAACAGTAGTGCCGACCCAATATGTATTTTAATCAGGAAATATACAGTATGCCGTGGCAACACAGGCCGAGCGATTTCTTCAATCTGCAGTGCTATTTATTTGGCCTAAAGAATTTTATAGTATAAGCTTGTGACTGCCTGGAAGCACATGAATTTAAATTTAAATGCTTATCTCCGTTATGTTTACTTGTTCCGAAAGACATGCCCATCTCATATGATCAGAGTATCTCATCATGAAGTCTCTCAAAGCAATGATCAACATCATCCTGCGATCAACGTCGGGAACACACTTGTCTGCACCGACGAGGTGGAAAACAATTCTCCTTGACCGACGAGGCTTGGAGCTTATTACAATTCCGTGACCGACAAGGCCGGAAACATATCCAATCTAGACCGACGAGGGTAGACCCCTTTATTGTTCGTGACCGACGAGGCCGAACACACATTTGAAACTTGATCATGAACTCCATGACCGACGAGGCTGGAGATGTCATATATTCTCGATGATGAGATGAGATATTCATTTGTTCGCGACAGACGAGGCCGAGCACTTTTATTTGCAGACTTCACTTGAACTCCGTGACCGACGAGGCCGGTATTCGTTACCAAAGACCGACGAGGCTTTGGAAATCTCATATGGCTATTCTTGCCACAAAATTATATTTGGAGAATATTCATGCAGAATTTAAGACGACGACCATTTATGCAGCTTAATCGGAGGTTTTCCACGGTCCAACACCGTGGATGTAATTAACCGGCGGCTTCACGAGGCCACGGGAACCAAGAACTACATGTCGACCTGTTAGTCAGATGTATTAGGCGCAATATGATGTAAATCTTGTGGGAACGTGTACTTTGTAAGTCTCTAGAGAATTAATAAAGATCTGAGTTCCCTGAATTTTGTTGTCTCTTTTACTTATTTGTATACTTGTGTATACTGGCACGCCTGCGCATATTTATTTATTTACCTCCGCATTAGGACCTATCTCCCCTAGTCGGGAGCGGTTTCCTTTTGGCGAAACACCACTACCCTCTACCGAAGTCATCAAGCTAACATAAGCATGTAGTGAGGCAATACTACATTCTTCTCCCATCAAGAAGAAGGATCCAGGATGTCCCACTATAGATTGCTCTATAGGTAACTAGATGTTCGAGAACGCCTTATGTGATCTTGGAGCAAGCGTCAGCATCATGCCCAAGGCGGTCTTCGACAAGCTCGACCATCCACACTCACACCAACAACAATGTACTTGCAACTAGCTGACCAATCAGTCTGCTACCCTACAGGGATAGCAGAAAATATTCCAGTAAAAATCCGTAACTTTTTCATTCCTGTAGATTTTGTAGTACTTGACATGCAGGAAGAGAGGAAGATACCTTTTATCCTCGGGCGACCATTCCTAAACACTGCAAATGCAACCATCAATGTTGGAGCTGGAGAAATAATATTCACCATCAATGGGCAAGAAGAGCGATTCGCATTCAGGCCAAGACCCGAACAATGTAAAGTTCTGAAGGATCAAGACGAACAAGATGCAGCAACATCTCCGACATCGGAGGCCAATCATGAAGAATAATTCAACTGGAGAAGTCCAAGTCGGTGGACTTAAAAATCCCGAACCTATCAAATAGCATATTTATTTTTTCTACCTATTGCATTATCAAAAAGATATAAAAATAAGAATGCCATATATAAAACCTAAGCCCCATGAAATTATAACTACCGGAGCGTTAAAAATCCCAGTTAGTGAAATTTACTATGGTGGCAGAAAATTATAAAAATACCATCATTAGAATTCTAATTTTTTGTAGATTCATAAAAGTAATTTAGTTTTTCATTCTTGTGTCATTATAAGATATAAATACGGGAGACGTGGGACCCATACACATCACCTCACATCACATCTCAACCACCAATTATTCACCACCATCCAAAAATTCCAATTATCACTCACATGCTTGTACCACCTCCATCTTTGCCTGCCACTGAAAGCACTACCTAGAGCATAGGGAATTGATCACATTCAGGCCAAAGTCGACACCAGAGAAAGGAGAGGGCCAGCAGGCAGCAGGTGGGGCCGGCCGGTGCCACCACCACGCCGGTCGGCACCGCATATTCTCCTCTCTGCTTGCCTCTTCTCTCACCCCCTCACTCACTCACTCACTCACACACCAGAGAGCTCTGCTCCATGGCCATTTGCAACTACAAAACTTCACTTGTCCAAAACTTCCATTAATTAGCAAGGAAAAGAGAAAAGAAAAGAGAGAGAAAGCAATTTGCAAGTTCATCACAAGGATTCCCTCTTCTCTTTCTCTTTGATTTGCTAATCCTAATCATTTTCAAGTTCTTGTGTTCTTGTTGTTCTTTCCGTGTTCTTCATTCTATAGGCAAGATGAATCGAAAACTCGGAAGTCCAGTAAGGAGCCTTAGAAGAGCACTCTCCTTCCGCAGCACCCGAAGCCGTTCATCATCTCAAGTGCCTTCGTTTGCTAGTTCCGGAATGGACGTCGATCCTCCGTCACCACCCGAGTATCACACCCCGTCATCCTCTTCCCAACAGGAAGAGAGGTATGAATTAACGGACCTTAATCAAATTTCATTACCACTTAGACCTCAAATAGAAATATTTAATGTGGTTAAGACAAAAGAGTTTACTCATACCCCAATGTTTGATAATACTTTGCTCCATGAAACCGGAATGGATTCCGAGTTTGAGCTTATTTTTAGAATGATTGGATGGGAAGATGCATGGGAAGTCACTGAGCAGGGTAGCAAGTTACACACCATAGAATTTTTTAGCTCCCTAGATTTTGATGATGACCATGTTCATTTTAGAATGTTCAACAAACCTTTCACCCTCACATGGAAAACCTTCAGTATAGCACTAGGATTTTCTGATCAGTGTGTAGTGAATATAGCTGATGTTCTCAGGGATTTTAATAAAGATAATTTTTTGGAGAGCATCACTGCTAAGAAACCCGAACGTAAGCAAAAATATACCAATGAGGAAGTCCACCATCCAACACTGAGGTTTATGCTTAAATAGCTAGCTTTTACTTTCTTTCCGAGAGAGGAATTAAACACCATCAGACAGGATGAATTGCATTTATTATATATCATGATTAAAAAGAGAAAAGCATCACCTGTAAAAATGGTTGAGCTACTAAAAAACCGTGCCTCCCATGAGAAAGTGCAGCATTTCTTTCACATCTTGGATTACACGCTTAGCTATGGGATTAGATTTATTGTCAAGGGCTACACTTACATTTATTCCTGATGCCCGTAGAATTATTGGATATAACTTTTTCTTTCGTGCTCACATGCTGAAACGCCAGGATAATAAAATAGTCATGATTTACAAGAACTACCTAAATGAGTACGAGCTGTCTGACAGAGAACTGGGAATCTATTCTGTTGATAGTTTTACTTTTCTGGATAGAACTAATATTGGTAGGTGTCCATCAGCACGCAGCAGTAGAGTGCCCAGGACTGTGTACACTAGGACTGACCCAGCACCATCGGGTCCAGCTTATTTTCATTATACTAACTTTGATGATCCAGGTGCATCAAATGAGTCACATCAGCCATGGTCCACCCACTCAGGATGGGGGGACCAAGCCGCATCTCAGCAAGTAGAGTCATCTACATCCACAGGATGGGGAACATTTCTCACACAGGAGCCAGATAACTATGGACAGGATTTTCAGAGAGGTCGTGCATCATTTTCTATGCGTGGAAGTATGGAGCACACCACTGGTGGACCATATCCATTCCATGCACCACCCGTAAATGATTATATGCCACCACCTGAACAGCATTTTGGGACTCCCATTAATGATTTCCCTGCTATGTCTATGCATTTCACTAAACTTCAGCAGGGGCAGCAGGCAATAAGTGACACCTTACACCGACACGAGCAGTGGCAACATCAGGTTGATAACAGGCTTCATCAGCAGGAACAGTGGCAGCATCGGGCAGACCAGCAGTTCAAGCAGTTGCACCATGGACAGCAGCAGACACAGACAGGTTTGGAGTACCTGATTCATCAGATGGGGTACCCACCGCCGCCTCCACCATAGTATTGAGTACGACAACATGCAGCTTGGGGGAGAGCCCCCGCGAGGTGAGCACCTTTTCACCTCTGTATATATTCTATCGTTTATTTTCAATATTCATTTCAGTATTTATTTTCAGTATTTAAATTTTGTCATTAAAGTAGAGTAGGTAGAATTTGCCTTTAATTCTGAATCACTTATTCAAAAAATATATATATGCAATTACTTAGCATCTGAATTTAAAATTCTCTTGTGAATTATATGAAGTTTATCTACCCTAATAATTTGTCCTAAAACCTGATACCTGTGGGTAGCATAAAACTTATGATTCAATCTAAGTAATTGGCAGATATAATGTAAAAAGGTTTGAGCTAGTATATGTTTCATTCTAAGTATCATCTAAGCTCCTGTCACTTTCAAACATAAAATCAAGCAATTTAATGACCCGTTCTGCTAATATGATTTAAGTAGACTATTCCGTTATGCATTCATGATTGAATCCACATAAACGATTTTTGCTCTATGCAACAAATTCTCTCTTAAAAGTCTAAAAGAGAGTGCGGACTATAAAATTAAAAGATGCCATACCAAAGAAGTATGAGCCTAAAAGATGCCATATCAAAAAGGTATGTGCCAAATTAAAAGAAAAAGAGTAAAACAAGGGGTGCAAAGACACCCGCCTGAGAGAAAAAATGGGTACAAAAAGTATCCGCTGGAGAGATAGCCCACACTTCTCAGAAGGCAGAAAAGAGAGAATATTGCATAAGGGTCTGGAAATTTTAATCACCGGCACATTCAGTCATGATGTATAGCTTAGTAGTCCACTGCGATCTTATTAGTAGACTCTCATGGTTTTCAAAATAATAATCCATACATATTCAAAATGAAGAGAAA
This sequence comes from Chrysopogon serrulatus, assembly GCA_015844335.1. NCBI lineage: Eukaryota > Viridiplantae > Streptophyta > Magnoliopsida > Poales > Poaceae > Chrysopogon > Chrysopogon serrulatus. The sequence continues at coordinate 252,474 of JADLZL010001799.1, forward strand.
ACCTCTGGAGTAGTGCATGAATAAAGAATGAAATATATATAGTGCTTGCTAGATTATTCTATCTTTCAATCACCTAAGATTTAATTGAAAGTTTGAGAAGCCTCACGGTTGAAAGGAATAAGGATAAGTTTGAAAGATAGATTAATCAATTATAATCTAGAGAAGAATTTTAAATTCAATGTTCAAGTATTTGTTGGGAATTAAAACATGAGAAACCCTAAAAGTATTATTTCAAGTCAACTTTACTAAGGGACTAGCAAAGACTTAGCTTGGGGGTATTATTGACGGTCACTAAGTACAAATTATATACCATCAACTATCACTTAAAAGAAGCAACAATAGAAACATAAGGGTTATTTTTGACAAATTCCACAAGTTTTGGTGAATTGTCTGATTTTCAGGGAATTATCCAGAAAAGCCAAAAAGAGGGATTAAAATGCAATTTCACCACGAAACTTATCTGTGACGTAAGGATATCGCCAACGGGATCAGGAAAGTTCCAGAAGACACCCGAAGCAGCGGGACCGGCAGAGACCACCAGGTGGGGCCGGCCAGCCCCACCCTGGTGCCGCCCGGCCCCCTGTGGCTAGGGTTTGGCCTCCTCTTCTAGAAGCTTCCTCCACCGACTCCCACGATGCATCCTGGCCCTTGGTTACATCAGCTTGATCCTGCGGCACGCGTGCACTCCACCGGACTATAAATAAAGAGGCAGACCCCCCCTCCAGAAGGGCACCAATTCATTCCTCCTGCTTCATTTGTCAAGAGTAGTCAGAAGTTAGGGTTTCCAGAGATTAGAAGTAGAGCTCTAGTTCTTTAAGTTCTTAGTATAGGCATCTAGCAAGGTTCAAGTAGAGTTGGGCGCTCCGCTCGGGATTCCAGATCTGTTCGTCTGGAGATTGGTAATATTATCTTGTATCTCATTATGAGTTTGCTCTACTTTATTATATTTCTACTTATTTAGTTCTTAGTTTATTTTAGTTGCATATTTGATATAGTTGTGATTTATGATACTTATTGTTATCTGATCGTAAAGCGTCTGATTCAGTACTCGAGTGAGTTAGGTGGTGCACATTATGTAGACGTGATGTCTAGATATATTGTGTACCTACGGAGGCACCCTGATATGTCTGGTCGTGTGGTAGTCCGCGCAGGTGACAGCTGCGTTGGTTCCTCTGTAGTCCACCCCCGTACGTAGGACTAGCCGAGCACGGTCGCGAAGGAGGTGACCCTTGTGTCTTAATATCCTCATTAGTTGATACTCTTTATGATGTTTTCTGAGTTTATTACACTATAGATGAAAATGTGCAATAGGGCGTAGACTGTAGACTTTATATTAGTAATTACATAGGTTTCCTTTACTCTAACTGAATCTTAAGATTGTTTTACTACATTAGTGAGTATCTATTTTTTATCTCTGGAATACCATTTACCTCATTTACTCAATTATCATTTATCATACTGTTGACTAGTTATCACTAAAGCATTAGTGTAATTGGCTATGATAGATTTACACAATTATAATATCTTTAATCTTTATAAGTTGCCCACTCCTAATAAATAGAATGCTCCTTTATCCTTTTGGTATAAAATAAATCAACGATACTCGGAATACTTCTTGGGTGAAATGCTAGAACGGGAGAATTATCTGTGCGCTTGCGGATATATTATATTAAGAGTCATTGCGTGTAGATTATTTTTATCCTTGGTTTTTGGTATCATGTTAGGGATGACAACTTAATGTGAAGTGATGTTAAAAATACCAACACTGGGCAAGGCTTCTTCGAGAAGATTGACCAGTCTACTGTGGTTGAGACATCGACAGGTGGGGCTGGGCTCAGTGTGCCAGCATCGACGGCTTGGCAACATGGCTGCGGCATCACGCTAGAGGGGAAGCAGCCGACTTCACACGACGTGAGACGAGCGAATGACCGAGGCCACACGGAGATGTCGAATATGAACGCTGGGGTGAAAATGGAGGACCGACACGAGTGCAGAAAAGAGGGAGAAAGGAAACATGGGTAAATGAGATCGGATGTAACCCAACGGGGTGAACATGACACAGTGATGGTGAATAGAATGACGAGACAGGTGTCACAGGATTCCTGGCCTACTTTTTTTAGCAATTAAATTCCAACATTTTTTAAACTCAGCATATACCAACCTTTCATTTAAATCCAGACCATGATAAACTTCTTTGTCCTAAAAAAATACGTTACTCCATCAGCATGTTGTGGATTTCCCATCAGAACATAAGTTTATTTTCAAAGTGTATTTTATTACAAAGGAAGGAGTAGAAGTACCCAGGCCAGCGCTGGGAGTTTGTGGGGGTTTGGACCCTTATACCCACACGGCTGGTCTTTAGTCTCGTCACACGGGGCAGCCCAACCCACAGGACCAAGCCCGATCAGCCTTTCTGGTCTGGTCGGAGTCCAGGAGGACAATTAGAGTTACTTGCCATGCAAGGAAACTAGTCGGTTAGGAAATCAATTGTACTCTGCCTAGGATGCGATTTGTTTGTAACCGACCACCTCAGAATCTTAAGATCTGTAACCCTGCCCCCCAGACTATATAAGGCGGGCAGGGACCCCCCTCCAAGATATCTCAACTCTTTTTCATCAATAAGCAGAAGAGCAGGACGTAGGGTATTACGCATCAGGCGGCCCGAACCTGGATAAACCGTGTGTGCTGTTCTTCCTGTTCCATCTCGCTTGTATTCTAATAGCGTGCCTCCACATAAATCACTGCCATTGGTATACCCGTGGTAGAACTATCGCCGATATTTCGTCGATAGAGTTCAAGCCTACCCTATGGATCTAGATCATCAGAGGTCACCGAGTATGCTAACGAAGTAGAGGACCTGATTTCCGTGTTTAGCAGGAGTATATAAGAGGATCTGATTAGTATTTTATTTTTATTTATATACTTTTGGAATATATTTTTATCCATTCAAATTTAGCAATTGATATATACTATTTATAGTCTTCTTATATTTTATAGATTTATTATTAGACTATTGATTAAATTATTTTAATTAAGTTGTCTTCCTCCATGGTATTTTATAGCTATATTTTGAATCCCTTCAGCCATTATGATTTTATTGTACTACAAAATTATTGATAGCTATGCTCTTCAAAGAAAAAGACAAATAGAAAAACATGCATGAGTGCATCCATAAGGAATACTCTTTAGAGAAGAAGACAAAAAAAGCATGCATGATGAAAGGGACGGTATCGGATGAGAGTGAGAGTGCATGCTCTAGAGAAGAAGACAAAAGAGCATGCATGATGAAAGGGACCGATCAATGATAGTATGGATGAGAGTGAGAATGCACGAGTGCATGAATGAGCTATGCTCTTCATAGAAGAGGACAAAAATATGGCTTAGATCATCATTCCTATTTTTTTACTATGATGAGTTTTGTCTTCTTATGATTGGACTAAAGGAAGATTAAAATCTAGTATGTGCTGCAGCCTAGATTCTCCATGCATGCTGCCATCGGTCTCAAACATATTCATGCAGCCAGATAGCCCCTATGCATGCATGCTTCATATGAACTGGTATCTATTAATCACTCTAACTACACAGTAATAACTATTGGTTCCTTTGATAAATCACTCTCTCATGTATATACATAGTGAGAGAGTCTGAAGGTGATATTTCATACACGCATTCCTTCTGATGCAACAGGTTCAACAATGCAAATGCTACTTAGCACATAACGTTAGATAATTAAGTATTTTTATGTATAAATTAATTCAAAAAATAGCAAATTTTTTGGTACTCTTCTTACAACATCTGTGGATTGCTTTTCATCATTACTATGGTAGCACACTCATAGAATTCAGCAAGTACCATTGACCCTTTTTGTCTTATTTGTTCGGAAGAGTATCCATGCTAGCACAACAGCATGCTCTTGCAAAATTTGTTATCCCTTCTGCCTAACTATGCATGTACATGACATTGACCCTTCATGCCAAGTATCTATGATAGTGCAACAACAAGCAGCATGCAACCTTTTGTCTCTTCTATGTAATTATGCATGTTTATGCATGATATGACCCTTCATGCTGCAATTTCCCACCTTCTCGCAATATCGATGGTGTAAATGGTGCATTGTAGCATTAAAAACCTGATTGAGCATTCAATTATTATCCTTGATATTTTTGAACATTGAACATTGGTCCTAAGTGTTTAGTGGATATGGCACATCATCAAACAGTTTTGTCTAATAAGACATGAACCCATGGTAGGTTCCCTAATAATTGCAGATATGTATATGTGCTTGCATTATAATGTGTTATTGCTTTTAGTCTACTAAGAACCATGAAAATAATCGAGAGTACATTAAGCCACAATAATATTTCACTTTCACTACACAGTAGGGGAAAGGAAAGTTGTGTTTGTCCCCATCGCATTTTTTTGTATGACAGCAGTGTCTCTTATTGCAATGCCAAGTCATGTCACACTTAGTTTGTAGTTTGATTTTAGCAAAACAGGCTATCATAGCCATGCTTAGAGGCCGCGGAGACAGCGTGGCCCCATACTTCTAATACTTGTTTTTTTTCAAACTTGTTGGTAGCACGTGTATTATTGAGTATGGAACATGAAAACTCAAAGAGGCTGAGCATGTCTACACATTCCCATTTTGGTGGTAGTGTACTCATGCACATATAAACAAGAAAGGGGCATCCTTTTTTTTTCAAAAAAAATCTTTCTGACTCTACCAAATATGCCAGATTATCGCATTGCTCCCACACAAAATTAAGAGTATTTAAAATTTTTAATGAATGACAAATGAAGTTGCCATATTGGTCCTTATAGCTCATAGTAAGTTGTTTGGTACATGGGCACTCAATAAAATTCAATCAATCCATTCTTTTGTTTTTCTTGCTTCCCAATCTTGTCTCTCCTATCTATACCTATTTCTTCTCCCGATTAGAAAGGTCCAGTCTGCGTGGTCATCTCCTCATCCGTAGCCTGACAGGGAGCAGCGCATGGCCACTGGAAAGGGGCAGTACACGCGCTGCTTGCACATGGCGGCAGGCAACCGATGAGCTGGTGGGTGGCAGGCGACCGTGAGCTGGTGGGTGGCAGGCGACCGATGAGCTGGTGGGTGGCAGGCCTGGCGCAGGCAGCATATGGTGGTGAGGCATGAGTTTGCACGAGCACGACGGCAGGCTTGGTGAGGACGGAAGCAGGAGACCTCTGAGCGAAAATGGGCAGCATGGCCCACGACGATGCCGTGCGAACGGCAAGTGTGATGGTGGCACTGAGGCGAGGGTTCACCGAGGCAAGCTCAGCCAAGCGTGGCGGCGCTGTAAGGTGGGTGGCACGCTGACACATGGCTCGCTCACTGAGACATGATGAGGCGTGCAGGGAACGTGGTAAGGCGGGATGTGGAAGTGGTTGGGTGGTGCTTGTGAGGACGCCGCTGGTGGCACGTCCAAGCAACGCCAGCTATGGGTGTAGCGCGCGGCGACGCGGACCAAGTTGGGGCTGAAGAAACCTATAGTTTCTCCCCCAATGCAAAAGCTGTAGTTTTTTGGCTTCTTGGTTGCAGGGAAGAGGGCCGACGGTCCCTCATGGAGGAATCCATTTTCTTTTCTTTCTTTGACCTTGCTTTTGCTGTCTGACACTCCTGCTCTCCCTCTGCTCCTCTGCTACCGGATCCTATAGCCTTAGCTACAAGGTTCAAAAATAAATTTGTCATCTCAGAGCACATTAATTTATCTTGAGACTATAAACATATATCAATAATTACCTTCTTTCTTGGCTCTTATTATAGATCTTCGACGCTCCTGCCTCTCCTGTATCGTCTTCCCAGTAGATGGTGTAAAAATTCCTGCGACATTGATAACAAATTTCCTGCTTATACACAACAAGCAAATATATAATGCAGCAACAAGAGAGCGCACCTGGTGGGACGAGGAGCCTTCTCCCCGAAGCCTCTCCTCGGATTGCTAGCAGAGACTCCCTCCATGAAACATGATTGGCGGATCACCTATAGGAAGCATAAAATCATCTCAACACATAAAGATATCAAGTTCAAAAGCAACAAGAAGCATGGTAAGATGACATAATTTATTTATTATTGAACCAATTCCCAGGAAAAAGATCTAACATAATTTAAACACAGAGATTTCGTGCCCATAAATTTAATTGCATTATTTCTTGGTATGAGGGGTTCACTAAATGAAATGTATGGATGTTGTTTTTATTGTTATTTTTTCTAACATTCTTTATGGAACCATGAGTTTCACTATATCTCACTTGATATTCTGGGACCGAATGTTTCCTAGCTCAACTTTTAGTGGGCTACACGAGTGTCTCGAGTAGGCAGTATTGTAAGAAGATAAGAAAGGCAATGGCAGATGAGCGGGCACCATCGAGCAGCGGCAAGATGATGATTATATAAGCAATGAGAGGGCATCGTGGAGCATCCTTTAGGAATACGGCAAATAAGAAACAAACATGAGCTATGCCCCTACAGCAAACTATATATATGATGGGAGCATGCAGACAAGAGGATAGCTTTTAAGAGGAAGAGACAAAAACAAAACAATGCTGCAATATGAGAGCGACAGATCGATGGTTCAGTGGTGTTGTTTTGATGATAGTGATGGATCGGCAAGGTACGAAGGCAGTGGGTAAACCAGAAATATGAACAATATGATCTGAACCATAGAAACCATATCGGAAGGGTCTAGCAAACCAGCTATCATGGCCATGCTGAGAGGCCGCAAAAACGGTGCAGCCTCATACTTCTAATTGTGAAATGTTAGGGGGGGCATGGCCCCTGCCAGCCCCCCTTGCTCCGCCACTGCTCACTTCAGCATTTCCTTGCAGTCACGTCCTGATGTCCCCCGCTCCAGCAGCTTCACGCTATTGTGTTACAACATCTCTTTGTTAATATTAGGTATATAGATTGATAATATATATATGGATTAGTTCTATACCATGGTCATATAGGGATCTCATATTAGAGTTGAATTGAGTTTCCCTAGTTTTAGATTACACGTTGGATTATAAAAGTAGTACCTATTTGAATTGCAAATATGATCTGGAAAAAGAAATCTCACCGGTGAAAAGAAATAGGAAACAAAAAAAACAGAAATCACAAAAATGTGCCGTTGGAAAAGCATCCCGAAAATAAAAAATGGAAACCACTGTGGAGCCATGGGGTGTCATGCCTAAAAAATTGGAAAATAAAAAAGAGTTGCATCCACCATGGATTAGTGGGCTCCATGCAGACAAATAATCTGAAATAAAAAAACTAATTGAAAAGTGTCGTATCCAACTTTCATCTTCCATCTACACAACATATTATTGCTGAACATGAATTATTCCAACCTTTATGAGCATGGTTTATAAGTCCGGGTTGCATACACGGCCTAATATATATTAGAACCAGACTCCATATCATGCTAGACGCAAACTGTTCCAACTCGTACGTACACAAGTTATATATGTGTCTGAATGGGAGAAATTCTTCATAGCCTTGATAGTTAGGGGAGAGACGGACCAGAAAATGAGTGGACAGAAATTTTACCTCTTTATTATTAGGGATAGATTAACCATTTTAATTTTAATTCTAAATCTCACTTTTCCTATTTATGCTCTTGACTTTCACCACACCTTAAATTTGTAACACCCAGTTTTAAAGAACAAAACCAGGCTTACCATATGTGTGCCCAGGAAGTCCACACATACAGAAACAGAAGTAGAGAGCATCAAAAACAGTGCCATATAGCGAAGGCATACTTATATTTAACACTTACATCAGAGTAACCCGAAACGGTAGCTAAGCTTTCTTCAGGCTTCATCTTCATAGGGACAGTTGACTGGGGGCACCATACGCCTAGCACTTCTCAGAAAAACTCACTAGCTTTACCATCTGGTACCCATCCGGGATTTTCCAAAGAATTAAAAGTAAAGGCAAGCACGTAAGTACATGTCGTACTCAGCAAATATAAAGTGGGGTTCATGAGGCTCAAAAAGGTCGACAATCGGGTTTCTTGCATTTAGCTTTTTAGATGATTAATATTTATGGCATTAATAGCAACAAGGTAGTAGCATATCCCATAACCACATGATCAAGTGAACAAGAATAAAGAATAGTACATAACAATTAACAATATGATTAACCAATATAATTAAACATCATCCATCAATGATCAGCTATTCCGTAAGAATCCCCAAGGCCGCCCGTGTCCGTGGGCACGGCTAGTATACCGATTTATTAAACTCTGCAGAGGTGTACACTTTCACCGTGAGTCGTGATTTACCCTTTCGCCCGAGGTGATCAGCCTCTTGACCCACTTTCACTATGAAGCCTTTCAAAGGTTCGTCTAACAAGTTAGGGCCGCTAGGATTCCGTGGCAAGCAGATGTAGAGCCCCCCTTCCAAATGGTTCACACCAGCAGCACACACACATAAGGGGACAGAGGCCGCACTATACCCATCGTGGCACGCCCCTCTTGCGCCTTTTCGGTAACCACTAACAAGCTAGAAAAGGTCCTCATACTTGACTAAAGCCGAGCCATATAGCCCTCACAAGCTGCATCAGTAAATCCCGGTGACCACTTACAGATAAGTCCTTATGGAGAGAAACGAGAGCAACAAACACCAAGCTCTAGATCTCTATAACAATAATAAAATCATCTTTTTTTGTTGTTGCATATTCCATTATTCATGTTACGAGATCATGGTTATATATATCCAAAGCACTAGCAAGTACTACCCATATGCAAATATCCCATGGTCATCAAGGTGTAAGATAATCAACTCTAAGTCATCCTTAATAAGGAATCAAAGACACATGCATATGAAATATGGTGGATATTGTGAATAGGTAATCAAGGAGGTCCCAAGCTATACTTGCCTTATATACTTGCTTAAACCTTCTCATACTTTTAGTCATCGCTTCCGATCTCCAAAGGTCTCCGACGGTTCTCGTTCTACTCGTAGCAAAAACACCACATATAGAGAAACATACAAGCACACAAAAAGAGACACTAAGAACAATACACCAAACAGCGTTCTAACTGAGAGGATTCATTGCTACGATCACGAGAACGCAAGGAACGTCAAAAACCAACTATTGATAGAATAAAACGACTACTGATAATTTTACATTATAAAAGAGAAGAAACAGTTGCGAGCTTGATTTATTTTAGTTGATAAAACCATAAAAATATTATTAGTTCAGATTTAACAAACCATATTTGAACTTAAAAGCTGAATTAAAGCTAACTATTATTTTATTTTATAACTATTCTCACATAATTTATTTAGCAAGTTAAGCTTTATTATCTTTGCAAAAAAAAAAGAGTAAACATGTGAGAGCATCTAATTAAAGCTATACATCATGAGTGTTTACGCTATGCAAATTAATAATTGAAAATCATATTATTACTAGCAATTAATTCATACTAATATTTGTATAGTAAACAGTGCAGTAGAAAACCTATGTTGCTTTTAATTCTAAAACTAGTTTAAATACACATTAGTCAAATTAATATTTAATTATGAACACATAAACATGGGACATGATAAGTATCCCTGCTAAGCCGTAGATCACAGTGGTAAATATAAAACTAACGCGACAAACGAACTGAAACAAAGTTAATAAAATAGATAAGATATGAATTGGATAGGTGCACGTGTGTGGATCATGGGTGGGGATACTAGGTGACACTCGATCATTATGCAGGCATAGTAGCAGAGAGGAGGACCTGGGGCATCAGCTGGACAGGATCGGAGCCAGCAATGGCATCTCGGAGCACCAGCGGGCCATGGCTTTGTAGAACTGAGTGGCAATCAAAGTGGGTTTGGCAAGCAGTAGACGACGCTGGCGACTTCACCGGTTCAGCCTCACGACGAGCATGGCCACGGCAAGCACGGAAGGCTGGCACAATTGCGGCACTTTAGCAGGCTGCACTGCACATGATCGCCAACTGCAGATCGCAGGGCAAGTTAATTAAGGAAACAGATAACGTACATGGCTTAATTAACTAGGGAAGGATATAGAAGATAAAGGAGGCAGGGGAAGGACACGGAGGTGCTCACACACGTTGAAGGACCATGGTAGGATCATGTAGCCTGGCTGAATAGAGCTGATGATGGATGGTCATCAGCAGTGCCAACGTATGCGGCGGCGTGGCACCAGGTGATCGCCCATCAGATTACCGACCGGCCGGACGCAGCCACGCGTTGGAGATCGGTAGAAACATGGCCGCTGGCGGCTTTGCTTGCTTGAGGCCGGAAATAAATAGATCGGTTACGAGTTGGCTTCTCAGCTGCATGACAACCAGCCCGACGCATGCAACATGGAGATAAATCTAACCAAGGTTGCTGGAGAGGTTTTAAGATAGAGCAAGGAATGGAGAATTGCTTAGAAAAGAAAGGATATACTGAATGAGACGAAGTGATGACAGGGGCTCACATTGATGATCTGTGGTGAAGAGGAAGAGGATGTCGTCAGCAACTCTTCGGCGGCAACACGGCAATGAGAGAATAAAATATTATTTACATCCTACGATTTCCAAATTAGGAGCTCGCTTTAATGTATTTTTGGTGTATTTTGCCTAAAGAGTTGGTACATATATATAGGGAGAAAAAACACCGTACATTACCATCAACTAGCAATATGGTACTAATTGATGTTACACCCTCCACTTATACTAATGGGCCTAAATAACCATTAAAAACCCATTAGTAAATAAATGCTTAAGTCTTTAGGATTTAATAGGGTTGTTGCACATGGGCTGGCCTAATGGTTCGTCTAGGCCATGTGCCATGGGTGAGAGGGAGTTTTCTTATTTTATTTTTTCCAAACTATTTTCCAAATACAATTTCGAAAAGGGTTTTGAATTCATTTGAGTTTTGATCAAACCACACAATCAAAAAAAAAAAAATGCGATGGCATGAATGCATCATTCATGTTGCTAATCTCTATGATGAATTTTATTTTAATAAAAAATATTATTTTTTCTATGTTTTATGAGCACAAAAAAAATACATAATTAAATCAATTTCTACCTATTTTTAAAAGAGCAAATTTTAGGGTGTTACAATTCTACCCCCCTTAAGATGAATCTCGTCCCGAGATTCGGAAGAAGGTGATCAAAGAGATAGATATACTCTAGCTTTGAGACCTTCCCACACTTTCTCGAGCAGTTCCATCTTAACTGGGACTCCATTTGCTTTACATTTGGTGAAACCTTGCTCCAAATAACTCATTCAACCATTTCCAAAGTTGATATTATACTTTACATGGATAAAATCCTTTATTACTCTTAACTTATCTAATGGTATTTCTTTCTTAAGCACATACAACATTCCTCCAACTCGGCATGTGAACACCTTAAGTATTCTGACACTTACTCGGGTAACTCCAATTACAAAGCCACTTCTCCTTTCCTTTTTGGAATTTCCTATATGAACCGACATACCGAGTTGTTAACCCAAGCTCCACATCAAACTAGTTATCCTTCCCAAAGCTGCCATCCCGAGACACATAAGTTCCAACTATCTGGCCATGAACCACTATGCCAAGATCCTCTTCTAAACTCTCTTTATACACCTCATAAGGGCCACACTGAGAGACAGAAACCCAAACTTATCCCAAAGTGCCATGCATCAACTCTTAACCCAGTCAACTATCTCGTTCTTTCTCATTTCCCAAAAGGCCTTTGGGAACCTCTTATTCCAAACTATGCTATATTACCCATTCTAAAGCATCAATAACTATCCTCAAGTTCAAGTAGCACAATTTCCAACAGAGTCCTTTATTCCTTGGTGTCATCCGAATCTTTAATAGTAAAAAAAATTCTCCTGTACTAATGACATCGGCTATGACTTCGTCTCCAGGTGATAACACTTTTCCATGTAATAAACCATGTTCATCTTCAATTAATGCAACTCTAGCATAAATGTCCTTTGGATTCTTGTGATCCACATAGAAGTCACTATATGATCCGTGTAGACAAGACATTCAAGTCCAAAAGTAATATGCCCAAATTCCAAAACAAGAATCGATACTCTCAAAATCCTTGTGTAAATTAGTTAGAAACACACATCGCTAGTTAACTTGATGCTCGAGCCATTTTTTTCTTTTAATTTTTTTTGTTGCATAAGAACAAATCCCAAACTTTTGTCATAGTGGATCCTAGTAGATAGAAAACCCTTATCCAAATTTGTCAAAGCTGACTTGCAGGCTTTACACCAACCTCATCTTTACTTTTTCCCAATGTGCTAGAGTTTTCTTGGTCCAAACCAATTTAATATCTTTCTCCTATAGCACCTGTCTATCTCTTTGACATGGTCTTGGTTAAACCCTTATGATAGTATCTTATTATTCCAAAGGTAACACAGAGTCATCTCTATATCCTTGGGTGGATTTCAGTTTTAGTTCATCACTATCTTTATGAGTTCTTCATAGTTCCACCTAGAAGAGAACACATTTCAGCCCAACTTACTTGTCCTGCTCCGTATATCACCAAATCTTCGGAATCTCCATAGTATCATATATGGACACACAATATTCCTTCCGAAGTCATCAATACCAACGCATCTTAGGAACGCTGATGATAGCTTAAATCGAACATCCTTCCTAACAAATATAGGAGTTCCTTGCAGTTGATCCAACAAATTAACACTCTTGTGTAGAGGTACCTGCACTTGATAGTAACCCCTCGACCATGCAGATAGTTGATGCTTCCAATTGAGGAACTTGAATGCAGGAGACCTTCATCATGTAACTTCTTTAACTTGGCTACCCCCCTTAAGAAAAGATAAGGTAGGGGACACCAAGGGTAGCTTGCAGCTTCTTCCAGTAAGCTAACTATCATGAAGACCTTCTCATATCTAACAGAAACGCATGTGCATAGATAGCAACAAAAAATCTGGATTCTGTTGCGAGATGAAAAACAACAGCTCAGTAAAACAACTATAGCTCTTTTTATTAATCCAATAAAGTTGTAGCGTATACCATTGGACAGACTATGAAATCCTCTACAACTTTTGTATAGAACACTTTTCCCGAATCTGCAGTTAAGTTGGTCAAAAACTGTACACAACAGAAACCGTTCCATATTGCTGACATCACAGTTGTATCACTTTTTGATTTTTATATCTCCCAAACCGAAATAGATATGAAGGTGATTCTTGTGCCCAAAGAAAGATATGGAATTCTACTTTTCTCCAGAATTTTTCCATGATTTTTGGTTGCACAAAAACAAAGATAAAAGCCGAGGAAAGCAGGTTGCTCTGAAAAGGGTAGAATAAAGGAGACAGAAGAAAAGGATAACCCAACTATGTATTTCATTAAATCCTTATACCTTAAGCCTATAAACTAAATGAAATTGTGGACAAACTCCACATGATCATTGCAATCATTACAAAGATCCAAAACAATCATAATCTTAAACGCAACCAAGTAATCATTAAAAGTTCACAAGGAACATAAACTTGACTCGACTCGACTCAACTATCGCCGCTAGCGTTTTTATTACATAGGGGACATAAACTCCTAATTCTTAAACACGGTGCGACTGCAGTAGCATTCGGGGTAGCACTTCTTGCGTGAAGATGAACGTGGCACGTCTTCCACTTCATTAAGCTTGCACAGTCCAGCACAACTCCTTCATTCATCAATCTCATCCAGAGCTTCTTCATAGTGTTGCCTTACTTCTGTCAACTCCAATTGACTATCTTCCAACTTCTGATGGAGAGCTTGGATTGTAAAGGCCATCTCTCTTAGTTGTTCATTCTGCTCTGAATGAGGATCAGCCATCACGCATTGCAAACTTCCAGGCGAATGTCGAGGAAGATACTTATGCTTGTTTCCCCACATCTCTTCATAGTGTTTTCCATGGTATTTCAGTAGTGCCTGGTGAGCAGCATCAGATATGCTAGCATGCATGTTATAGTGATCAGCAGGACACAAGTGAATGGATTCCACCACATATGAACTAATAAACTCATTCCACTTTGTGACATGTGCTTTTGTGCTCCAGTGGTTTTCATACCTAGGATGAGTCCACCTAGTGAACTTATATTCCACTCTAGCTTCTTGATTAGGGTAGCGATCATGCAATATCTGCATAAGTCGAGGGTGGAAGAATGCTTTGCCACTAAAGATCATGACGAGGTACTCTTTACGCCAACCAGTGTGTCGAGTTGTGATAGGATGAGCTTCTCAATAGAATCCTCTATTCAGGCATGGTTTTCTAGAGTTGATGCGAGCGATCTTGTCATTACGAACTATCTATTTAGAGAGATCGGAAAGAATCAAGATGGACTCAATCTTTTGTAATAGAGTAGAGACTAGAACAAGCATACCTTTAAGAAAATAACAAAGGTTAAAGTGAAGCAAGAAGTAGGCAAGGAAGAAAGCATGCTAAAATGACCAGTTCTAACTAGGCTTGCGTCCTACAGTCAACATTGCTCTGATACCACTCTGTAACACCCAGTTTTAAAGAACAAAACCAGGCTTATCATATGTGTGCCCAGGAAGTCCACACATACAGAAACAGTTGAGAGTATCAAAAACAGTGCCATATAGCGAAGGCATACTTATATTTAACACTTACATCAGAGTAACCCGAAACGGTAGCTAAGCTTTCTTCAGGCTTCATCTTCACAGGGACAGTTGACTGGGGGCACCATACGCCTAGCACTTCTCAGAAAAACTCACTAGCTTTACCATCTGGTACCCATCCGGGATTTTCCAAAGAATTAAAAGTAAAGGCAAGCGCGTAAGTACATGTCGTACTCAGCAAATATAAAGTGGGGTTCATGAGGCTCAAAAAGGTCGACACTCGGTTTCTTGCATTTAGCTTTTAGATGATTAATATTTATGGCATTAATAGCAACAAGGTAGTAGCATATCCCATAACCACATGATCAAGTGAACAAGAATAAAGAATAGTACATAACAATTAACAATATGATTAACCAATATAATTAAACATCATCCATCAATGATCAGCTATTCCGTAAGAATCCCCAAGGCCGCCCGTGTCCGTGGGCACGGCTAGTATACCAGTTTATTAAACTCTGCGCAGAGGTGTACACTTTCACTGTGAGTCGTGATTTACCCTTTCGCCCGAGGTGATCAGCCTCTTGACCCACTTCCAAGGAAGATCGGCAGGGTTCACTATGAAGCCTTTCAAAGGTTCGTCTAACAAGTTAGGGCCGCTAGGATTCCGTGGCAAGCAGATGTAGAGCCCCCCTTCCAAATGGTTCACACCCGCAGCAGACACACATAAGGACAGAGGCCGCACTATACCCATCGTGGCACGCCCCTCTTGCGCCTTTCGGTAACCACTAACAAGCTAGAAAAGGTCCTCATACTTGACTAAAGCCAGAGCCATATAGCCCTCACAGCTGTACTGTAAATCCCGGTGACCACTTACAGATAAGTCCTTATGGAGAGAAATGAGAGCAACAAACACCAAGCTCTAGATCTCTATAACAGTAATAAAATCATCTTTTAATGTTAATGCATATTCCATTATTCATGTTACGAGATCATGGTTATATATATCCAGCACTAGCAAGTACTACCCATATGCAAATATCCCATGGTCATCAAGGTGTAAGATAATCAACTCTAAGTCATCCTTAATAAGGAATCAAAGACACATGCATATGAAATATGGTGGATATTGTGAATAGGTAATCAAGGAGGTCCCAAGCTATACTTGCCTTATATACTTGCTTAAACCTTCTCATACTTTTAGTCATCAGCTTCTGATCTCCAAAGGTCTCCGACGGTTCTCGTTCTACTCGTAGCAAACACCACATATAGAGAAACATACAAGCACACAAAAAGAGACACTAAGAACAATACACCAAACAGCGTTCTAACTGAGAGGATTCATTGCTACGATCACGAGAACGCAAGGAACGTCAAAAACCAACTATTGATAGAATAAAACGACTACTGATAATTTTACATTATAAAAGAGAAGAAACAGTTGCGAGCTTGATTTATTTTAGTTGATAAAACCATAAAAATATTATTAGTTCAGATTTAACAAAACATATTTGAACTTAAAAGCTGAATTAAAGCTAACTATTATTTTATTTTATAACTATTCTCACATAATTTATTTAGCAAGTTAAGCTTTATTATCTTTGCAAAAAAAAGAGTAAACATGTGAGAGCATCTAAACAAGCTATACATCATGAGTGTTTACGCTATGCAAATTAATAATTGAAAATCATATTATTACTAGCAATTAATTCATACTAATATTTGTATAGTAAACAGTGCAGTAGAAAACCTATGTTGCTTTTAATTCTAAACTAGTTTAAATACACATTAGTCAAATTAATATTTAATTATGAACACATAAACATGGGACATGATAAGTATCCCTGCTAAGCCGTAGATCACAGTGGTAAATATAAAACTAACGCGACAAACGAACTAAAACAAAGTTAATAAAATAGATAAGATATGAATTGGATAGGTGCACGTGTGTGGATCATGGGTGGGGATACTAGGTGACACTCGATCATTATGCAGGCATAGTAGCAGAGAGGAGGACCTGGGGCATCAGCTGGACAGGATCGGAGCCAGCAATGGCATCTCGGAGCACCAGCGGGCCATGGCTTTGTAGAACTGAGTGGCAATCAAAGTGGGTTTGGCAAGCAGTAGACGACGCTGGCGACTTCACCGGTTCAGCCTCACGGCGAGCATGGCCACGGCAAGCACGGAAGGCTGGCACAATTGCGGCACATTAGCAGGCTGCACTGCACACGATCGCCAACTGCAGATCGCAGGGCAAGTTAATTAAGGAAATAGATAACGTACATGGCTTAATTAACTAGGGAAGGATATAGAAGATAAAGGAGGCAGGGGAAGGACATGAGCACACACGTTGAAGGACCATGGTAGGATCATGTAGCCTAGCTGAATAGAGCTGACGATGGATGGTCATCAGCAGTGCCAACGTTTGCGGCGGCGTGGCACCAGGTGATCGCCCATCAGATTACCGACCGGCCGGACGCAGCCACGCGTTGGAGATCGGTAGAAACATGGCGCTGGCGGCTTTGCTTGCTTGAGGCCGGAAATAAATAGATCGGTTACGAGTTGGCTTCTCAGCTGCATGACAACCAGCCCGGACGCATGCAACATGGAGATAAATCTAACCAAGGTTGCTGGAAAGGTTTTAAGATAGAGCAAGGAATGGAGAATTGCTTAGAAAAGAAAGGATATACTGAATGAGACGAAGTGATGACAGGGGCTCACATTGATGATCTGTGGTGAAGAGGAAGAGGATGTCGTCAGCAACTCTTCGGCGGCAACACGGCAATGAGAGAATAAAATATTATTTACATCCTACGATTTCCAAATTAGGAGCTCGCTTTAATGTATTTTTGGTGTATTTTGCCTAAAGAGTTGGTACATATATATAGGGAGAAAAACACCGTACATTACCATCAACTAGCAATATGGTACTAATTGATGTTACACCCTCCACTTATACTAATGGGCCTAAATAACCATTAAAAACCCATTAGTAAATAAATGCTTAAGCCTTTAGGATTTAATAGGGTTGTTGCACACGGGCTGGCCTGATGGTTCGTCCAGGCCATGTGCCATGGGTGAGAGGGAGTTTTCTTATTTTATTTTTTTCCAAACTATTTTCCAAATACAATTTCGAAAAGGGTTTTGAATTCATTTGAGTTTTGACCAAACCACACAATCAAAAATAAAATGCGATGGCATGAATGCATCATTCATGTTGCTAATCTCTATGATGAATTTTATTTTAATAAAAAATATTATTTTTCCTGTGTTTTATGAGCACAATGTAACACCCTGGACCAGGGCTTAATAGGATTAATATGATACTCATACTAATAAGTTGCAACTTCTTTTCCGGAAGCTCATCTCGAAAGAACTCCAAGGTTAAGCGTGCTTGGCCGGAGCAATTCAGGATGGGTGACCGGCAAAGGAATTCGTTCCGGGGTGCGCATGAGTGAGGACAAAGCGCAGAGAAAAAGAAGGGTGTGTTGGCTTTGTGAGGGTAGTATTGGTCATATTAAAGCTATCGGATGTAAAGCGGCCCGGCCTCGAGGGAGCGGGACATTACAAATGGTATCGAGCCGACTCTCGCGGTTTCACGGGCGTGTGTGTCGCAGCTTGCGCAGCATGGTGCGCATGGTGGTGTGGATCCGTCGTGGTCACACAAAGATGGCACATGCGCCGGCACTGACACACCACGGACGTGGCCAAGAGAGGAGGTTCACGGCTCAGGGGTGATCGACGGGGACGTCGATCGATTAAGGGGTGAGGATGTAACACCCGGACCGGGGCTTAATACGATTAATATGATACTCATACCAATAAGTTGCAACTTCTTTTAGGAAGCTCATTCAAAAGAACTCCGGGGTTAAGCGTGCTTGGCCCGGAGCAATTTCAGGAGATGGGTGACCGACCCGGGAATTGTTCCCGAGTGCGCATGAGTGAGGACAAAGTGCTTGAAAAAGACCTGGTGTTGGCTGTGTAGTAGTATTGGTCCTATTAAAGCTATCGGATGTAAGCGGGCCCGGCCTCGAGGAGGCGGGACGTTACACACAAAAATACATAATTAAATCAATTTCTACCTATTTTTAAAAGAGCAAATTTTAGGGTGTTACAAAATTTTACCATCCTCCATCACTGCTTGCAGGCCAGGCCCCTAGAGGCGTCGGCACTAGCAAGCTCACGACGATGCCCATGCCATGGTCTAATTTTTCTTCCCCTGCTCTGATCTTCTCTCCATTCTTCCTTTGTTGTAGTGTAGTAGATCTATTGCAATGTAGATAGGCTTGTGTGTTTTGTTAGGTGAAAATTCTTCTTTTTTGAGCTTAATAGCATCTGAAGAATGATGAATCATTGAATGTTTCGTGATTTTTGTCAAGTTTATGTGCAAATATGATATATTACACTTATTTTTCTACTGTCCTCTTTTTTTTTTTTTTTTTTTTTTTTGCCACACCGCTATCTCAAATAGCGGCAGCTGTAATAACCGGCTGTAGCGATTCATAGCTGCAGGTAAACATGTCGTTAAATGGTTTAGCTAGAGAACTAAAACATTGGTGCTAATAACAGCAATGATAATCTCACATTTGCTTTCACAATGCCAATTGAAGTATAGGGTACATAGATGCGGAGATGCCCATTTATGACACACTAACTTTATCTGTATGGCAGGACCTGTTGACCTATAGAGCCTCGACATGTAATAGGTTTACCTTTATTTTGATCGCTGGCAATACCTGTAGGGTACAAAGAAACCTACATGTTACATAAAGCAAATTATTTATACACCACAATAAGAAAATATAACAGTAGTCTTCTCAGAGTGCTGGATTTGTGGTAAAGCTATACTAGATCACACTCCCGTCACATGCGAGTTGCCACCTGCAATAGCATAAAGTAGCCTTGGCATTGGAGGCATTTCTGGTTCGCATATTCCCTCAAGAAACTGTACCACCTCAATCATCGTGGGCCGATCAAACTCACGATCTTGGATGCACCAACATGCAACCTTGCAAACCCTTTCAACTTCCTCCATGTTCAAGTCGCCATGCAAGTTTGCATCCACAATGCTCAAAATGTCTCCATGGAGAAGCTTGTCTACTACTTGCACAGGAAAATAGTCTCCGTGGGCTTCAATATCGCTGGATGAATTTTGAGTAGAGTTCCTCTTCCCTGATATGATCTCTAGTAAGACCATCCCATAGCTATAAACATCGACCTTTGAAGTGATAGGTGTTCCACTAATCCATTCTGGAGCAAGGTATCCGATAGTTCCTCGCATTGTAGTCACAACACGGCTGAAGTCCCGCCCTAGAAACTTGGCCATGCCAAAGTCTGAAACTTTTGGAATGAAAGAGGAGTCGAGCAATATGTTCTGTGGTTTGATATCACAATGTATTATGCAGTCTCGACAACCATGATGCAAGTATGCTAAACCTCTAGCAACTCCCAGAGCTATTTGGTATCTAATGTTCCAACTCAAAACAGCATCGTGACTCTGGAAAAGGTGGGTATCAAGGGAGCGGTTTGGCATGTATTCGTACACGAGAAGCCTCCTATCACCTTGGCAACAAAAACCAATAAGTTTGACCAAATTGATGTGCTGGATTATTCCAATTGAGCTCACTTCGGCCCTGAATTGCTTGTCTCCTTGGCAAGCACCATGTAGCCTTTTTACAGCTATGGCAACCAAGCCACCGAGGCTCCCCTTATATACAGAACCGAAACTGCCTCCACCTAGCTTCTCAGAGAAATCTTTAGTTGCTCGTTTCATCTCAAGATACCTGAATGCGATGATCCCAATGACACCCTCATCATAGTCTACTGCATGACCAGCAGACCATTTCCTGTTTATTCTTCTTCGGATCACCAATAGAAATATTAAACCAAAAGTGACAATAATGGTTACACTAATAACAGTAACACGGATGGCCATTTCATGTTTATTATTGCTTTTTGAACTTTGCACTTCTTTTGCTGCCAGACGAAGGTAGAGAATTTCCCCGCTGTCATCATAAGTAGTAGCTGCATTAATAAGATTGTTATGCCAGATTGAACAACCACCTTGGCCATAGGAAAATGCCGTGCAACTGCAATC
The DNA here is from genome assembly GCA_015844335.1 of Chrysopogon serrulatus. Taxonomy (NCBI): domain Eukaryota; kingdom Viridiplantae; phylum Streptophyta; class Magnoliopsida; order Poales; family Poaceae; genus Chrysopogon; species Chrysopogon serrulatus. The sequence continues at coordinate 273,113 of JADLZL010001799.1, forward strand.
ACCCAAACAAACTTGCAAGCATGCTTCTGCACTTGTAGCATTTTGTATATCTAATCCATTTTGGGGAAGCCTGATAGAGGGCACAGAATAGAATTTATCTGTCGGCATACCTGTTGTATTTTTGTCGCTGCTGCCAGGGCAAGTCATCAGTGGAGTATTTCTGATACAACCACCTGTCCTATCCTGTAGCTCCCAATCCTCAGGTGATCTTATAGAGAAACCCTTCATGCAGGAGCACAATGGATTTGCATCATTGGAGCAAATTCCAAAAGCTCCACAAACAGCATAGACATCACATTGCCTTTTTGGTTCATAAAGAAACGTGACCCAATCATGTGCCTCCCAGATGCGCACCTTCCATTGACCAGAGACATCTAACAAAACCTGAAAAATCGTGCTCTCATCCAACAGGGTGTAGGAAAAGTAAACTTCTTGGTCATTGCTGGTAAAGGTGTAATTGCAAATAGTGGGACCTGACATCTCCGGCATCGAGTCAAAGAATCTGCCGTTCCACTTCCCAGACGACCAGTATTCTGTAGATTGTTTCCATGATACCCTCATGGTCTCATCAAGACCAAGAACATCAGAGTAAACACCAGGAGCCTGGTCGATCAGATTCTTCCTCGAGACAATTCGTTGGTTGATGCCAGTAACCTTGTTATGACCAAATTTTGCACCGGATAGAAGGGTGTCTGTCGGGTGGCCAAAGCTCTGCCAAAATATGTCTGAAGAGTTGGAGGCACTCTGCAAAACGAGGTTCCCATTGTCCAGCAACACAGCCAAAGTGTCGCTGACTGTGATTTTGGCCTGGGTAGACCAAACCACGGTGCCCTGAGCTATGACAATCAGGTTGCCGTCACTGGAGATCATAAGCTCTGGCGGCGGCGAAGCAAGGCTGGAGATTGGGTTATCCCCATTGGCACTCCACACTGGAGTCAACTTGGGGACTTTGTGGAACCATATTCCCAGGTACGCCATGTTGGAGTTGTCATCACCTGGTGCTTCTGGTTGGAAGAAGCCTAGCGCGAATTTACCGTTGCTAGAGACAAGCCTCTCATGTCTAGCCAGCGCATGGCCGCGTGAGAGGATGTTTCTCGCCGGAGCCGCGGAGGATGAGGGAGTTTGCAGCGAGAAAATAAGCCCAAAAACAAGTAGGAGTCGGCGCATGACTAGCTACGGCCGGAAATGGACACAGATCGATCAATGGGATTATCGAACAAGCTTGCTTGCGGCTTGAGAGCTTGCGCTGGTGGTTGCTGAATGGCTGAACGCACACGGACCGGGACTGAGTGACTGACTTCTTTATACTATTATACAGATACAGAAATTGGAGGAGTCTATGTGAATCCACGCTTGGCGTTTGTAGTAATTTCAAAACAACTATTGACTTGACTTGGAACCGGGTGGCCTGATTTTATCCGGGTCCCCATCCTGTTTTAATGGAGTTTTGACCTTATGACACACCAACGGCAATCTCATGGCATCCCTTTGCCGTGTATGATCCGACACCCATTAGATTTTTTCTTGGATCCACTCGCGTTTGCTTTAATTCATATATAGGTTGAAGCAGATTGAGGTTTAGTTTAAGTTTCGTCTTAGTTTACCTCGAAACATATAAAGGCCCCTGTTAACCAGAATTTGATCAGAAATCATTCCATCTCATCAAAGTTTATATAAACTAGAGAAACAATCCTCATTCTAGGCCACTGTGTTCCATATAAACGGATACAGGTGTATGTAAATAAGGCCTGTCGTATTTCTTTTTTCCTCCATTCGTGACGGTCGCCATGTAACCTCCAGGCAGGCGCGCAAGCAGAAGAGGTCAAGAAGTTGCCATCGTCAGACGCATTCGGCCGCCAGCAAGGGAAGGGCAGACAGAGCCAACGGCGAGTAGCAGACACCCTTGGAATGCAGCATCCAGCGCACTTGGAATTGGAGATGTGCGTCGAGTTTCTGGCGGCACAAGGTTAAAAAAAATCTAGTATAATTTTCACACGTAACAATCTCATGTATGATTTTTTTTAATGATGGTGAGAGAAGAGTGAACTATTTTTGTAAGAGCAACCCCTAGAAGAGCACCTAAATCAGTGTGCCTATTTATGATTAGCTGTTTTGTAACATATGCAGTGGTGAGTGTGTTGGGGTTAGTGGATTAAAGAAGGAGGAGGTAGGAAGGGGTGGCGGCGGCGGCTATAGGTGCCGCGTCGCTAGGGGAGGGAGGGAGAGAGAGGCGTGGGAGATTTGGAATAAAAGACTTTTTGTCCAATTACTTTTTAATTGATCCAATTATAATCTTCTGAATAATAAAAGGTAACTCGCTGTTTTCTAATCTTAATTGATCCAAGTAGACTCTAACAGAAAAGTCCTTATCGAACATAAATTTTCTATTTTTCTAACCTTAATTCCTAAATAATAAATTATAAAAGGTAACTCTTGTGAGAACGTGGCGGGGGCGAGGCAGGCGGCCGCTGGTGGGGCCCACGGCCTCCACCGCACGGCGAGGGGGAGGCACTAGTACAGGATGGGGCTTTAGCCCCGGTGCACATCACCTTTAGTCCCGGTTCTGGGAAGGCAGGGACTAGGAATTCGGGACTAAAAGTCCTTTATTTTTAGTCCGGTTCCCCCAACCGGGACTAAAGATTATTTATTCCGCAAAAAAAAGATGCAAAGTGGTAGGATTTGAACTCAGACCATCCACTTTAGTCCTAGCTTGCACGCACTGACTATCTGAACCCCACCGCGCATGTGACATGCAAGAGATACACGTCCTTTTAGATTCACTCTGGAAGCACCTTTAGTCCCGGTTTGAGACACAAACCGGGACTAAAGGTCCCTTTAGTCCGGGTTCGTGTCCCAAACCGGGACTAAAGGGTCTACTTTTAGTCCTGGTTGGTATAAGGACCTTTAGTCCATGTTAGTAATGCCAACCGGGGCTAAAGATTGACCTTTAGTCCCGGTTGGTATTACCAACCGGGATTAAAGAACTTTTAGTCCCGGGCGCCATTTTTTCGGGAGCTATTGCTCATTTTGCCCAAGTGACCAAAGGGCTGTTCTGTAGTAGTGAGGGGGGCGGTGGCTGCGCCTGCCCCCTCCTTTCTCTTGCCCTAGGGCAGCCCGTGGGAGCCCCTGTGGCCGCTCATCTTCCTCGTTAGGCCTCTGATGTTTCACCAAATTTATCAATTATCACTACCTGATTTGGCGTGTGACATGTTTCTTCCTATTTTTGTTGGTCAGCATTTAGTCTCCCTCCACTCACACATAGAACTATTAGTTATCCTCGCTAATCCTATTTTTTTCATATTTAACTAGAGGGTTAATAAAAAGAAAAAGCCATAAATGTATTTTTCTCTTTCTTCATTTATTTATGTGACATTGCATCAGTATTTTTATTTCATATATGCCCATGTCGTATGTGTATTTTGGAAGTGGTGGCAAATAAATAATGAAGAGAGAGGAAAAAAATGGTTTTACCTGTATGAAACCTAGGCAGCGTTTCTAGATAATTTCATGTTTTATTTGAGAATTCAATACTTTTCTGCTTGTGTTGTCAATGAAACAACTAAAATTCAAACAATATATTAACGGAAGGAGTATCTCAATTACCAAATTATTTCTTTGTTGGACTTGTGTACTCTCGGAAACACCATGCTAAATGGCCGTTGGGATTAGTCGTCATGCATTGTAGGGTTGGTTGTATAATAGTTTCCTTTAGCATATGGGCCTCTCTCTAATGTGATTGGGCCTCATTAAAAATTTGGCCCACTAGATACCACAGGCACATAAAAATACAATTTGTTTAAAGAATCACACATTTAGTAGCCAGGCAATATGGCATAGGGAAAGCCTACAAAATGAGATGTCGCTGTCCGCTCTAATTCATACCTTTCTCAGACTTTTTGCTAAAATCAAGTATCTGTTCTTATTAGTTCAGCATATCATACATTGGTCATTATTCTTTGATGTTAATTTTTTTTTTGGCAAAGGATGCACCATATGGATTACCACTAAGACCCTTTGTCGCTTAGGTGTTGCACTATAGTCTAGGCTTGGCACATCCCAACCAAATGAATGTAAACATTTGGTCCTATATAACCATAATCAAGTCTTGCATTATTAGTGAGGATTAATCTTAGCAAGGATCTTACAAAGTATTTTTTTCTGTTCCAAATTATAAGTCACTTTGATATTTTTGGTTCATCCATTTTGCTAGGTATATCTAAACATATTATTATATCTAGATGCATAGCAAAACGGATGAACTAAAAAAGTTATGGCGACTTATAATTTGGAACGGAGGGAAAATTAGATAAATCATTGAATATATTTTTATAAAAAAATTATTTGGAGATACAAATGTTGTTAATGTTTAACATCAAGATTTCTAGGGCTCGATATCTTGTTTCAACTCAGGCTAGAAGCAGAGTGCCGTTTTCCTGTAAGAAAATTCCATTCTAGGAATATTGAGAAAGAAAAAACAAACATCAAGATTTCTAGGGCTCCATATTTTGTTTCAACTCAGGCTAGAAGCAGAGTGCCGTTTTCCTTGTTAGAAATTTCCATTCTAGGAATATTGAGAAAAGAAAAAAAAAAAAAAAGGATACCGTGTAGCAACTCAGATAAACTGAGGGCAGATCATGTGCTTGTCTTTTGCATGGATCTGAAACTGTAATTCGGTACGGCCTGCTGGCTCTGGTTATAAATTTCGGCCCAGACAAGTAGATAAAGGCCGGTGGCCCAGTGCTATATAAATGAGACGCAATGTTCCTTCAAAGGAAAAAAAAAAAAAAAAAAGGACCAATCCGAGTTTAGGCCAAGATGGGGAATCTGCAAGGGCGCCGAACAGCACACGGATGGAGACTCCCCAACCCTAGCCCCCCGACGGGCCCCCCCGCCGCCGCCACCGCCCGGCACCGGCCACCACCTTGGCGCCGGGCGCCCCCCTCCCCCCGTCCCACCCACCTCCCCCTTCCTCCTCGGCGCCATCTCGCCATGCGGGGCGTGGGGCGCTCCAGCCATGCCGCCCGCCCGCCGTCGGCGCCGCGGCCCCTCAGCGCCGCCCGGAACGCGAGACGCCCGGCGCTTCGGGCGATCTCCCACAGCGCTTGGCGGTTGCCGGCGGGTCGCCCGCCGTCTGCGTGGGCCCACGGCGACGCCGCCGCCGACTGGGTCCGGCGCCGCGCCGTGAGGCGGCCCAGCGGCGCGCCCGGCCGGAGCACTTCGCTGGCGCTGTGATGCGTTACCTCCCATGCCGCCCCTATGCTCGCCACCTGTTCGGCGCCACGCCCCAACCACCTAAGCCTTGCCGCCGCTGCAAAGCGATGGCCTCCGGGCTCCCTCACCGCGATACGCCCCACGGCTGCGGCGCAGGACCCCCGAGCCGCGGGAATAGGGGCGTCGCCGCCTCCCTCGACAACCATGGCCCCCGCCACTCGCTAGGTGCCCCCCGCCCCTCGCCCGCCCCGCCCAACCGGCCATGGAGTCCCGTCGGGCAACTCATGCGCCCCCGCAGGGGCCGGGCTTCGCCGTCACCCCCGGCTTCCGGCAGCCACGACCAAGCCCTCTCATCGGATGCTGCCCCCTTCTTCCCGCACCATCCGGTCGTTCCAAGGCAGCAAGGTGGGAGGACAGCTGCTTCACGGACTGCTCCGACGACGACGACGACCTCGACCTCCTCGAACCGAAGGAGCCTCACCGTAGGGCGGCACGCCTGACTGCCCCCACGGCGCCAACGCAGAACTCGGTCATCTTGGCTGGGGGCCTCTCGCTGCGCAAGGTGGCAGGAAGGCTTAGCGACCGGAGCCACTAGGGGTGACGCCGCCGTGGCCCCTCCCCCCCCCCACGTCGGAGGCCTGGGCGCCCTAAAGCGCCGGCGCCCACGACGTCGCCCGGAGGAGGAAGCCCGCTGGCGAGGGTGCCACCCGGCCGCATGTTGCGCACCCGGTGGCCCCTAGCTCGGGTGCCGGTGCACTAGCGGCTTGGGCCCGGCCGCCCAGCGCCTCAGCCCGGACATGGACGGGTGGCAGGTCGTCCTTTCGCAGCACCCGAGACTGTGCAGAAGCCGCGGGCGGCCGCACATCGGCAGGGACAGCACCATCCCACCGGGGTGGAGGACCTGCAGACCGCGCCCACGGGAAGTGCAGCACCGCTGCTCCAAGCGCCTCCGCCGCCCACCGTGTCGCCACCGCAAGAGGCCCCCGCGCCGCTTCAACCGCAAGGCATCAACCACTTCGCGAGGGACTACAAGCGCCCGCGCTCGCCCACCGCGAGCCAGCTGGGCGGCTGATGGCCGCTTCATTGGCGGGGGTGGCTCGGTGACCCCCCCGTGGCACCCGGGGAGCGACGCCCTCGCCACCACACTCACGGACCCACCACCGATGCCGACAGAGAAAGCAGACGCCGCATCGTGGCCGAGAAGCGAAGTTCCGAAGTTTCTCCGTGGTTGTCCGACACACCGCGGTTCCTCCGACATCCCGCCGAGGACGTCCGCGGCCAACGCCCCGCGCCGCCCGGTTTACATCCGGGCGGTAAGTCGTCATCCGCCACTTCGCCATCGGGCCCGGGTGCACAGCTCCACCGGCACGGGGGGATGCCGGACGGCGAGGACGTGGCCATTGGTGGTGGCCGCACTGGGAGCTTCGCACGGTCAGCCCACGGGCCGGGACACACCTACGTCGAGGTAGTCTCGGGGAAGACACACCTCGCGTTGCCACGCGAAGCCCTCCTAAGCCGGCCGACCGAAGGCAGTTGGCACCCAATCCAGGGCGAGGGCGCCGGCCGCACCGCCCCCCTACGCCCGCCTCCGCCATGCGCCGCCACACACAGTTCCCAGGACAGGACGGCGCCACCGTGACCCTAGGGAGGGAGGCGCCGGCCCGCCCGGGCCCTAGCTGGCGGGCTGTCCCTAGGGCGCAGGTTTGGCGGCCCAGGGCGCCTGGGCACTCCTAGGGCCGGCCGAACACCGCCTCGGCCGCCCCCGGAGCGCGCCCGTGCCATCGATGTCCACCCCTCCAGGCCATCGGTTGTGGAGCCTACCGGGCGCTGTCGCTTCCCACATGCCCCTGCACCGCCGATCAACCCGCCCCGGGAGGCCCAAAAAGCAACTCTAGAGCCTCCAGAGTTGGATGCGCCTGCCACGGAAGCACCACCCCCACCCTGGGAAGCCCCTCCGCCCCTGGGATCACCGTCGCCGGTCGCGGTACTTGAGAGCCGAACCATCAAAGAAGGCAAAGACGCCCCGGCGGTGGGCGACGTTCCATCTCTCTCGACAATGCCAGGGTTTGAGCCATAGACAGACTCACCTGCCTCACCCCGGCACAAGTGAAAGCCCTAGTTTGGTTTTGGCTAATTGATGAAACCTTGGACTAATCCCAATTGCTAAGTGTATAGCTCATGAAAGGATGGTCCAATGCATAATGAGGTGGAGAAGGTGATCAAGGTAATGATGACTAGGTGCTCCACAAGATCAAATGCTCCACATTGCCGAAAATGATGAAAGCGGGATGAAATGCTAGAGGCTAAGGTATATGCTAGGACATTTCCATTTCTCCGGCCGTAGGCGTGTAGAGAAGTTGACGGCCGGGTTTAGAATCGATAACCGTACTATTAAGAGGAGTGATCATGTGTCGATTGCGGTTATCCCAGTGCCACTAGGTGTTTGACTTGCAAAATGCTTTGGAAAATGCTAACACACGTGCACAAGTGATAGATACTTAGTGGTTAGCAAGTTGGAAGCAAGGGTGAAGTGTTTCGGTCGAAGCCATGCCCTTCTGGGGGCATCGGACGCTCAGACCAGGGGCGTCGGACGCGTCCAATTCCCCCTCTAGGACTTGGCATTTTCAGCGCGTGCACAGTAAGTGCATCGGCGCGTCTGACGGTAAAACGTCGGTGCATCCGATCCAAAGCAAATTTCTATCGGATTGCAAGCTTAACGTGCACCGGACTAGGGCGTCCGATGCCACCCCATCGGACGCGTCCGTTGGGTGTGTGCCAATTTTGGGAGCTCTCTGTGTTGAGTCAGATGCCTCCCCCAGCGTCCGGAATTCTTCATCTGACCCGCGTTGAATCAAGGCGTTCATGCGTGCGTCGGACGCGTCCGGTGCCAGGCACCTGAGCGTCCGACGCCTCCTCAGTGCGCGGGTAACGGTTAAATTCAAACGAGGACACGTGGCGACGATCTGTGGCTTAAGGGCAGGCGTCGGACGTGTCCGATGCTAGGCATCTGAGTGTCCGATGGCCCCGAGTCAACCCCATCTAGAACATAACGGTTCACTTGTTTGAGTGGTGGGTATATAAGCATATTGGCCGGTTTGGGGAGCAACACTTGCATATTTTGATCATTCTTAAGCACCCTAGAGCTGAGCTAACCTCCTCCCTCTCAACTTGCTTGATTGCTTGCATCCAAAGAGAGATTGGGAGAGATTCTAGTGCATTGCTTGTGAGTTCTCGCATCTAGTGGCACTAGTGATCGTTCTCGCTGCGTGATTGCTTATTCTCTTAGTGGTTGCCACCACCTAGACGGAGTGTGAGCAAGCCGGTGATTGTTCTTGGCCTCACCTCGGTGGATTATGAGGGGAATGCGCGTGTCATTCAACTCCTAGCCTTGGTAGGTTCTTGTGGCGCCTTTGAGAGGCTCGGTGTGTGATACCGATTAGCCACCAAACCACGTGGTCAAGGGAGACACAACGAGGACGTAGCGTGTTGGCAAGCATGTGAACCCCAGGGATAAATCATTGTCTTGATCTTCTTGTGGTTGATCCATCAAGATCACTTGCTCTCTAGTGAATTGATTGAAGCATCAACCGGATTGCAATTGATTGAATCAAGACGGTGATTGGCGACATCCACAAGGCTCGGTTTGCATACATCAATCCCCTCTTTAATTTGTGCAAGTAGGATATTAGGGTGTGTAGAGTAATTTAATTGCTAAGGACATTACTCTTAATGTACTCTAGTGTATTAGGTTACTAGTTGATTGGTTAGGAGGCTTGCAAACCCCCTCTCTTGTGGGCTAGCGCAAAATTCGCTTGAGCGCTATTTTTGTTACTAATCGGTTCATCTAGTGTAATTGTAGAAATTTTAATTAGGCTATTCACCCCCTCTAGCCAATTGGACCTTTCAAGTGGTATCAGAGCCGAGGTCACCGTTGATTGAGGCTTAACAACCTACGGTATTAAAATGGCTCAAGTCAACCATATCAAACATGTGGAGAAGCCGCCACACTTTGATGGAACCGGATATGATCATTGGAAGTGCACACTTGAAATCACTCAACCGGATGGTTTGGGAGGTAGTGGACAAAGACTTTGCGGTGATCGACCCCAATGATCCCACCGCAAGAGAAGAAGAGAAGCTCCAATTCAACGACATTGCAATCAACACTTTGTATGAGTCTCTTGATTCCAAGGTGTTTGAGCATATCAAAGATCTTGAGAGAGCACATGATGTTTGGACAAGATTAGAAGAAACATATGAGGGCACCCAAGCCATCAAGAGTGCCAAGGCCTATATCCTCAAGGATAGGTTTGCTTCTTTCAAGATGGAGAATGGTGGGAGTATTGCCGAGATGTTCCACCGATTGCAGGTGATAGTCAATGACTTGAACTTGGGTGAGAAGGTGGATGACAAAGACTTCATTCACAAATTCTTGAGAAGCTTGCCCGATAGATTTGAGTTCTTGGTCACTATGATGGTGAGAGATGGACTTGACAAGCAAACCCTAAACCAAGTACTAGGTGAGGTGATCATACATGACACCTACCGTGTGGAAAGGAATGGGGGTTCCAAGGATGAGAAGAAGGACAAAGAAAAGAAGAAAGACAAGGAAGTGCTTGCATTCAAGGCTACTTCATCAAAAGGCAAGAAAAAACAAGAATCAAGCGATGATGAAGCAAGCACAAACTCAAATGAAGATGAACAAATGGCTCTCTTTGTGAGAAGATTTGACAAGTTCATAAAGAAGAAGGGCTATGGTGCCAGAAAGAGAAGAGATCACTTCAAGAAGAAGGATGACAAGAAGAGATGCTTCAAGTGGAATAGCAAGGATCACTTCGTTGCCGATTGTCCTCTCAATAGTGATAATAATAGTGATAATGACAACAAGAAAAAGAAGGACAAGAAAGGCAAGAAGGATAAGAAGGGTGACTACAAGAAGAAGAAGAAGGGGCAATCATACATGGTCATATGGGATAGTGATGCTTCTTCAAGTGATGATGATGAGAGTGATGATGACAAGAGGAAAAAGAAGGGACAAGCAAGCATTGCCATCAACAACAAGCCTTGTATCTTCGACACTCCATCATGCTTCATAGCTAAGAGCTCAAAGGTACTATCCGATGATGATGATGATGATAGTGAGGAGGATAGTGATGACGAGGAGTGCTCCAAGGAGGAACTCATGAGCATGCTATAAGATCCTCAAACTTATATTGAGAAGAAGAGGAAGGAGTGCAAAGAGTTGCGCAAGAGCAAGCAAGCTCTTGAGTAATCCTTTGATGAGCTCAATACTACTCATGAAAGGCTAATGGAAGCCCATGAGAAGCTTGAAAAGGCTCACACTAAGCTTGAGAAAGCTCACTCCTCCTCCTTGATTAAGCTAAGGTTGAGGATGTTGTAGACACATGCAACGTTAGAGTTACTTGTGATATACTTGATGAATCATTTTATACTCCTATCATTGAGTCTCCTACTAACCCCTCTTGTAGCTCAAGCAATGCCACATCTACTATTAGTGATGGTTTCACTTATGATGCCTCACTTATGATGGAGAATGAGACCCTTAAGAGAGAGGTGAATGAGCTCGCTCATGCCCTAGGCAAAGCCTATGGTGGTGAGGCCTGCTTGCTAAAGTGCTTGGGTAGCCAAAGGTTCTCCCTTAACAGGAGGGTTTGGGCTATACCCCCAAGAATGGCAAGGCGGCCTTTGTCACTCACAAGCCTAGTTTTGTGAAGGGCAATGGTCGGTTTTGCTCTAGTTGCAAGCAAGTTGGGCACATAAAGCATTATTGCAAAAACAAGAAGAATGCTAACATATCCTTAATTCTGTTTGATTCTTGTTATTTACTTACCAAGGGTGCTAATGGTGTGAAGGCTAAGTTCATTGGTGCTCCCATTGTTGCCCCAAAGAAGAAGGCAATTTGGGTGCCCAAAAGCTTAGTGACTAACCTTGGAGGACCCAAGCAAGTTTGGGTACCTAAGAAGAATTGATTTGCTTTTGTAGGTCAATTATAAAGCCAGAGGAAGGCATTGAGTGCTTGATAGTGGGTGCACTCAATATATGACCGGTGATGGAAGGATCACTACAAGGGCAGAGGGTTTTTGTGGCGAAAATTTTCATCACAGAAGTTCATTTTTTCGTCACAAAGCACCCTTAGTGGCGATTTTTTAAGTCGCCACTAGTCGCCACAAATACTCGCCTCACAGATACTCTAGTGATGATTTTTTGTTCCCCACAATTGGTCGTAGTCTTTAGTGACAAGTTACATTGCCACTAGTAACATGGCCATTTGTGGCCCATTTTTTATCACAAAAACATACACATTAGTGGTAAAAAAAAGATGCCACTCATACTGCTTTTAGTGGCGATTTTAGTTGGCACAGCTATACACAATTTATGGCAATGTAGTTGTCACAATTACCATTGTAAAAGTGGCAAATTTAATGGTCACTAGAGACTACATATTTGTGGCAGAAGTTTCGCCATTACATGAGTTTGTCGTGTCGATGCTTATTCTCACTATTAAATTATAACTGTGTCTAATAGTTTGCCACAATATGTACAGGGAAAAGTGGTAACTTGTTGACACAAATACTTTTATTTGTGATGCAAACTCATCCTCACAGAAAAAATTATGGTGGCAACCATTGGTCGCACAAAATTATCTTTTTTGTGAGAATCGACAAGACAAATTGTATTGATAGTTTCATCACAAAAAACATAGCATTTGTAGGAAACTATTTCGCAGGGAAGTTTTGTCACTAGATTAGTTTCGATTGTATGAGAAACATATTAGATGTTGTGCCGACTGAGTTGTCATTATTATCATTGTCATAGTGACGAAAATAACTCAACAAGTGTGCATTGTAGCAATATGATCTCACAAATCTAAACCAATAATATTTATCTCAATAATTTAAATATGTAATGAAGCAGTACATAAAATTGATAACGCTAATAACCCTCAAAATAACTCACTTGACACTACTTGAAGTCTCACAATAATTATTCAACTAAAGGGTTTAAACTCTAAGATGCTGAAGGCTGAGAGGCACCAGAATGTATGCGTGCGATTAATTCAGTCATTTGATGGTCAAGCTGTTCTCTCACTAGACAAGCAACTTCTCCACTTTGTGCTTGACGCAAAGAACTAAGCTCATCACGTTGGGATTGCTGTTCTTCTTGCAGGTGTGCATTTGTTTCGACCACCGTGGAAACTTGGCCTTCCAATGCTTGTGCTCGTTGCTCAGCAGCTTGAGCACGTTGCTCAGCAGCATCTGCACGTGCTCGAGCTGCAGCTTCACGCTGTTCAGAAGCCTCAATTTGGGCCTGCAGTCTGATCCTTTCCTCAGCCACTCGGTTTACAGCCCGAATGCCAACACCACGTGAATGGTTTGGTTTTCGACCAAGAACTAGTGCGAAGTGCTCCACAATTGGCACAGGTGCAGAAGAAATCTTTTCTTGATGTATCCCAGCAGCTTCATTTAGTTTGGTCTGCAAAGCAAGACACAGCAGGCAAAACCGTTCATGTAATGAATTGTAAGTATGAGCACAAATTAGCTACAGGACATTGTATCATGCATATGTTCTACTGATGTTCAAAGAAAATCTGCCTGCAAACAAATTAAATCTTATATAAAATTTAGAAGCAACTTATTAAAATGATATTGTTCATGATTAGAGATATTGCAAACACATCATAGTACCAAGAATTTTCAATTCATTACATGAACAGTACATCAGAAACTATGTTGCAGAGCTAACAACCATGGAAGAGTCATAGAATTCTACTATATTTTTTTCATACAAAAATACACCACTTCCACCTTAGTCTAGTTCAAGTAGGACACAAATTGACATAAATGTGAAACCCAAAGATGCCATCACAAAGGGAAGTAACATGTTTATACCATTATTTCTTCACCCGTTGGAATAGACCATGTCCCATCAGCCTTTTGATATGTAGCCCTCCAAACTTGCATAGCAGTAGGCCATTCACCAGTTTCTGGGTCTCTCTATATTGGAATAAAAATAACATATATTCACTAATTCAGAAAAAATGTAGTAGATAAAAAAATCAGAAAAGTGTAGCAGATAAAAAAATCTGCCTAGTAAGTTTTTTTTTTTCTTACCAGATCGTAAGCAATTTGAGCAATTGATCTAGTTCCTACTTTGGACCCCATCTCTTGCTTTCCTCTATTGATAGAGTTTTGGTTGCTCCTTTTCTGTTATGCAAATTGCATAAATATGTCATTAACAATTATGTAGCACTGTAATTTAGGATATGAGTTGAGTGTACCTGAAAATCATCATTGGTCCACAAATTTCTTATCAACCATTGCCATCCTTCTGGTGAGACATGTTGTGGCCTTGGCTTGTTGTTACGGTAAGCTTGAAGCAGACGGTAACGCCGATTATTGTATTGGCTCTCTACTTGTCTCATAGCACAATCTTTGTCTTCTTCTGAAAGCTCAGGAAACTTTTGCTGTACAGCAACAAAATGATTTAGTAGGCAGCAATGAATGCAGTGACAACCATGCATGCCAAATATGTTTATTTCATATGAAAAGTTGGTCACCTTTAGTTTTCTCCAAAGCGATGCAGTAGTACCAGGATGAAACTTATCCATGTCCCTCCACTTCTTCACTTTGAGTGGTACAGTTCTTACAAGAACTGTTATCTCACTTTTTAAATAAACTAGCATGTTCTCCACACACTTTTGCAAATTCTTTAGGGAACTTTATATCAATATTCTTTCCTTTCGCTCTTCTCTTGCGAAGTTGATCATTGATTGTAACTTTTCTACCACTCTTAGCAGGGCCTAGTTAATGTAGGGAAAAGACCAAAGGTAACTAAATGTAATATTTTTACTCTATAGTGTCACGAATCAAATTTTCAATTAGTATAATAGGTTATGATTTGCTAAATGTAGCACTTAGGATTATGTCGTGTAAAAATATAAATCTAGATCAACATAACAGAGCATCTCTAAATCAGCAAAATAAACAATAGTCTAAGGAAACATGTTTCAGATTAGCAAACACCTTCAGTGTTGTGTGCTGCAGCATTTATTTGATTATTTTCATCCATGGCCACATCAGAATCCAATTGATCACATGCATCATCAGTCTGAAGGGCACGCGAGCGTGACCTAGTTATTATGTCACCTGCAGAAACAAAAGCGGCCATTTTGTAAGTTTTACTTAACACAACAACACAAATGGCTATCTGTCACTGTAACATCAGCGCACAACCAATGCAAGTGAACATACATCTCTAGTTCAGATCTATGAACAAGTATAGTGCATTCAATTAAACAAGAAGTGAAGAATTATTAATGGAATCGCTATCAGTACTAATGTCACATTGCTGATGATAACTAGAAGGCACATCATATGAACTTAACAAAAGATCGTGTAAGACTTATACCAGAGGTCAATTGGTCCCTTGGATCTTTGGATAAAAAAGAGGCAAGATCATCAAATTCTCTATCCATTTCAGCAACTGTTCGCCGAGGCATGCGTGGAGGCACCCGTGGAGCCATTTCCCTACGAAACAGCAATGGATCTATAGTGGAGAAACATAGCAGTCAAATTAATCGACATTTTAACCAAAATAAATGATCTGACAAAAACATAATTTGGGACATACGAAGGTTGGGAACAATCTATCAATCAAAAAATAATAATTTGAGAAATATAAATATTGGACTGGGCTAGAGGAATGGATGTCGTAGGTTGTTGTCCAGCACAAATATGGCATGGATGTGATGCATATTCATAGATCGAAAATCAAGATAGCAGAGTGAGGTATCGCATCTTCTCGCGGTGCGGAGATGGCGACGGTGGAGACAATGGCCGAGGGGTGGCCGCCCTGCTGGTGGCTGGGACGAACTGGATCGGAGGCCCACGATTTAACTCGATCGGAGGCCGCGGTGAACTGGATCGGAGGCCACGACGACGGATCACACGGTGGTGGATTTGCCGCATCGGCATCATGGATCAGTGGGGTAGC
Source organism: Chrysopogon serrulatus (assembly GCA_015844335.1). Classification (NCBI taxonomy): domain Eukaryota; kingdom Viridiplantae; phylum Streptophyta; class Magnoliopsida; order Poales; family Poaceae; genus Chrysopogon; species Chrysopogon serrulatus. Next base: position 288,338 of record JADLZL010001799.1, read on the forward strand.
TAGCCGCCAGATGCATCTGGGCATGCGCCATGGCGATATATGGCTTTGGCAGCCGCCTTGACCCAGGAGTAATCATGGGTGGCTAATGATGGCCTGATGGAGGAAGACTTGAAAAAAAAAAAGAAAAAAGAACTAGTAGTACGCAGCACACCTTGTGGTCGCCCCTATTTCTCTCCATCCGTCAGATGGCTTTGATTGATTAGTAGATCTGTAGATGATGAAACGGAGTCCATTATATATATGTTGATGGCTAATGCAATATGGCGGGAGAAAAAATTTCGGCCATCAATTGGAGGGAAAGGTGAATGGATATTTGGAGGGAATATTTTTTCACCAATTCTAATTATAATATAATAATGAGGAAAAAAGTGCGAGTATGAAAAGACAATAAACAAGAACCACAATATTTCTACTAAAAATTGTAGTGTGAAAAATATAAACAAGATCCATAATATTACTACTACAAATTATAATTTTTAATACCAATGTTAATTTAATGTGTGTTTATTAGAAGAATATTTTTGTTATTTTTTAGATAATGAATAAAATTTGATTTTCAGATCACTTTGAATAAGATGCATCGCTTTCAACTTCAGATCACTTTGAATAAGGTGCATCACTTGACAATTATTAGTTCTACTATATAGCTTTAAATGGTCCCTCAATGGTATTTTCAGAAATAAGGTTCTTTGAATGCCATATAACTAATTTTTAACAAATAAAAAGACATGTGAGAGAGTAAGTCAAAAACCTTTGGGCAGAGCCAAGAACCATAGCCAGTGTATTCCATGCTTGGTGTATTCTAAAAACCTTTGGGCAGACCTAGAAATTGTACACACAAAGTGTCAGTCAAGATATTCAGTATAGATGTGTTTAGTTAGCCAATTAAGCCTAGGTAGCTCAAGCCTGGCTTAAGCAAGATGTGTTTGTTTGATTGCATGGCTTAGCCTAGTCAATATAAGAAATGCTACGTTTCGTTAGTTGCTTTGTCTTACACCGGTGAGATGCGCAGGACCGTGATAGCTTAAGTTTGTGCTTATCTTAGTAGGTGATGCTTATGTCAAAGATCTTATCTCGTTAGGAATATGCTGTCTACTTTTTTAATTACTGCTTTTACCCTTACTTGGCTCTCAAGAAGAGAGAGGCCTATATGTATCCCCAAACCTGCCTTGGTTTTACTTGGCTAATGAAATAGAAAACTTGCCCCAAATCCTGTGATTTGTTCCAACAGACTGAGCGCTAGCTTGGGTCTTGCTTCATGGAAACGGTCACCCAACTCATTCTCCGCTGGCATAGCTAACATGTAGTTGATGGTTTCCCTTTTTGGGAAGCCTAGCTAATGAGCCCAATCGGGCGACCAAATTCTAAATCCGTCCTAATTGTTAGGAATAGGTATTTTAGATTTCTCACTCCTATTTTTTAAGTTTATTCTAATGTGGTGATTAATTTGGATGATTTATTCTAATGTGGTGATTAATTTGGATGAGTGTGCGTGCTTGCTTGTAAGCATCTACTCATAAGATTAAATAAATATATATATCGTAAACAAATTAGTTTTGTTTTCGCAAATATTTATTTTTTGCAAATAACTCGCTCATATTCATTGACTGACTAATAAAGGAAAATATGGTACCTTAAATCTTTGTCAAATATAAATTAGGTAACAAGTAACCAGGCTGCCTACCATGTATTTATCTAAATTAATCTTCATCACAAAAATAGAAAGAAAAAGAAAATAGAGAAAAAACCTCCTACAATTTTGCACCTAGATCAGGTATCCCATGAATCTGAACTCAATACTCAATGGCTACCGCTTAAACCCTAAACGCCGCCGCCTGCCAATCCAATTGCTTCTTGCCTCCGGTCAGCACCGTGATCCGCAGTTCTGCACTGGTGCAGAGCTGAGACGCTTAGTGTCCAACACCTCTGTGGTCAGGTAATACTTTTGGTCAAAATAAAAGTTGTTGGCACTTCCTTCACAAGCATCTCCCCTTTCTCGGTCTGTACATGTGTTTGTTCTTGAAGTAGGCAGATGCAGGACCCATAGGCCTGTACAAGTTCTGCATACCAAATACCAATGGTCCATTGAATATTTTTCTGGGTCTTCTGTTCTGCAACCCCTCCTTGAAGATTATACAGATAAAAAAACAGAGTAGCTCTTTGAATAAGAATCAAACGTCAGCCAAAAAAATATTTTAGAAACTAGGAGTAAACACCTTATACAGAAACCAGGAGTGGCTTGCCCTGTATATTCATCTGTCAATTTTTATAAGTACTTCAATAACTTCAATGACAGGATGGTGGTGGACAAAAGCTGGATGGATATATCCAATAGGAGGCTTCCCAGATATGAAGAAGGAGCAAAAAAAATTATTGAGTTTGCTTTTTCTGGCTGTAGTATGGACAAGCTCCTTCGATGTCCTTGTAGAATCTGCAAAAACAATTACTTTGCTGATCAAATATCCATAATGGAGCATCTCATGTTGAATGGAATATGGAAAGAGTACAGAGTATGGGATCATCATGGAGAGAGTGTGTCAGATTCAGAAGACAGTGATGACAATATGGAAGATCATGATGACTATGGTATGTGTGAGATGATGAATGATTTTGGAAATGCTGTGAATGCCAACTTGAGATCATTTGATGGTTCATCACCTGGCTTGCAGGATGACACGACCACATCTACGGGTCCTACTGAAGAAGCTAGCAAATTTTATCGACTTCTTGAAGAGGCAGACCATGAGCTGTACCCAGAATGCAGTACATTCACTATGCTATCGTTCATTGTGCAAATGATGAACATCAAGTGCTTATATGATTTGAGTGGAAATGCAATGGATGCTCTATTTACTCTATTTTGGAAGGTACTTCCTAAAAAAATAAAGCTCCAAAGTCATTCAATGATGCTAAGAAAGTCATGTCAGATTTGGGATTGGATTACAAGCGCATAGATGCATGCCCAAATGATTGCATTCTCTACAGAGGTGATTATGCTAAAGCTGAGGCATGCCCTGTGTGCAAGCTTTCTAGGTGGAAAAGTGATGACCAGAACAGTGCATCCAAATCACGAAGGCGAAGAGTTCGAAATGTTGCACAGAAGGTGCTGCGCTATTTCCCATTGATACCAAGATTGAAAAGGATGTACATGTGTTCCAAAACTGCAACTGATATGCGATGGCACAAAGAGGAGCTAGTTGATGATGGATATTTGCGACACCCAGCAGATTCAAAAGAATGGAAAGATTTTGACAAAAATTTCCCATCATTTGCATCAGATGTGCGCAGTGTTAGGCTTGGGCTTGCTAGTGATGGATTCAATCCGTTTGGACATATGAGCACATCGTACAGCATATGGCCAGTTGTTATTGTCATGTATAACCTACCTCCCTGGATGTGCATGAAAGATCCTTATATGATAACTTCAATGCTCATTCCTGGCCCTAAAGCACCTGGCAACGACATTGATGTATATCTACAGCCATTAATTGATGAGTTGATCCTGTTATGGGGTGGGGTGGAGGCTTATGATGCTTCAACAAAGCGTAAATTCACACTAAAAGCTGCATTGCTCTGGACAATTAATGATTTTCCTGCTTTAGGGAATTTATCAGGAATGTCCACAAAGGGAAAATATGCATGTCCCTCCTGTCATACTGACACTTGCTACCAATGGCTAGCCAATGGAAGAAAAGATTGCTACATGGGACACAGGAGACACCTACCAACAAGACATAGTTGGAGGAACGATACTACTTTTAATGGCCAAAGGGAAAGGAGATGTGCTCCAAAACCATTATCAGGCGATGATGTTCTTTCGCAATATGAAAACTTTACTCAGGTACACATTCAAAAAAGATTTAAGTCTATGCAGCTTTATATTTTCGTAAATAAATTACAATGAGGTATGATATTTTGATGAGATTTCAAAGGTTTAATTTTTTCTATCATTATGCTACCATTCAGGTGATATTTGGGAAATCTGACAAGAAAAGGAAACGCTCCAGCACAGTGTATGGTGTTTGGAAGAAAAAGAGTATATTTTTTCAACTCCCTTATTGGAGAAAATTGACACTAAGACATAACCTAGATGTCATGCACATTGAAAAGAACGTTGGTGAAAGTTTGGTGGGTACTGTGCTTGGACAGGAGGGGAAGACAAAGGATAACATTAATTCTCGGTTTGATATGGAAATCATGGGAATACAGCCAAAACTGCATGCAACTCCAACAGATGATGGAAAATATTTATTTCACAATGCACCTTATACACTTTTTGGATCTAAAAGGAAGGCATTTTGTGAGTTCTTGACAAAAATCAAAGTCCCAGATGGTTACTCTGCAAAGGTATCTAATTATGTAGATGCAAAAAATGTTAAGATATCAGGGATGAAGTGCCATGATTACCATGTGTTTCTGCATAGATACCTTCCACTATCTATTCGTGGCATGCTTCCAGCTAATATTTGTCTTCCAATAATTGAGTTATGCAACTTTTTTTGAGAAATTTGCTCAAAGGTGTTAGATGTTGAGATCCTTAAAAGGCTTGATTCTTCAATTGCTATTACTCTTTGCAAATTAGAAAAGATATTTCCTCCATCCATGTTTGATGTAATGATGCATCTACCAGTCCATTTAGCTCAGCAAGCAATGGTAGGTGGTCCTGTGCAATATCGATGGATGTATCCCATCGAGAGATTCTTGCGCAGACTGAAGTCATTTGTAAAAAATAAAGCTCGTCCAGAGGGAGCAATTGCTGAGGCTGTAGTGTTACAGGAATGTGTGACTCTTTGTTCTATGTACTTGCATGGAACTGAGACAAGAATCAATAGGCCAAGCCGTAATGATGATAGTGATGATAACAATAGCAACACACAGAGCAACACAGCTCCAGATTTTTTCTAACATTGGGAGACGACTTATTGGGAATAGATATTGTGAGATGGAGATGAATGAATTGAGTAAAGCACAAGCGTACATTCTAAAGAACTGTGAAGAGGCTTCTCCATATATAGGGTAAGCCACTCCTAAGATGTTAATTGAATAGTGGACCTCCAATTTTGTAACATCTATTCTCCTATGTCACAGCATTCACAAGGAATATTTACGGAGACAGAGCACCAGGAATGTAGATAAGCGGCATGAGAAAGAGTTCTTTCAGTGGTTCAAGAACCATGTAAGTATAAGGATGTATTTATTATGTTATTTCTTCAAGGTAGCTTAATTAACTACTATGTTCCATGCAGATATCAGCTATGTATTCCAAAGGAGATCCTTCATTTTCGATGAATTATTTGATCTAGCAAAAGGACCTGATACTAGAGTGACACACTTCTCAAGTTATATGGTCAATGGATGGAGATTTAACACAAGGGATAGAGATGCCCTATTTCTTGCACAAAAACAGTGGAGTATTTGTCAAGGGTGATGAAGGAACCGGAAATAAAGATTACTTTGGTGTCTTAACTGATATTGTGGAGCTTTTATATGGGACCCATAAAGTTGTTGTTTTCAAATGTGAGTGGTGGGATGTACATACAACGAGGGGAGTTAAAGAAGATCAGTATGGTTTCATAATGATAAATACTACTCGCAGGTTGTCGACAGATGAGCCATATGTTTTGGCTTCACAAGCAGAGCAAGTATATTATGTGAGTGATACTCAAGATCCAAATTGGTATGTCGTGGTAAAGACTAAACCTCGTGATTATTTTGACACTCCTCCCACTGATGAAGATGTCACTACTAAATCAAGTAAATCCAGTCCTGAAGCGTGTCAAGAAAAAATGAAGTAATAAGCGTGTTGAATCCAAATACAATGGAAGATGATGACACAAGTATATTGGACACACCTCAAGTTGAAGCCGAAACTGAAGGTATGGCTGTGACTATGGAAGGTAATCCGATACAGAATCATGAGGATGGGGTTGCATCTGAAGATGAGCAAGAAGAATCTGATAGTGATGACAGTGAAGGTGCTGAGTACATAGATTCAGATGATGAAGACATAGAATCAGAAGAAGAAATATATGATGACTAGACTTTTATTTTTTGCATAGTAATAGACAAAATCTTGCATGCAACTCTATGAATAATTAGCTTGACATGTTTTAGCTTAGGCATCTATAAATTCAATCATCAATCTCAGAAACTATAAAATGACAGACACAATGACAACTTCATTTCATATAGAATGCCTAATCAAACTGAGGTAACAAAAGTTAAGATAACACAGTAAAATTAGGAACAAAAGGACCAGGCTGTGTTCATACTACTACCTTGAAGTCACCTGCAGCTCTCCCTTCTAGCTTGCTCTTGTTCGGCACGCCTACACTGCTGAAGCAGTGCTGCTAAGCCAGGCTCCAGGTGTAGCACGGCAGTAGAGCACGCCACAACAGAGCAGGGCCAGGGCCGACGGCCGGCGGACCCTGGACTATAGTGGTTGGCGGAGCCAGCAACGGCGCAAAATAGCACAGAAGGCTGGAGTGGGGCGTTGTCGTGGCGCTATGGCGGAGCAAAGTTGCAGCATGTTGGTGATGGATCTGGAAGGAGTGGCATAGGCGTTCCAGCACATTGAGGTGAAGAGCAAGGAGCTCACCTTCTCCACTGCACAGCACAGACCTTCCCCTCAGGGACCAGCTAGCTACACGCTAGCAGCTCCGTCCGCGGCCACATCAGGGCCACCTCCACACCATCAGGGCCCAGCTCCAGGCCTCCCCGTTGAATCAACGCTGCTTGGCTTCTAGAGAATGGATTCGGCGCCGCTGGGCTTCATGGCGTCGCCGAGGCTCCCACCACAATCGCTCTTGTGAATCCCATGGCCACCCGACTTGACAAGGTTAGTGGTGTGCGAGGGGATGGGGGAGGAAGGAGGAAGAAGTGGCTCCGGCAATGGGAACGATCGAGCAAACAGGACCGGCCGTGAATGTGGAAGCTGAAGGGGGAAACAGTATCAGTGAATGAGTGGACACGGACATTCTAGAGCCTCCATCATTTTTTCTTTTTTTTCTGAACACAAAAATCGTTTTTAACCCTTTTTGTCCAGACGCTGATAAACTGTCCTCCTACTGCACCGATCTGACACTACTGATAGTCTATAGTATACACTGGTTTATCTCGTACAAAATTTAAAATGTAGATATCATTTTATATTGGGGCACAAGGAGTATTAAGAATCAAAGAATGCTTTTATGCGTTCAGAATAGATGTATATTAATAAAGAGCTGATGCATTGGCCCTATATTAAGCTAGCAAGTGGTAAGTCGTAACTATGATTTGCTAAAATATTTTTTTGCTGATTGCGTGCACTGTGTTGATAATTTTTCCACTAATAAATAACATATTAGTGAGATAAATATTTATTTGCCACAGATGTCTTTTTAAATAGTTGCAAAACAACGATTTGCCACAAAAAGAGGTTCTTTGTGGCGAATTAATATTTTGTCACTAAAAACCAAAGCAAAAGTGGCGCAAAATAGGCTTCCACAGATACCATGGTATGTAGTGGCAAATCCAAATTTCACCACAATAGTACCGTGTGATGAAACCTTATATTGCCACTAATAAATGCTATATTAGTGGCAAAAATATTGTGTTGACACAAATATCTTGTTAAATAGTGGCAAAACAACATTTCATCACTGTGTTTGCCACTAAAAACGTTTTCTGTGGTGAATATATATTTTGCCACTAATAACCAACATAATAGTGGTGAAAAGTAGTTTTGTCACAAATAGTATGGTCATTAGTGTCAAACACAAATTTCGCCACATTGTTTTGCCAGTATCGCTCTATCTTCCTGTAGTGGATGTGCAACTCTATCTCATCAAGTGGTGATTGTGGTGTTGATTCAATTATATTTGGTGATAATGGCAAAGGCAAGATCAAGGGCTTGGGCAAGATAGCAATCTCAAATGATCTCTCAATTTTAAATGTCTTGTTAGTGGAATCTCTCAACTTCAACTTATTGTCTGTGGCTCAATTGTGTGATCTTGGTTTCAAGTGCATCTTTGGCATTGATGATGTGGAATTGTGAGTATTGATGGAAGCAATTTGATCTTTAAAGGCTTTAGAAATGAGAATCTTTATTTGGTAGATGTCAATGCTAGTGAAGCTCAACTCTGAATATATTTGATCACAAAGTCAAGTATGGGTTGGTTGTGGCATAGAAGGCTTGGACATGTTGGCATGAAGCAACTCAATAAGTTAGTGAAGCACAATCTTGTGAGAGGGTTGAAGGATATGACATTTGAGAAGAACAAGCTTTGTAGTTCATGTCAAATGGGGAAATAAGTTGGCAACACCCATCCCAAGAAGAGCATGATGAGTACATCAAAGGCATTTGAGTTATTACACTTGGATCTATTTGGACCAACAACATATGCTAGCATTGGTGGAAATAAGTATGGATTTGTGATAGTGGATGACTACACAAGATATACTTGGGTATTCTTTCTAGTTGACAAGAGTGAAGCTTATGGCATATTCAAAACATTTGTTAAGAGATGTCAAAATGAGTTTGAAACAACAATAAAAAGTGAGAAGTGACAATGGGAGTGAGTTCAGGAACACAAGAGTAAAAGAGTTATGTGATGACCTTGGCATTGGACATCAATTCTTGGCCAAGTACACTCCCCAATCAAATGGTGTTGTTGAAAGAAAGAATAGAACCTCGATTGACATGGCAAGATCAATGCTTAGTGAATATAATGTGGATTTCTCATTTTGGGCCAAAACTATCAACACGGCTTGCTATTGTAGCAACCGTCTCTATTGTCATGGCATGCTAGAGAAGACACCCTATGAGCTATTGAATGGAAGAAAGCCCAATATTGCATACTTTAGAGTGTTTGGATGCAAATGCTATATTCTCAAGAAAGACACAACGTTGAGCAAGTTTGAGAAGAAGTGTGATGAAGGGTTCTTGCTAGGGTACTCCACCACAAGCAAAGCATATAGAGTTTAGAATCTTACTCATGGCATAGTTGAAGAGGTGCATGATGTTGAATTTGATGAAACTGAGGGCTCTCAAGATGAGGAGGAAAACCTAGATGATGTGAGAGGAATTCAATTGATAAATGCAATGAAAGAAATGGATATTGGTGACATAAGGCCTAAGCAAGATGATGATGATGTACAAGTGCTATCATCTTCAAATGTGCAACTAAATCAAAATCAAGCAAGTACTAGTGGCTCTTATGATAACAAGGAAGATGATCAAGATCAAGTGCAACAAGCTAGTTCATCTCAAGTTGTGCAACCAAGTGATCAACCAAGTTCAAGGTATCAACCACATATTCTCCAACCAACTCATATTGTAAGGGATCATCCTCTAGATCAAGTAGTTGGTGACATTAGAAGTGGCGTACAAACAAGATCAAGATTGGCATCCTTTTGTGAATACTATTTATTTGTCTCATCCATAGAACCGAAGAAGATAGAAGAAGTTTTGATGGATTGTGATTGGGTCAATGCTATGCATGAAGAGTTCAACAACTTTGAAAGAAATTAAGTTTGGAAACTAGTTAAGCGTCCAAAGAATCACAATGTCATTGGAACTAAGTGGATATTTTGGAATATGCAAGATCAAGATGGCATAGTTGTGAGAAATAAAGCAAGATTGGTAGCACAAGGATATACTCAAGTTGAAGGTCTTGACTTTGGAGAAACCTATGCACCGGTTGTAAGATTGGAGGCAATTAGAATATTATTAGCCTATGCTTGTGCTCACAATATCAAGCTACATCAAATGGATGTGAAGAGTACATTTTTGAATGGATACATCAATGAGCTAGTACATGTTGAGCAATCCCCGGGATTTGAAGATATCAAGAAGTCCAACCATGTCTATAAGTTGAAGAAGGCTCTCTATGGATTGAAGCAAGGTCCAAGGGCATGGTATGAGAGATTGAGAGATTTCTTGATCTTCAAAGGTTCAAGATGGGAAAGGTTGATCGCACTCTCTTCACCAAGAAGATTGAAAATGACTTGTTTGTATTGCAAATCTATGTGGATAACATCATATTTGGATCAACCAATCAAGACTTTTGTGAACAGTTTGGCAACATGATGGCAAGAGTTTGAAATGTCTATGATTGAAGAGCTTAGCTACTTCTTTGGTCTACAAATCAAGCAATTGAAGAAGGGCACATTTGTTAGTCAAAGTATATCAAGGACATGATAAAGAAGTTTGGGATGCAAGATGCAAAGTCAATTGGTACCAATAGATACAAATAGACATCTTGACTTGGACAAAAGTGGTGACATGGTGGATCAAAAGTTGTATCGGTCTATGATTGGAAGCCTACTCTATGTGACCGCTTCAAGACCCAATGTCATGTTTAGGGTGTGCATGTGTGCAAGGTTTCAAGCTTCACCAAGAGAAAATCATTTGAAGGCAACTAAGAGGATATTGAGATATCTCAAGCACACACACCAAATGTTGGATTGTGGTATCCCAAGGGGTCAAATTTTGAGTTGATTGGATATTCGGACTCCGACTATATGGGATGCAAGGTGGATAGAAAAAGCACTAGTGGAACATGCCAATTGTTGGGAAGGTCACTTGTCTCATGGTCATCCAAGAAATAAAATAGTGTTGCACTCTCTACTACCGAAGCCGAATACAACAGTATGGAAAGTTGTTGTGCTCAACTACTATGGATGAAGGCCACATATTGAAGGATTTTGGAATCAAATTTGGACAAGTGCCATTGCTATGTAACAATGAAAGTGCCGTGAAGATCACCACCAACCCAGTTCAACATTCAAGAATAAAGCACATTAACATAAGGCATCATTTTATTAGAGATCACCAAGCCAAAGGGGACATCTCAATTGAAAGTGTGGGTACCGATGATTAACTTGCCGATTTATTCACCAAGCCACTTGATGAGAAGAGATTTTGCACTTTGAGGAATGAATTGAACATCTTAGACTTCTCCAACATGAAGTGAATGCACCCCAACTATATGACATGCCTCTCCTTCGACTAAAGCCAAGGTGAAATTGTGTGGCATGATGCATTCATATTTGCTAAGGACTTGCTTAGAGCATGATAGACATTCCTTCTAGTGATATTTCTATTTAATTAGGCTCATTCATGAAAATAAAATGGTTTTAAGTACATGTTATGCCACTATTGCTTCTATGTCTTGTATGGTCTAGTGGCTAAATATGACTTGTTCATGAGAATGTGAACCTAGTGTTTGATATAGTTAAATGAGCAAGAAAGGGTCTAGTTCAACATTGACAAGATAACCATTGAAAGATGTGTGAAGAAGCTTGTCATTGGTTCAAACCGAGCTAGATTTCTTATGCAAGTTTACTAGTTTCAACCACAAGGGAAGGAAGTTTATGGTAACAAATGATCCTCAACTTTAAGTGATCATCTCCCTACTCCAAACACTCTCCATGATTTCAAGTTTACACCAAGCATGATCATATCCCTTTATGGTCACTGATGACAAAGAGGGAGAGAATACAAAGATAGCATGCTTCAAAGGGGAGAGAATGCAAAGATGAAGGAAGAAATGGGGAGAGACGATGAAGGTTGAAGAATGAAAAGGGATCAAAATTTTGAAGCACACTAGGGAGCAAACTCATGAACATGATTGATTGTATTTTGGATGTGCATTTTCATATGTTTGTTTGCATTGCGCTTGTAAAATATTGTCTAGCTTATTTTTAAGTGGTATCTCTCTTGCTTGTGTGATGCATGCTAGAATGGAACTTGATTGATGAATTGATGACTAGCATGCATAGGATCTAGCTAGAAGTAGCATCTCTTGATATATTCATGTATTTTCCAAGTGGTATCTAGAAACTATTGTTAACACTGGATTTTGGTAAAGAGGATGACAGGTAGGCCAGTACATGACAGGCGCACGAAAGGCAAGTATTCAGGAGCATTCGGCAAGCATCCATGTGGGTGGCTATTCCTGGCAATTCGGCAAGTGTCCATGCGGTCGGCCAACTCTGAACGATTCGGCAAGTGATCGTGCGGTCGGCTATCTTTGAAGGCGGTGGCTCCAATCGGGAAACAAAAGGTGGCAAGTTAAAGATGGTTAGAAGGAAAGAATCACGATAATCAAGGACTCCGAGAAGGATTAGAGCAAGAACCGTCATATTTTCCTTAGTATTGTGTAATCGTAATCTTCTAGGAATCATGTTATGTCCAGGGTATAAATATAAGCCCTCAACCATTGTAAAAGAGGTTCACAACCAAATTAGTACAATCGGCCCCGTGCCAAGTTTTCGAGTCCTTTGTCGTGTCGTCGAGTTCTTCGAGAGGAGCCATCGATCCGTCGACCTCCGTAAGTTCCGACAACCTTGCTATCATGTCTAGTATCATGCGGTGGATTTAGACGTTGATGCAAGTAGTCTTATTTGTCTCGACTGGATGGCCGTGCGGCAAAGCGCCCGCTTGATAATCAAGAGGTCTTTGCTTATGCTTTGTTTATCTCGACCGGATGGCCGTGCGGCAAAGCGTTTGCTTGATAGCTTAGCGAAGCAAGATAGTTATCGGCTCTATTAGATTTGGCAAGGTCCGATAGATTTATTAAGTTATCATGTGTTGCATGTTTTTAATTACTTGTAACACTCTTTTGCCCAATCTAGATTGATTAGGCTCGGCTTCTTACTTTTATAGATCTATTTGTTCTCTAACGTTTTATTCTTATATTATCATGATAGATAGATCATATGCTTACATAGCCGAGTTAGATCAATCTAGATTGTTACATGTTGCGGGTTCTTATATGTTGGAAGTGTTTAAATCTTGATAGGATTGAGTGTCGTGCGGCAGATACAAGTTCTTGATGGGTTTGCTCGTGATAGCTTGTTTGTTCCTTCTTCAAGGACCCCGAGTCGGCTGACTTACCGAGCTTGGTTATGCTTCAACTCATGATCGACTTTCACTTGTTCAAACATGTCTTCTCATGCAAGCGGGTTCGGCAATCAATGCTTTACGTGTCTTTTATCTTTATATTAGCCGAATAAATCATAAACATGATTGACAGACAGCTTCTATAGCTGTATGTCGTCGTAAGTGGCTTCAGGGCCGTATATACGGAACCTATGCGGTCTCACCCGGCATGTTCCGATTTTTGTATTTAACAATCTTTTTGTCCCTTGTCGGTTTTCAGGTCAAACTAAGCGGCACGCTCCGGATCTTCAAACCGCCCGGTCACCCGATTGAAGGCCACGCTTTCCGGCTTGGCGTGTGTGAGGCACAGTGCGTCACGTTTGTGTCAACACACTTTTTGGCACGCCCGGTGGGACACCATCGTTCAAGATGCCTGAAATCAACAAAACGACCACGTTCGGATGTGACCATAGATGAGTTCTTGGGAGAATTCGAGGGAATTGGTGCAGCAAGCATGTGAGCAATTTCAACGAAGTGCTTGATGTCCTTTTCCAAGAATAAGAGCAACAAGGTGTTCCGAAGCAATCGTTGCCAAGGGTTCTTCTTCCACATCAATCTGATTTTTCTTGAAGAAGAGGATGCTCAAAAGATGTCGAGTTGGTTCACGGGGCTCGGGAGAAACTATGATGAATCATCATACAGCTTTTCTGAATACTTTTCGTGCAATCATGGTTAGCACTTTCGGCGCAATGGCCGATAAATACTTCGAGGAGAACGTTGGCCCAATCTGCGGACCAACACTTTTCAACGTACCAAAGTATCAAGAAAAGCTCACTGGAGATGGTGGAGCATCTGGTTCAAACAAGGGTGAATCAGCCCCCAATGAAAAACAACAGCCTCCTACCTATGGCCATATGATGCAGAATCAGTTCGGCCTAAAGCCAAAAAATCAATCCTATTCATACAAGTCTCCTTATCCAAAATGGTACAATAGAGTGGCACTTCCTCCAAGGGTCAAGCCTCCAACGGATTTGACTAAGTTTTCTGGTCAAGATGATACTAGCACTTTGGAGCATATTAGTCGTTACTTGATGCAGCTTGGGGAAGCCTCCACAGACGAAGCTTGGAGAATTCGATATTTCTCTTTGTCTCTCACAGGGCCAGCTTTCACATGGTTTACCTCCTTGCCGCCCCCATTCCATTGGTACATGGGCGAGCTAGAGCAGAAGTTTCATGCATATTTCTTTACGGGTACTAATGAGAAGAAGCTGGTTGACCTCATGAGTTTGAGATAGAAAGCTAATGAAACACCACGGGGAGTATCTTCGCAGGTTTAGAGAAACCAAGAACCTTTGCTATTCTCTGAACTTTGGGATGATCGGTTGCGGGGATGGCGATAGCGGGCATGCAGCCGAACGTCGAGAGAAAGCTGTTCGGCATGGAGTTTGATGACCTTGGTCAACTTTCACGGCGATTGGCAGCTATGAGTAATCAAGCCCAAGGGTTCAAGAGAGATAACCGCTTCCAAAAAGGGTAATGTTGCTAGTGAAATGTATCAAAGTTTTCGGAAGAAGCGGCTGAATATGATGACGATGACGAGATAGGCTGCAGCTGAACCGACTTGGGTAAAAGAGCCTACTCAAGTTAGTCAACGTTGGTTGAGGCAACAAAAGGGAACTTATGACTTCGATGTCTCTAAATCGGACAAGCTTTTTGATGCATTAGTAAGGGAAGGACGCATTAAACCGCGGAGGGACATCCTATCTTTGCGTCCCGAAGGAGTGAAAGACAAGAAGTGCTGCGGCTACCACAACACCAACTCTCATTCTATCAATGATTGCCGAGTGTTCAGAGTGCGGATTCAGAAGGCTATCCAAGAGGGACATCTGAAGTTTGATGGCAAAATGAAGATTGATGGTCAGCCTTTTTCTCAGAATATGATTTCTTTCTCTGTGAATATGGTTTTTGCAGATGATTCTAAAGGTAAAGGCAAGGTGAAGGTGTTAACCTCGGACGGAGGAAAGAAAAAAACGATCTTGTCGATCTTGATCGCCAGATCACTGGCGAGGAGTGAAGGAAAAAGTTCGGTTCAAGAATAGCCGAATCGGAAAAGGTGAAACTTCTAAGCCTAGGGTTACATCACGTATTCTGTTGAACAAATGGCAAAGGCAGCAAGAAATAGAGTACTACGAAGAGCAAAGGTTTATAGAAGAACGCCGGAGATATGAAGAAGAGGTGTATCGTAGAGAGCAAGAAGAACACATAAGAGAGATGGAGCAGTCTCATTGGGGGTGTTCATTCTTTAAACATTGTTGGAATGAAGGCTTGAAGTTGCCTGCTAGAAAAAATTACCCTGAATGCAGTGATCAATATTTTGGGTACAGGCAATCTCGAGTCAACCGCCGTCCGGTCCATGAAAGACTTGGAACACAGTTTTCGAGGACGATCGGCGCTTAAAAATATAGACAGTTTTGAGAATCGGCAAAGGAAGAGGTTTTGCAGACCAACGTTGGACTCATTATAAAGGATACAATGGAGAGGAAGGTCTCCATGAATACGTATGGCAGAGAGGACAGTGGTGCCCTCTAGGACTGAGGAAGAGCCAAAAGAGAAGAGTTCAACGTTTGAGGAATAAGGAGCTAAAACAAGCAGCTGTTGAGGAGAAGCGGACATGGCGCCCTAAAAAGAAACCGGATGGGCATGGTCCTTGAGTTGATGCATGCATGGCCTTTTTTCCTCCCATCGAGTTCATAGCTCCCGAAAACCGGGATGTCCAAGAAGAAGTATACTCCGATTTTGATGAAAATGAGTTTCAAGATTTGATGGCCCGGCTTGTCTTTGACGCGAGCATGCGGTTTTCGACAAACCACCAAATATCGTCATTTGAAGCCACTTTATCTCGAAAGGATACGTCAATGGCAAGCCTCGACTAAAATGTTTGTTGATGGAGGAGCTGCTATCAATATCATGCCATATGCTACCTTTAGGAAACTTGGGATAACCGGTGAGGACTTGTTAAAAACTGACATGATTCTTAGAGACTTTGCTGGCAATCCTTCTGATACCCGTGGAGCTGTGCATGTCGAGTTGATGATTGGGTCAAAGACCTTGATTACTACATTCTTTGTCATTGATGGCAAGGGGGCATACGATACCGCTTCTAGGAAGAGATTGGATTCATGCTAATTGCTGCATTCTTTCAACCATGCACCCGATTCTTATTCGGTGGGTTGGAGATGATATTGAAGTTGTTCACGCCTGACGATTCCGTGAGTGTCATTTGCTATGGAACCACCTTATCGGGAATATGATGGCATTGATTGTTTTTACGGCAAAATGTGGGGAGAAGGGCACGTGAATGTCTTCACGAGAGATCAACGGCCGATCCAAGCAGTCGGCTCTCACAGTAATTTTTAATGGGTAATCCAATCGATGGCAACAAAGGAAAGCTGGGACGCGGTTTTATGTCGGCCGACAAGTTGAAAGAGATAAACGTTGGTGATGATACTAAGTCAAGGCCGATGTACATTAGCGCGAACTTGGATCCAGAATATAGATTACAATTGATAGATCTTCTAAAAGTGTTTAAAGATTGTTTTGCTAGGGATTACAGAGATGCCCGGATTGGATCGCTTTATTGTTGAACATCGATTACCTATTGAACCCGGATATCACCCCTACAAACAACCTCCACGAAAAATTTATAAAGAGGAGGTATTGGCCGATGTGAAAAAAGAGATTGAAAGATTACTAGAAGCAAACTTCATTCGGCCATGCGGTATGCGAGTGGATTTCAAGTATAGTTCTAGTATACAAGAAGAATGGAAAGATGAGGGGGTCAGTATAGATTTCAGAGATCTCAATAGAGCTACTCCTATGGACGGATACCGATGCCGATTCTTGCCGATTTCTTTGGTAGACGCCTTGAATTTGGATATGAGGTGATTAGCTTTATGGATGGGAATGCTGGTTATGACCAAATTTTCATGGCAATAGAAGATATCTCAAAGACAGCCTTCAGATGCCCCGGTTATATTGGTTTGTTTGAATGGATTGTCATGACATTTGGGTTAAAGAATGCAGGTGCAACTTACTAAAGAGATATGAATTATATCTTTCATGAGTTGATCGGCAAGATTGTAGAAATCTATATCGATGACGTGGTAGTCAAATCTAGAAATTATGAAGGGCATTTAGCCGATTTGAGGAAGACTCTAGAATGCACTAGAAGGCATGGTTTGAAAATGAATCCAAACAAATGTGCTTTCGGAGTCTCGGTGGTGAATTTTTGGGGTTTCTAGTCCATAAAGGAGGGATTGAAGTTGGGAAAAAAAGCATGGAAGCAATAGATAAAGTTGTCCCTCCAACTAATCTCACGAGTTACAATCCGCTTGGCAAGATTAATTTCATAAGAAGATTTATATCCAATTTATCAGAAAGAGTTTTGCCTTTCTCTCCGCTATTGAAACTCAAGAAAGATCAAGAATTTGTATGGGGTGACATACAATAGAAGGCTTTTGATGAGATCAAAGAGTACATGAAGGCACCACCTGTGCTGGTACCTCCACAACTCGACAAGCCTTTTAAGTTATATGTGGCGGCCGATAGCCTAACGATAGGATCGGCCCTCAAGCAAAAATTTGAGGGAAAGGAGAGAGTAATAGCTTATCTTAGCCAAAAGTTACTAGATCCGAAATAAGGTATTCGACTCTGAGAGAAGCTTTGCTTGTGTGTGTATTATTCATGTACCAAATTTCGGCACTACCCGTTAAATGCCGAATGCGTGGTAGTTTCTAGTTTTGATGTAATAAAGCATATGTTATCAATGCCAATTTTGAATGGAAGGATCGGCAAGTGGATTTTGGCTTTATCGGAGTTTGATTTAAAATATGAATTGGCAAAAGCGGTAAAAGGTCAAATTATTACTGATTTTATTATCCAACATCGTGATCTTTACGTTGAAATGATAAGTATTGTGCCTTGGGCTTTATTCTTCGATGGTTCATCCTGTAGCAAAGGTGGTGGTGCTGGTATTTTCTTGATTTCTCCACAAGGAGTAACCTTTGAATTTGCTATTCCCATTGAATTCTATGTTACTAATAATCAAGTGGAGTATGAAGCATTACTTAGAGGGCTTGGCTTCTTATAGAGGTAAAAAGCATTCTTTGTTGAAATCTTTGGGGATTCGAGTTGGTGATTAACCAATTGACTGGCGATATGAGTGCAAGAATGACGTATTAGGGGAATATTATGAAGAGTGCCGAGAGCTTTTGAAAAGTTTTCAGGTAGTAACCTTGCATCATATCCCTAGGGGCACAATGAAGAAGCAAATACGTTAGCTCAAACTGCTTCCGGATATCGTGAAAATCAAGAAATTCTTGCTATAGATAAGGATGTTTCCAATGCTGATCAAGTGGATGGTGATTGGAGGTGCGAGATTGCCGATTATCTAAGAAATCCGTCACGAGAAGGTTTCTCGAAAGCTCAGATACAAAGCCCTCAAGTTCGTGCTTCTTGACGATCGATTATATTACAAATCTATAGATGGAGTATTACTTGAGTGCTTGAATCAAGAAGAGGCCAGAAAGATGATGTATGAAGTACATGAAGGATTATGTGGTGCACATCAATCGGCTTACCGAATGAAGTGGATAATTAGGAGAACTGGTTATTTTTGGCCGACTATGTTAGAGGATTGTTTTGAATACTATAAGGGGTGTCAAGATTGTCAAAAATTCGGCAATATTCAAAAGGCTCCAGCATCTGCTATGAACCCAATAATCAAACCATGGCCGGGGCATAGACTTAATTGGCCAAATTAATCCTCCTTCGAGCAAAGGACATAAGTTTGTGCTCTTGGCCACAGAATATTTTACCAAGTGGGTTGAAGCTATTCCTTTGAAGAAAGTTACATCGAAGAGAACATGATCGGCTTTATTAAAGAACATATAATTTCTGAGGTTTGGAATCCCTCAAACTATAACAACCGATCAAGGGACTCGGTTTACTTCCTCGAGTTTTGTGATTTTGCCGAAGACAGGGGAATTAAGTTGTATAATTCTTCTCCTTATTATGCACAAGCCAATAGCCAAGCGAAGCATCAAATAAGATCATGATCAAGGTCATCCAGAAGAAAATTGATGAGAAACCGAGAAGATGGCATTTGGTTCTCAATGAAGCTTTGTGGGCTTACCGAATGGCTTGCCATGGATCTATTCAAACGTCTCCCTATGAGTTAGTTTATGGGCATCATGCTATTTTACCATGGGAGTTACAATCAGGTTCAAGACGAGTTATGTTGCAAAAGGATTTGGAAAAACAAGATTATAAAAGTCTAATGATGGGTGAGTTAGAGGATTTGCATCTAATTCGTCTCAAGGCACTAGAAAATATTGAGAAGAACAAGATACGTGTTGCCAAGTATTATAACAAGAAAGTTAGAGTGAAACAATTCACAGAAGGTGATCTAGTTTGGAAAACTATACTACCGATTGGAACGAAAGATAGAACATTCGTCAAGTGGTCTCCGAATTGGGAAGGACCTTTTCGAGTAGTGAGATGCGTGCCTGGCAATGCATATATATTAAAGACTTTGTTCGGAGAGGAATTTGCCAGAGCTATCAACGGAAGATTTCTTAAGAAATATTACCCCAGTGTCGAAGTTGGTTCATGAAAAGGAATCAGAAATCAAACAAGATAGCCGATGAAGGAACATCGCCTTTAGTTCAAAAATTATGAAACTAGAAAAATAGCCGATACAGTTCGTATCGCCTTTAGTACAAAAAATGTCTACGCATAACCGAATGGACTACTGGGAGAGGTGACTTCGGCATTTCTGTCTGGTTGGTTTATCGGGAGAAGAGAAAGGTGAAGCCTTGAATGAAAATACTGAGGGACATGTCAAATCGTTTGCGACGCAAGACTAAGATCTAATCGACTAAGGTGACGTCATGCGTTCGGGAAATATCCTTCGGGGTAGCGCTGATTTTGGAAATCTTTGAAGATATCATTCGACATTCGAGGGGACGTAAATCGTAAATAAGCACATTTCAGAAGACAATTTTTTTACAATCAATCCATCCTAATAAAAACTACTCCTAGAACAGTTTGTTGAGGACAGATTGAGCATTAGTAGACTGGGCGATAGCAGCGGCATGGTCCTCGTAGAGCTCCAAGCTGCTCGTTGATGTTCTCGATATCTTATCGGAGGCCCGCCCGAGAAGCCGCCGGCTGGACGGAGTAGTCTTCACCGATCGGGAAGACATCGCCGCCCGATCCCATGGAGACACCAAAGTGCACACCATGGGTGGCTACGATCAATGCGGCCGTCGCATCATCAAGGCGCGCCTCGGTCTCCCCCAGGCGTTCACCTTATCGGCAATCTGTTCGCGCGGCCTTGATCGCTCATTCTCCGAGAAAGTGCTGAACAAAGGGAGAAAATGAGTCTGAGCACAGAAAGATCAAGACAAGAAATCTATGCGAGAGATGTCGAACCGGTGATGGCGTCCGCAGGCTGCTTTGCGTTGGTCCTCCCACTCGGCTTGCTCAATGCCGAGCTGCTTGGAGACGTCGCCAAGTTCCTTCCGGGCATCATCCCTCTCCTTGCGGATGGTGAGCGCCCCCTCATGAATGTACAAAGGATCTTCTCCCTCCGACTCCGCCGGACCCCATGGATTGGGGTTGTATGAGTTGTCGGACTCGGAGGAGCTCGACGAACTAGAGGAACCAGAGACATGCACAGGGTGGTCAGAAGTGCCCGGTTGGGTCACCGTCATTGGAGGGAGCAGATGATACTGGCCGGTGATGACCCTCGCCCTAAGTAGATGAAAGGAATCAAAATCGGGGAAGATGAACAGGAAGTATAAACCACAAGAGGGCAACCGATTGATTCTCACCCATGGCGTTGACGGCTCGGTGCTCGGCTTCATACGCGCCTCTCCCTCGGCGGGCGCTTACCACCCGGCCATCCTTTGTTTCGCCATTGGAGCTTTGGAAACTAGATTTCTTTACGGATTGATGCGGGGCGAGAGACGAAGAGACGGCGATGAGAGTGTTTGATTGGAGATGACAATGAAGGCTAGAGGAGGGTCTTATTTATAAGCCGAAGTGGAGAATCGTGGTGTATATCTCGGAGTATTCCAAGCGACGAAGTAGGGTTTCTCCCTTTTGGGCCGTTATCGGACTGGGCCAGGTTCGGCTAAATCAAAAAATCGACGTTTCGAAGGGAATCGGCTATTCTTCTAATCGGGAAGATAAAGGCAATCGGCTATATTATCAGTCAAATAGAGATGTAAAAGCCAAAGGATGAAAAGGAATGCAATTGCTTAGAAATACAGTATACTACATTTGGATGTATTACAAGGCGATGCTTTACTCGCCCGAGAACGATTTGATTGTATCTATAGCTTGATCCCCGATTCGGCTAACCTCATCTAGCGCCTTCTTGTCATCATCTTGAGAACCCCGAATCTTGGTGAGCTTTGTTACGTCTACTTTGGTTCTCTTTGATGACGGATGTTATCTTTGTTTTGGCTGCATCTATGGAGTTCGGCGGGTTGGCGATTTTATCCTTATGAGACTGGATTTTTTCATTTAGTTGAGCCAATTGAGATTCCAGCTTGGCCTTTTCCTCCTCCATGGCTTCGATTCGGGCTCCAAAGTTGCCAAGGATTGTTTAGCGGCCTGAATGGGAATGCGGTTCTTTGGCTTGTTGTTTCTTCATCGATTGTCATTATGCAAAGCAGCCTGAGGCTATGTTCTTGTTTGCCCCTCGACCTTACCAAGATGGTCATCAAGATGAGTTGCGATTCTAGGGGACCCCCGAGAGTTGGAGGGATTTCTTGGTCAATAAGTTCAACAAGGTCCCTTATCGATTTGCATCTTGGACCGGGATATTTATGTCCTTGGCCAGCAGAAGCGCTATTTCCTTTAGCCGAGCTTGATTTTACGTTGATAATCTCGGCTGAGATGTAGCTTCTTCACCTCTCTCATTGATATACTCCTCAACGGTGAAGGAGTAGGCGACGATCGGCTTGATATCATCCTTAAGAAAAAGAAAAATTGTTAGCCAATTGATCAAGTTTACTAAAGAATTCGGTGGGGCAAAGCATTACCTTTTGAACAGAATCTTCCTCGGTTTGAATTCTGCCCCTGGCTTGTTGGAGGGCTTATTTGGATGCCCAAAGATGATGAACTTGAAGCATGATGAGGGGAGGGTTCTTTACGCCATCCCTGTCCAAGAGTTGATCTGTTTCTAAAAATACAAAAGCAAATAGGTGTGAGTATTATTGAATGCATCTAGTACAAAAAAAGAGGTGATCAATTGAGAGAATAGTACCAATGTGGCTAGTGGCTTCCCTGGATTTCTCGCATCTCCGCCAGAAGCCCCGAGGAGAAATCTCAATGGTTGTTGGAGCATTGGTCGATCTTGAAAGTTTAACCCGTGGTCGCAAGCGAGAGGAAATAAGTACAAAATTATTGCCAAAAATAAGGACCGACAAGGGTATACCTTAGGAGACAGTTTGGCTTTCTTAGATCTTGTTTTTCCCAGGCACGGTGACATCCTTGCTTGATTCAAAGTAGCTTTCCTTTTTGTATTCTCCTCTTGAAGGTCTTTGTACCCAAAGGCTGAGGGATTTTCATGAAGGCCGCCAAAGTTGGAGCATTAAACCCCAAAGCGAGGATTGGGTCCAGCACGGTAATATTGGGCCACTTGGGAAGGAAGAATAGGCTCAACATCCCGTGAATGACAAAGAATTAAAATCAGGAATAAACCTAATAGCAAGGAGAATTATGGGTACAAAGGAAATTACCTCACCGTCGGAAGCAAACCGAGCTTGCGGTGTCTTGGCATAGAGGATGCACCGGTATGTTGAAAATGTGGGCACACCACTCTTGCCACCAGGGAAACAAAAGAGAATGGGCAACATCTATTAGTCCAAGAGGAGAAGGCTCATATCTTTGGTAGCTCCCATCCAAGCTCAAAAACCTTCTTGGCCTCTATGACATCTCCTATCTTCTCCCCCGGGCCTTATAGTTTTGGAGAAGAATGATCTTGGGGCGGTGACCACATCCTAATTGTCCGGCTACCATGTTTGGGTTATATAATTCATAAGTGGGGTGCAACATTCTCCCATGATGAAATTCAGGTGGCAAGGTGCAAGGTTTGATGAAGGAGTTGAAAATTTACGTAGACACTTGGTCCGAACGGCCCAGTTTCATAGCTAAATTTTGGGGGAAAGTCAGATTTTCATTTTTTCTGTAGGGGAGCAGATCACATTGTCAAAGCCTTTGAAGAACGGCTTGAATAGATGGCCAATGTCTATGTCAATGGTGATGGAGGATGCTGCCTCTCCATATGTCTGACAAGCTTTTTCCTTCATTGTACCATCTTCAAGCATAGTTGGTGAAGGAAAGCCTAAGTTATGGAGGTCTACAGAGACTATCGATGCATATATAGCCGCTGCGGCCACATCGAGCCAACCACCGGGGCTATTTACACGTGAATTTTCTATGATGGCGCATACGGACGGTGATCTCGATGCATCATGTGATAAACAGCCCCAAGAGATACTTGCCCAGAGGGATCAAAGTGCCTAAAGCCAGTTCCTCAGCCATCGCCATGTGATTGAGTTGGCTCATTAGATTTGCCACGTAAGATGAATCGCTTTCGGCCATATATTCATGAAATCTTTATACTCTTTGTCGGACCACGACACCGATTGACATGTAAGTTTGGATGTATTTTATCCATCTACCTCGACTTAACCGCCTTTTTAGCTGCTTTGTTGCTCTTGTACTTGAGGGGTACACCGGTCTTTGTCACATTGAGGCCGATCATCATGAAAATGTACGCGAGTAAAGGACATTGGACCATGGCCAAAGATGAAGGCATTAGCAAACATCGGACCCGAAGTGGGCAGCTGCTATCAAGAGGGAGTCGTTCCTAGGTGTCTCTGACAGAGATAACTCCAAGCAATGCTAGATATCTTGAGATTCCCAGTGACTGCTGCTCTTGTTCAAAATCCTCCGGTACCAATCTCGCCATCCGGCAATTGGGGGAAACGGCCAAGTTTTGAAGGTGTTCGGCCACTGGTTCGGTGGAGTGATTCTGGATTTGAAAGGAAGCCTCAAGGTCTCCTTCTCAACAAATTCAATCGGATCAGGATCTCCCATTGGACCAAGGAAATAGGAATTGGGGTTCGCCGCATAAGGGATCAAAATCTCATCCTTGTATTCCATCAAAGAACGATTCACAGGGAGGAAGAGGAGTCAAAAGGAAGCAAAAGATCGATAAAAAATTGTCGAACGCATGAGGTAAACGAGAATTACCTCTAGAACTCCATCCTGAGTCGCCATTGAAGGTTCGAGGTAGGTTTGAGTCTAGATCAGAAGATTCGGATTTCGAGTGGCGGCTGCGAGCTTGAACAGTGTTGACCTAAACGACAAAGAGAGTTTGTGATCAATTTCAGAATAAAATCACTTTTTTATCCCGAAATTGAGGGGGCATGTGTTAACATTGGATTTTTGTAAAGAGGATGACGTGTAGGCCGGTACATGACAAGGCTCGAAAAGGCAAGTATTCGGGGAGCATTCGGCAAGCATCCATGCGGGTGGCTATTCCCCGCAATTCGGCAAGTGTCCATACGTCGGCCAACTCGGCGATTCGGTAAGTGATCGTGCGGTCGTCTATCTTTGAAGGCGGTGGCTCCAATCGGGAAACAAAAGGTGGCAAGTTAAAGCCGGTTAGAAGGAAAGAATCGTGATAATCAAGGACTCGAGAAGGATTAGAGCAAGAACCGTCATATTTTCCTTGGTATTGTGTAATCGTAATCTTCTACGAATCATGTTATGTCCAGGGGTATAAATATAAGCCCTCAACCATTGTAAAAAGAGGTTCACAACCAAATCGGTACAATCGGCCCCCGTGCCAAGTTTTCGAGTCCTTTGTCCCGTCGTCGAGTTTTTGAGAGGAGCCATCGATCCGTCGACCTCAAGAAAGTTTCGACAACCTTGCTATCATGTCTAGTATCATGCGGTGGATTTAGACGTTGATGCAAGTAGTCTTGTTTGTCTCGACTGGATGGCCGTGCGGCAGCGCCTCGCTTGATAATCAAGAGGTCTTTGCTTATGCTTTGTTTACCTTGACTGGATGGCCGTGCGGCAAAAGCGTTTGCTTGATAGCTTAGCGAAGCAAGATAGTTATCGGCTCTATTAGATTTGGCAAGGTCGATAGATTCATTAAGTTATCATGTGTTGCATGTTTTTAATTACTTGTAACACTCTTTTGCCCAATCTAGATTGATTAGGCTCGGCTTCTTACTTTTATAGATCTATTTGTTCTCTAATGTTTTAGTCTTATATTATCATGATAGATAGATCATATGCTTACATAGCCGAGTTAGATCAATCTAGATTGTTACATGTTCTTGGTTCTTAAATGTTGGAAGCGTTTAAATCTTGATAGGATTGAGTGTCGTGCGGCAGATACAAGTTCTTGATGGGTTTGCTCGTGATAGCTTGTTTGTTCCTTCTTCGTGGACCCCGAGTCGGCTGACTTGCCGAGCTTGGTTATGCTTCAACTCATGATCGACTTTCACTTGTTCAAACATGTCTTCTCATGCAAGCGTGTTCGGCAATCAATGCTTTACGTGTCTTTTATCTTTATATTAGCCGAATGAATCATAAACATGATTGACGCACTTCTTCTATAGTCGTATGTCGCCGTAAAGTGGCTTCAGGGCCGTATATACGGGCTATGCGGTCTCACCCCGGCATGTTTCGATTTTTGTATTTAACAATCTTTTGTCCCTTGTCAGTTTTCAGGTCAAACTGACTGGCACGCTTCCGGATCTTCAAACCGCCCGGTCACCCGATTGAAGCCACGCTTTCCGGCTTGCTGTGTGTGAGGCACAGTGCGTAACATTTTGTGTCAACAACTATGCTTTTAATATTGATCTCATGTGGTTTCTAGCTTGTGATGCTTCTAGTTAGTTTTGGTGCTAAGGATGGTTGACAAATGACACACTCAAATGAATCACGCTTTAAAGGCCCATTCAAAAAACCTTAGCATCATCTTGGTAGAAATGGTTCTCCCACAATTCTAATCCAACATGTGTACAAAGCTTCTAGTCCAAACTCTTATTACACATGTAGGGGGAGCTAGTACTACCAAATCGGCTTTGCATAACTTGTTCATACCTTTCAACTAAGGAAT
This sequence comes from Chrysopogon serrulatus, assembly GCA_015844335.1. Classification (NCBI taxonomy): domain Eukaryota; kingdom Viridiplantae; phylum Streptophyta; class Magnoliopsida; order Poales; family Poaceae; genus Chrysopogon; species Chrysopogon serrulatus. The sequence goes on from JADLZL010001799.1 coordinate 314,419, forward strand.
TATTGCTTGGAAAAGTGATGTAAAACCAAATTCACTATTAATTCACATCTTTGTGAAGGTTGTCATCAATTACCAAAAAGAGGGAGATTGAAAGCCCTAGTTTGGTTTTGGCTAATTGATGAAACCTTGGACTAATCTCAATTGCTAAGTGTATAGCTCATGAAAGGATGGTCCAATGCATAATGAGGTGGAGAAGGTGATCAAGGTGATGATGACTAGGTGCTCCACAAGATCAAATGCTCCACATTGCCGGAAATGATGAAAGCGGGATGGAATGCTAGAGGCTAAGGTATATGCTAGGACATTTCCATTTCTCCGGCTGTAGGCATGTAGAGAAGTTGACGGCCGGGTTTAGAATCGATAACCGTACTATTAAGAGGAGTGATCATGTGTCGATTGCGGTTATCCCAGTGCCACTAGGTGTTTGACTTCATGCATTGCATTAAAACCTAGTGAGCTGACCTCTAACCCTTGCAAAATGCTTTGGAAAATGCTAACGCACGTGCACAAGTGATAGATACTTAGTGGTTAGCAAGTTGGAAGCAAGGGTGAAGTGTTTCGGTCGAAGCCATGCCCTTCTGGGGGCATCAGACGCTCGGACCAGGGGCGTCGGATGCGTCCGATGCCCCCTCCAAGACTTGGCGTTTTCAGCGCGTGCACAGTAAGTGCATCGGCGCGTCCGACGGTAAAACGTAGGCGTGTCCGATCCAAAGCAAATTTCTGTCAGATTGCAAGCTTAACTTGCACCGAACTCTGGGGCGTCCGAAGCCACCCCATCGGACACGTCCGATGGGTGTGTGCCGGTTTTGGGAGCTCTCTGTGTTGAGTCATATGCCTCCCTCCAGCGTCCAAAATTCTTCATCTGACCCCCCATTGAATCAAGGCGTTCGTGCGTGCGTTGGACACGTCCGGTGCCAGGCACCTGAGCGTCCAACGCCTCCTCAGTGCGCGGGTAACTGTTAAATTCAAATGAGGACACGTGGCGACGATCTGTGGCTTGGGGGCAGGCGTCGGACGTGTCCAATGCTAGGCATCTGAGCGTCCGATGGCCCCGAGTTAGCCCCACCTAGAACATAACAGTTCACTTGTTTGAGTGGTGGGTGTATATGCATGTTGGCCGACTTGGGGAGCAACACTTGCACATTTTGATCATTCTTAAGCACACTAGAGTTGAGCTAACCTCCTCCCTCTCAACTTGCTTGATTGCTTGCATCCAAAGAGAGATTAGGAGAGATTCTAGTGCATTGCTTGTGAGTTCTTGCATCTAGTGGCACTAGTGATCGTTCTCGCTGTGTGATTGCTTATTCTCTTGGTGGTTGCCACCACCTAGATGGTTGGAGCAGCGGAGAAGAGGTGTGAGCAAGCCGGTGATTGTTCTTGGCCTCACCTCGGTGGATTGTGAGGGGTTCTTGGCCTTTCGCCGCGGAGATTGCAAAAGGTACTCTAGTAGAATGCGCGTGTCAATCAACTCCTAGCCTTGGTAGGTTCTTGTGGTGCCTTTGAGAGGCTCGGTGTGTGATACCGATTAGCCACCGAACCACGTGGTCAAGAGGGACACAACGAGGACGTAGCATGTTAGCAAGCACGTGAACCTCGGGGATAAATCAGTCTTGATCTTCTTATGGTTGATCCATCGAGATCACTTGCTCTCTAGTGAATTGATTGAATCATCAACCGGACTGCTATTGATTGAATCAAGACGGTGATTGGCTACATCCACAAGGCTCGGTTTGCATACATCAATCCCCTCTTTACTTTGTGCAAGTAGGATATTAGGGTGTGTAGAGTAATTTGATTGCTAAGGACATTACTCTTAGTGTGCTCCAGTGTATTAGGTTGCTAGTTGATTGGTTAGGAGGCTTGCAAACCCCCCTCTCTTGTAGGCTAGCGCAAAATTCGCTTGAGCGTCATTTTTGTTACTAATCGATTCATTTAGTGTAATTGTAGAAATTTTAATTAGGCTATTCACCCCCTCTAGCCAATTGGACCTTTCAACAAGGCTCCGTTGAGGGAGGCGGCCAAGTCCCCTAGGGCCACCCCCCGTGAGGCATCAGCCACAGGGCTGCAGGAGGAGCAGGGACTGCGCGAGGGCACAAACCCGGCCACCTAGGATGCCGCGATGCCCCCACGGGAGATCAGCTCGACAGCGAGCCCCGGCGCGTAGCGGCTGACAGCAACTCCGGCTGAATCCGAGCACAGAAGCAGCTCGGGGGGCCGACGTAGCTCCATCGGCGTTGCTCGAAGAAGAGATTTAGGCACCGCTTCCTAATCAAGGAGGCTTCCCCCATCGCTGCCGCCGATCACTCGGAGAGACGCCACCGGTGCGGTTACCAACAAGGTCAAGAGACCTGCCGTGCAACCACTCTCGAAGATTCCGGCATCCAAGCGGGCGAATTTCGTCATGAAGCGCATGGGCTACCCGAACAAAGGTGTGCAAGGTAACCACGGCGGAAAAGAGGGCGTCACGACAAAGATCTTCACCAACAAACTCTCTCGAGTCCCATCAAGAGGCCATGAGAGTCCCGGACCCCGCCAGGCCAGCTCGGCGAAAGGGACGCGGCACCCGGCGCGGCTAGGCTTCTGACGCGGCCATTCTATGTTGTTTAATTCGCGAGTAATAGGTATATGAGAGCTTGCGAAGGGGGAAGAGCGACTATGGTTAAAACCAATTATCCCCCCTCGCACTTTTATACCGAATTTGTAAAAACTCTCTTTCTTAAATACAATGATGCGCAAGTCTTTTGCGTATTCGAGAAATAAAAGTTAGGCTAAGATCAAATATTGTATTTGTTCTTATTATTAATATATTCATACGTGGGCATATATCAAAAAGAAACTTTGGGGCATGGTCACCATGGCTTTGCAAGTGGAGCTCTAGCGTGTCACTTAGGCGTTGCACACTTGCACTGCAGGGTCACGAAATCAAATTTAGTGCGGGTTGTTGTGCTAATTAATTATTCTCTAAAGTGACCATAACGACACTGCAAAATGTCGGCATTCCTTAATTTACATAATCCACAAAAAGGGTTGAAGCACACAAGCAGAATTCAGACTACAAGGAACTTTCCCTGTCATTCAACCACCACCAACCAGCAATCAGCACAGACATAGGTGATGACCAAAACAACTTGCAGAACAATAGAACCTCCAAATAAATGACCATACAACACAGCTGAATGCATAATGTTTTTTTTTTAATCTAGATAGAGGTCTTCTATGAAATTGACTACATCGTTCTTTGTGTTCGTACTTCCTTTTAGAAAGGGACCCCTTTATTTTTTCCAAAAATTTAGTGTTTCTCAATTAAAAAGATGATGACCTATCTGCTGAAGGAAAACAGAAAAAACTGGCCAACAATGCAGTCAGGGATTCTTCCAAGCAACAACACACTTTATTCTCACCCAAAGTGTGCCCCCAAATAGATAAAGAGATTCCAAGGGATTCTTCCAAGCAGTGCAGTCAGGAACATGGTGTCAGCACAAGCCTCGATCCAACACAGCATCCTGTTGCCAGGCAGCATGAATCTTCGGGGAACATTATTCTGCAATCACGAAGTCAAGGCATTGGAATAAGTGGCAAAACATATATCATATAGTGCTAAAGATACTACTGAATTGTGTGGCAAGTAGACGGCATATGGCAGCAAGCCTGGCAAAAGCACTCCGTCTTTGTATTTTTCTTGTGCCAACTAAATTTAAACATAAACATATTTAAAGTATTAAACTCAGATACCACTTTAATTTATAGGGTGTTCTTGTCTGATCTTTTCAGGGAGAGGGTACTAGTGATGGATCCTGGGAGAAAACGGGAGAGGGGGCCATATACTACATTACATTGTTTCAAGAACCAAAAACGAAAACATGCCTGGCCCAGGCATCCTAGCTAGGGCTGGATAGAGCTGCCAGGCACTGCTGACCCTAAGTCTATGTACAATTATTGGACAAGATTGTGATCAAGCTAGAAATTGTGAATCCCTCGTGCATGATCAGTAATCAGTTGACCCTACATGGATCTCCAACCGACAACCTTGATCGAGGAGTTAGTACTTGATGTAGCCATGCCATGTTTGCTGCCTCCCCATTTTTATTTTTTCATGTCATTAGTCTGTGTGCCATTAATGGTGGATTCATTGCATCTCATGCATGCAGCAGGGTTTGTGGTGCCAAATATTGCACTGCACATCCACTGCAGACATGATCATACACATAACTCTGCTGTGACACTATGGAGGACCATTTGGATCTGCAGATACAACCACGAGTTCTATGCTGATGTGTGCCGGACCATGCATCGGGCAGAGGACCCCGAGTAGTTAATGAGTTCGACAAGGAGAAGGTGAAGCTTGGCCCACTCTTCATTATTTACTCCCTCGCTGTCAAATATTAGGCATATTTTGTTTTGAAAAAAATATGTTTTTCTCGACCTACGTGAGAAGTTCTTCTTAAACAAATATTCAGAGTCTGTCTTACTCCCGTGAGTCGAGTGTTTTTTCTTTTAAAACAAACACTATGCTCTCACAACATTTAATCAAAGTAAAGTATGGTTAGGGTATAAGATGCCATTTACTCCTAGATTCAAAATTATTAGTACTTTCATGGTTTGAAATTTTTGATCAGATCTTATCCAAAATATCACATAATTGTGACTAGAGTGTGTATTGCCTTAGTCATAATGTGGATACAGAATGAAAGAAAATGATAATGAGAAAGTCAGTCTTGTTCATCTAAGCATGAAAGAATTTGATTTTGTCCTATGATAATCATATCGTGAAAACATAACCTTTAGTCTGACGAAAATAATGGTGTGCAAGAATTTTAAGCCTTTGAGATGTAAATGCAGTTTTATATTTAGTTTTGTGTCTGAAATGCCCATAGATACTATAGTCCAGTCAACGTTGCTTAATTTGCTTATGCACAGCATGATCATTTGACTCATCATTATGCCACAACTGACATGATGGGTGCATTCTCATCAAGTGAAGATATTGCACATGGTAAATTAATGCTAATTCAGCCTAGATTGACATTTTAACTGTCGGTTTGGTTGCCACCTAGAACAGTATGGACAGATTCCATGATGTATTTGGGCAAACATCTGCTAACATTAGTCTGACATGTTTCATATAAGTAAGCCAACAATACAAGTGATTTGTATTGTCTAGCACACTAATTTAAAGCATATGCCAACATGTGCAATTAGGAGTAAACAAACAAAGGTTGGACATAACAACAGCCTCACATGACCAACAAGTAGCCTTGAAAAACGCCCACTAGCTATTTCCAGGGGCCCATGGCTTGTCTTACCTCTTATACTTCATTAAACCATTGCTAACACCAGGCTAGAAGACAAATAAAGTGTGTCCTTTTCCTGTCAGATTTGCCATCCAAGATTTTTTCTATTTTAAAAAAAGATGAGGCTAGTGAGATTTGCCCGTCTATTTATGAATCTAAAACCATATATTTATGGGCGATGAATAGGCCACGGTGTTGTGTTTAGTTGGATTCATATGTGTATTACATTTTCTGCATTTACAATTTGAATGCCTTTCAAAGTAAATTCCGTAAACTGAATCGTGGCTCAACATGATAGTAGAATTGAGTACCGGCGAGTATTTATAAAAATATTTTATGAAAATTTATAAATATGCTCTTTTTGGAAAACATGCTTGTAAACATACTTGTAGTCATGTTTTGTCCAATTTTGTTAATTGATGCTTCGGACAATGAAAAAAATGATCAACGCATTATATTCACATATTACATGCGTCTGTTTCTCAAATCTCAACCACACACTGCATTGTCTGGTCATTAAGATAAAATCGATGAATACTCCATTTGCTACAATGTCAACCTACCATACAATTTAAAAGGTAAATTTAGAAAGTGTAAAAATGATTATTTTGAACCAATATTCAAGACATGAGAATATCTCCAGATCCCAAGATGAAATGAATGCTCAAAATATATACCATCCGAAGAGAAAAAAAAAAATCACATGCTTTGCAAGTGCAACCAAAGTAAAGCTTGAACATATATACATACTGATTTAGCAACATGTCTAAAATATGCAGAGACATGGTTATTTAGTAAACTATATAAATCATATGATGGACCATTATTATTTTAGTAAACATGTTAAAATTAACAATGATATAACCATGCACCACATCAAGCGGAGTTGCTGCACATGACACAATCTTTTTCCACATGTTAGGGCTTTTGACCTTTTAACTGTCGGTTTGGTTAACTACTACTTAGTATTATTTGGACATGATCTATATACATGATTGCCTGACATATTTGGGCATCTCCTAACATTAGGCTGACATGTCTCATCTAAGAAATCTAGAAAACATGATTCTTATTTGTCGAACACATGATGTAAAGCAGACGCCTACATAAATAAATAGTATGATACAAGTCTAGTAAGAGCAAAAGGACAGGAGGTCCTCATACAGGGCCGCACAATAGAGACTAATGATTTACAAGTGAATATATACAATTTAAATCCACACTATGTATGGAGTATCTAGAGATACTTTACTTAGTCAACACTACTACAGAGCTGGGATTTAGTCCCGGTGCGGAAAGCCCTTTAGTCCCGGCTGCGGAGCCGGGACTAAGGTTTCGGGACTAAATGTCCCGCCTTTAGTCCCGGTTCCGCGGCCCGGGACTAAAGGTGGACCTTTTAGTCCCGGTTGGTAACACCAACCGGGACTAAAGGGTCAGCTGGTGGTGGGCCACCTGGCCGCCCCTTTTAGTCCCGGTTGGTGTTACCAACCGGGACTAAAGAGTTTTTACTTTTTTCTTTTCTTTTTCCTTTTCTTTTTCCTTTTCTTTTTCCTTTTAGTCCCGGTTGGTATTATTATTTTCGAATGCGTATTGTCCATTTGCTTGTTTATGTAGACGCGCACCTATAATTTATAATTAGATCATTACATATAAATAAACTACATAAAACTATTTATATATTATACATATCTATTGGTCTACGATACAAAATTTACATGTCTCCGTCACGGATAAAGTATTTACAACTTAATTGTTCTCCGCCACTCAAGCATCATACAAATGATCATCTTGGTTTGGTTTGAGTGGCTCGTCGTGGTTGAAGAAGTACTCGCCCGGCGGGATTTAGGACTTGGTCGTTTAGAAATCCGGCGATTGTCTCTTGAATGCCTTTTAGGCGGACTTGATCAACACCTTCTCCCTCAACCCGTCTCCTATAGTAATCATTAAAAAAAGTTATAGGTATGTATAAGATTTATTAAATAGTAACTAATAATTGAAATAAACTTATTATATATACACGTTGCATACTTTTGCGTGCTCAAGATTAGATCTTTTTTCATAGACATTAAGAAATTATGAGACATAGTATCCGCATAAATTTTGCCCGGTGGCTCTTTGTAGAATCCACCGATGTAGGATAGGCTTCGAAAGTGGCGCTTTTTTAAATGCGGACGGTGAATCGAAGCGAACCAAGCCCAAACCCTAGCAATAAAACGATCATTATTAATTATCTATTACATAGTTAAAGAGTTGAGAGTAATATTTAGAGATCGAAGTTACTCTTGGATAATATCTATCATTTCTTGGTAATCTTCCAGTGGTTTTCTCAACGAGTCATAGATTTGCACATGAGATTGCCGGAGATCAATCACAATTAATATCCAATGAAAGCTGCATTTGTGTGTAGGCAAAATAATTATTTAACTTCACACGGATGTGATCAATTGAGTTAATAGAATGTGCGTAGACACGATAATAATACTTACTTAAAGTTATAGGGAAAGAGTATATATCTTTTATCCTTTTGATTGATCGGGAACCTCCGTAGATTTCTCTCCGTTTGAGGTCTCCATATGGCATACGGAGTCTTGGGATCTTTAAATACAATATAAGGATCTATAAATCCAACCTCCTTGTCATTTCTAGCTCGAGATTCCTCATCATGTTTACGCATATGTGTACCCGGTTTCTATAATTAGTTATACATATACATATGCATATATATAATAATTTTCTGATGATATTATTAAAAAGAAAGAATCACTTACGCACGTAAGCGACTTATTAGGGATTTGTCCAGGCGTCCATGTGGCATAGCTGGTGTAGCTCATTAAATTGAGCAAACAATAAGATCATCACCACGGAAGTAATCATGGTTTCTAATTCGGACGCAAATATAGTCATCGCTCTTACGCGACGCTGCGTCTAGGTACCACTTGTTTTAGCAGATACATCTGCGTGCCAAGAGTGCCAGGGGCCGAGGGCCGCGGGGTTGAACAGACTCTTGCCGTATTCATATGTCTTCCGCCAATGATCAACTTCTTTTGCACTTTGAATTGCTGCCCCAGCTATCATTTGGGATAAGGTAAGACCGGTGTCATAAAAAAAAAATCTTCAAGGTCCTCATAGTTTAAACCTGAAGGTAGCCGCTGGTCTAGCACGTCGATGTTTGAACCATATTGATCGGGTACAACTAGCGGGGGCAACTGGTTGCTTTGATTGTTCCCCGAGCTGTGGTACACCCTTGTGTGCTCCTTTCCCTTTCTTCATCCCTCGCTTCTAGGGATTTGGTTAGAGTGCGCTCATAATCGGATAAAGATGATGATTCTTTTCGATTTTGCACGCCTCTTTTTTTTTGTTCAGCCTCAACCCTTTGCCGTAGATCTTCTCGGGCTTTAGCAAGAGGTAGGGCTTCTCGGGTTTCCGTTTGGCTTGACTTTTTATCCTTTAGGTTCTTGAAGAAACGTCCACATTTTCTTTTTACCGAAGCTTCTAATTCTGCAGCAGTCTTCTCATAGGATAGCTTCTTAGGAATGACGGGTTGTTTCTTCACGGGGGCTTTCTTTTTTTGGGCGGCGGGGCGGCCGACACATTTGATCGTGTGGCCGGCCTCTTCTTCGATGGTGGGTCCACCGGTTTTCGGGCTGGAGCCACGTGTTGAGGCGATGGCGGCCGGTGGCGGGGTTGGAGCCCGACGTGGAGGCGAGGAGGCAGCCGGTGTCGGTGTTGGAGCCCGAGGAGGCGGCGTTGCAGCCCGAGGTTGCGGTGTTGGAGCACGTGGTGGCGGTGTTGCAGCCCGAGGAGGCGGCGTTGCGCCTGGGGCGATCTGGCCGTGTCTTGCACCGCCTCGTCATCACCCGCGGCGCTATGACACGTTGGTGACCACCTGTGCAACCAAAGAGGTATACGATTAAACCGCTAACTTACTAAGGAAATACAAAATAAAGTTAGTGAATAAATGTATCGTAAAAGTTTAATCACCACCTAGGGTTCGGTTCGACGAGGAGGTGGTGGTAGACTACTAGGTGAAGCCCCGGGAATAATGATGTAGCGCTTGCGCCAACAAATGAAAGCCTTCTACGCTTGCCCTAGCGTCTTCTCCCCATCGCCTCCTTCTATCTCGAGCTGCACATTTTCATAGCCTTTTATAACTCTATCCACCGAGACATTAGCATATCCAGTGGTACTCGGCTCCATGGATTCTTGGTGTCTTCGTAGGGTCAATAGGAGTTACAACACCGACGGCAACCATGACTGTGGTAGCCCCCTGTGGAATGTGCAGCTCACATGTTGTCCTAGCTTCATTAACGTCATCCACCGGAAAGCGCAGCCCCACGTCGTCTTGAGCAGTTGGCACCTCCGTGGAAGCACAAGCGCTTTTCAACCGACAGGGGGGCTAATGTTGACCGCCGGCTCGATGTCGTTTGCCTTTGCATAGAACTTACTGACTTCCCGCACTTGCCTTTTGATTTCCTCGTTCATTCTCGCTTCGGTTCTTTCTCTCGCCAGATCGCTTCACGAGCCGCTTCGTGTGTATTGCAGGACCCAGTGCCTCCAACCTACGCAGAATCGCTCAAGGTCCTCTTCCTTCTTTCTTTGGCGGCTTCTATAAGTGGGTCTATCTTGAGGGAAGCCATGCTCCCACGATATCTCCCCATAGCCTCTTGTTCGCCCACCGTGTTCAAATATCTCGTGGCGTATGTCGGCTCATCCTTCTCTCTATTTATTCGCCAAGCCCCACTTTCAACTAATTATGCGGCATGGGCCGATCTCACGGCCCACCTCTGCAGCTTCTCGCCATACACCACCTTTCCGGTCTCTAGGTCCGTGGTTCCCCATGACCGAAGAACCAATACTTTGGCGCTCGGGCCGGTTGAGTGATTCTGGTTCTATCCCCTTATCAACAATCTCCTGTTCAAGCTTACGCCACTTGGGAATAGCGGACACTGTAGCCACCGAACCCAAGTGATGGTGGTATTGCTTGTGTCTAGCATTTTCCGATTACGCTTCATCCGAGGCGACCCTCATCCGAAGTTCTTGAAGCGCATTTAACTCATCCCAAAAAGGCCTCAACTTGACATAGGCCTTGTTGGTGAAATCCGTGTCTCGTTTTTTTTTTCAACAAAAGTCTTATGGAGTTTCTTCTTCCAAGCCCGAAATTGTTTGGCCATCTTCTCGCATAGCCCATGTTTTAACCTTCTCCTTCAAAGCTTCATCCCTGTATCTAGCGTGAAATGTCAAGGATATCTCCCCATAGCAACTCCTTGTCACGATCCGAGACATAACTAATAGCAGTGGTTATCTTTCCGTTTCTTCCATTCTCGAGCACCGATCGGGAGCCCGTCCCTCACTAGATATCCACAAAGTGAGCAACAAATTTCTTGCCATGTTCTCCAAGTACTTGGCCTGTACCCTCGTCAAATTCTGACAAAATATACCGACCCTCTAACGGCTTCTTCGGGCCTCGCACTTTTCTACCACTCCCGGTAGTTGTCAGTGATCCAGAGGGCTACACAAACAAGTATAAATATATTAATACACAAGTCAATCATTCTTTTTAATTTCATGAATATACATATAGACAAGATGAACTAGCGAGACCTCATCGGGATTGTCTCCCATAAGTTCTTCAGAATCGCCGGCATCGACTCCCATCATCTATTTGTTCATTCTCATCACCTTCCACTTGGGGATTCTCGATTGCCGCCGCCTGTTGATAAGGTCCATCATTGCCTCATCCATGTTCTCAATCGGATCGGCCATTTCTCGCAAAAAGTTGTTACAATTCAATTGGTCATGTAGCGCCATAGTTAATAAAGTTAAATAAAAGTATCATTAATAAGGTTACTTCACATAAAGGTACACAATAAAGTATTATGACATGACAAAGTTAATAAAGTTAAATAAAAAGTATCATCAATAAGGTTACTTCACATATAGGTACAAAAAAAGTCATATGACATGTCAAAGTTATTAAAGTTAAATAAAAGTATCATCAATAAGGTTACTTCACATATAGGTACACAAAAAAGTCATATGACATGTCAAAGTTATTAAAGTTAAATAAAAATACCATCAATAAAGTTACTTCACATAAAGTTGTAGATACATAGAGTAACAGGCCAAGTGCTATGACTAGTGCTCGGTCACCAAAAGGATTCATACCGTCCGTACTTAGAGCAAACCTCAAGTTTCTTGCATCTTTTGCAAACTCGGAAACTCCCTATCTATTGCTCTCCACCGAGACCCATCGGGTGTCTCAACATGTTGTCTACCTTACGGTCTTCTTTATGCCACCGCAACAACTTTGCATGGTCCTTGTTTTCGAAAAAGACGTTTCGAGACGAGGTATTATAGGAGCATACCACATAACCTTTGCGGGGATTTTCTTTCTAGGACGTTCTTCCCCTTCAACATCGCCAGTGGTCATCTCGCCTCGATCTTATACCGTGATGCTTTACATACGGGGCATTGCTCTAAATTCTCGTAGTCCTTGCCACGGTATAGGATGGAAATCGTTAGGACATGCATGTATCTTCCGGATTTCTAATCCCAAAGGACGACGACTGTTTTGCTTAAGACGTATTGGTGGGCAACTCATTAGGGTTCGGAAGCATCTTTTTTTGGATCTTCAAGAATCGCCCAAATGCCTTATCGGATACACCATTCTGCTTTCCATTTCAACAACTCCAATGTTGTACCCAATTTTTTTTTGCCCATCTTGAGCGGATGGGTATAGTAATTTCTTGTGATCTTCTAGCATGCGGTCAAACTTTGCCTTATCTTTTTTCACTTTCACATTCTTTCTGTGCATCACGAATGGCATCAAGCAAGAGCATCACCTTCACCGGGAGAACCTCCCTCTTCTTCAGCTTCTCCCATTGCCATATCATCGAAGCCACCGAATTGAGCAATAAGGTCGTCAGCTCGGTTGTTCTTGTTCTTCTTCACATTCGTCCATCAATATCCCCCGTTTCTCCATGTTTGGTCCAACAAATATAGTTTGGCATGAAACCCGACTTCAAGCAAATGTGAGTGAATAATTCTAGAGCTAGAATATTCCTTGAAATTCAGACACAAGGCACATGGGCAACGTATGAATCCATCACGTTTGTTTTCCTCGGCCACTCTTAAGAAATGATGCACACCATCAATGAATTCTTTGGAGCGGCGATCGGCATTGTACATCCAACCACGTGTCATTATCTCAGTATTCCAAAATAAAGTATGATAAGTTTCTATTTTTTACTACAGAAATAAAAGTAATAAAGAACCTAAAACACCAAAGTTATCTATTTCTCTAAATAATCAAGAAACTTGGTACGCATACTAGTTATAATTAAATAATGAACTCTGTCACAAATTGCAAAAAAAATATATTATAACCTTAAATTCTCGATTTCTATTTTTCCTAAACAAGCAAAACTAAATCACAACAAAGTTCTCTATTTTTCTAACTAATCAAGAGATGTGACATGCATAGATCGAAAGCATAGATCGAAATCTATAAATATAAAAGCTATAATTATAGATTATTTCAATTAATTACATAAAAGCATAGATCGAAAGCTACAACAAGAACTTTATACAAAAGTATACCGTTTAATATGTTTATTTAGAGATCTACTCACTTAGAGTGTAAGAAAATAAGATTTTATATTTTATGATTTTCTATGATTTACTATAATATTTTTAAGATTTGGTCAAAATAAATAAAATAGACTAGCAACAAGTTTAAACTAAAGTATACTATAGTATATATTCACTGTATAGATTTACTCATATGGAGTCCAACAAAATTAGATTTTTTTTTTTTTTTTGTCTTATGAACCTTTTTGTGATTATGATTTTTCAAAAAAAATCAGCATAAATAAAAAAAAATAAAATATAAAACTATTGTTATTAACTCGGACACAAATTGCAAAAAAATATATTATAACCTTAAATTCTCTATTTCTATTTTTGCTAAACAAGCAAAACTAAATCACAACAAAGTTCTTTATTTTTCTAACTAATCAAGAGATGTGACATGCATATACTTGTGTAAATAAACTAATAAACCTATAGCTAAAACTTAAGAAGATGAAGTTGGTAACCTCTAAACAAGTAAATGACGGCGTAGAAGTGAAGAAATGAATCAATAGCCGGAGATTGGAGCACAAATCAATCAAGAACACATGAAGAACTTGAACAACATGAAGAACAAGGAAGGAAGAGTGAGCTCGGGCAGCTCGGCCGGGGAGGAAGAAGGGTTCAAATACGGGGGGATTTAATCCCGGTCCCTAACACCAACCGGGACTAAAGGTCCACCTTTAGTCCCGGTTGAAGCCACGGATCGGGTGAAAACCTTTAGTCCCGGTTGGTGTTACCAACCGGGACTAAAAGGGATTTTAGCCCCGGTTGGTAACACCAACCGGGACTAAAAAGTCCACCGCAGCTTGCCCCGACACCATAGCCGTTGGGGCGGGGGGACTTTTAGTCCCGGTTGGGGACACCAACCGGGGCTAATGGTCTTTTTAGTCCCGGCGCATTTTGGGCGGAACTAATATTGATTTTGGCCAAGTCACCAAAGGCCTGTTCGTAGTAGTGCAATGATCTAGGATTCGTGTGTGCAGCATGACCATTTGAGCAAGCTTGCCACTGAGCAAGCTTGCCACTACAATAAACATGACAAGTGCATCATCAAGTGGAGATACATGCACATGACAGATGACACCACCCATTGATCTACACCTTGGGCTTTATTTTGACCTCTTAACTGTCCATTTGGTTGGCTGCTAGTGCTATGTAGAGAGATTCTATTTGTGCTTCAAGGACATATCCTGGCATCTCCTAACTTTAGGCTAACATGTATCATCTGAGAAATTCATCAAACTTGATTGTTATTGTCCAACAGCATTTAAAGCAGATGCCCGTGTATAAAAACAATTACAAGCAAACAAGCAAGGGTGGTTTGCCATGTCAACAACCTAGCTTGCATGAAAAATATATTGCCTTCTTATATATTAGACCCACCGTTTCAGTGGCTCAAGGTTTGTCTCAACCAATAGGCTAACATCAGAACAGAGCAGACAAACAAAGTGTGTCTTTTTCCTGTCAGAATTTCTTTTTCTTGATAGAAAATGGGTGAGAATTGAAGGTGAGGGCTGAAATGTAGATTTTTCTTGAGATCCAGCACATGTGCATGGTTGACCAGCTCGTGGATAAACATATGATAAAATCTGAGCAGGAACAACACCAGCCACATCAACATCAGCACTTTGCTCTTTCCAAAGAGCGGCCAGTGAGATTCTGCCTGTCTGTGGATGGATCTGAAACTGGCTAGTCATCACCTGATCCTGCATGCATGCACCAACAGTAGTGCAGTGCAGTTGATATCTAGCAGCTTCATGCAGAGGAGGAGAAGAATTGAAGGTCCACTCCAGCTGTTGACTTGAGCACTTCCCCAACTACTCAATCACAAGAACACCAAACCATCATGGGATGTCCATGTGCAATGTGCAATACAATGCGACGAGAAATCAAAAAAATTATGATAATCATGTAGAGCTATTCTAGCAGCATACATACTCATCATTCTTTATCATATATACATATATAATCGAGGCTACTATAAAAAAACTTACAAACATGACATATATATGGCATACTTATATGAGTATTAATTAGTTATTTTGACAACAAATTAAAAAAGAGAAAATTAACACGAGAGGCAAACAAATGTACGTATATATGAGAACGAACTAGCAGGACGCCGGCATCGAGAGAGAAAAAAATAAAAACCAAGAAGCATGCATTAGCTAGACAAGGTGATTTGATGACGACGACAAAGCTATCAAGCATCAAGGACGCGGTAGATGACGACGAAGCATGGCAGGATGGCCCTGGGGTTGGCCACGAAGAGCTCCTCCAGGTTCCCGTACACGCTGCTGCTGGCGCCGTCCTCGCCGGCCACCGAGTCGAAGGGGCCTTCCTGATCCTCGTCGGCAGCGGACGACGACGACGCGGCGCCGTCGCCGCCGCCGCGGCGGACGCGGCCAGCGATGACGCGGCACACCAGCATGGCGCGGCAGTCGTCGTTCGCCGGTTGGTGGTGGGGCTGCACTGACGACGATGACGACAACGAAGCCGATGCGCCGCAGTCGTGCGCGCGGCCGCTGCTGGCGGTGGTGCGCACGCCGAGCGGGTGCTTGCCCACCCACGGCGCGAACCCGTGGCGGATGGCCGTGCACACGCCGCAGGGCGGCGGCGACGAGGCGGCGGCGGAGGCGTCGGCGGCGGCACCACCAGCAGCGCAGCAGAGCGCGGTGGCGCCGCTGAGGCCGAGCGAGCAGGCGAGCGGCGCGGAGTGGAACCTGAGCAGCTCGTTGCCGTCGGCGGCGGCCCTGGCGGCGACGACGGCGCGGCAGCGGGAGCGGACGGCGTCGCGGTAGGCCTCGAAGCGCGCGACGGTGCGCGGCGCGTTGTGGACCTTGAGGATGCGGTCGATGTGGCAGATGGGGCGGCCGTCGCGCTTCTGCCAGCTCGACTTGAAGATGATCTCCACGATGTTGCGCCCCGAGTCCTCCGGCCCAAGCTCAGACACTGCAGCAGAGTCATTGCATTGCATGCATTTGTTAGCATGGCATCATTAATTGGCTTATTTGTGATAGCCATTATTAACTCTAACTATACTAGGATTATAGTGTTAGGAATGGCTAATCGGCCTGCTGCATGCACTTGACAGTGGACGACAGACAGAGTGCAATGAATGCTCCCCGAAATCTATGCAGGTAGGACGGCATCTTTGGACATGGCATTCATGGCGTTTGAGAGAAATGGCTTTCAATCAACCCCTGTGATTCAGCCAGGACATCTTCTTGACCTAAAGCATGTCAAAAGCATGTACAGTACAGTGGTACAGGGTACGTTACAGTACACACATGCATGAATGCAAATTTGCAATGCAGCTCATCACTTTACTTTTTCATGCCAGGGCAAGCCTTTTCGCTTGGCTTATCATCAGTCAGCTAAACCAATGGTTTTCTCTCATAACAAATCAATCATTTCAGTTTATCAGTTAGCTTATAAATTAATTTCAGACAAAGCAAAGCTGTGAATGAAAGTGTGCGTGGTGTCTCCCTTTGCAATAGAGCCTACACCAACCATTATAAATTCAGTTTGTGAACTGTGATGATGGATGGATACTATGTCAACTACTGTACCACCACAAGCTGTTCATGCCCATTACTAAAATTGTTGTTAGTCCTGTCATGTGAAGTCTCCTTTATCAATCTTTCATGTGATTAATGCTGTTGATACAAGCCCAAAGGCACCCTCCTCTGCTGCATGAAGTGCAAGATTAATAATGCAGTGATCAGTGAGAGCCCCAGCTCATCTGCCACGCACTACCTTGTGCTTGTGCATGCAAGCAACTTTTATTGGTTGTGCTGGACCATGAATTGATGAATTGTATTTAATTTTTTGATGTGATCCCCAGTTACATGCATATATGCATAAACAAGTGTGTAGATGCTTTTGGGAGAATACACAACAACACAGTAGTAGTGCTTGATGCTAGCTTGTAACCCACAAAAGACAAAGGAAAAGATGAAAAGGAAGCAGGCCGGAGGTATGGTGGTATGGTATGTAAACTTTGATGAGCAGAGCAGCATCTTCCCTGGCCTTTCTGTTTGTCTCCTCTCCTCCTCCCCCTGCTTCGATCTCCTCCACTACTAGCTCTACCCACATGGATAGATGTGCCAAGAGATTATATATAATTAATACCCTGATAAAAAACTATTTTTTATCTTGCACTAGCTGCTAGCTAGTAGTGGAGTGGTAACTATTTTAATGCTGATGACAATGAAGTAGTAGTATTATACTAGTATCTTTGCAGAACAACTTAACCATGACTAACAAACCGTATTGACCTGCAGGCGCCGACACTAGCTCATGCTGCACAGATCTCTTGCTACACCATGACCATGAACAGCATTAATCCTAGCGAGCTTCATCTTAAAGAAAAGGTCCACACGTATCGCCTTTACTTTACTTTTGGGTGAAATTCCCGTGTTGCCATGCAAACAGGCCTTCTTTGTCTTGCAATAAAGTTGATGCTGTGTGGGAATTAATGTGCATATTCAAGCCACTATATGTACTTGTAACTTACAAAACTGAAAATACTGCTAGTAGATTATTACACAAAAATCGATGGAAAGAAGTTAATTAATTATATATATGCACAGAAACAGAGGGATCGATTTCACCAAAAAAAAAAAAAAAAAAAAAACAGAGAAATCTGGATGAGTAGTAGTAGAGCAGTAGTGGAAGGAGAGGAGAGGCTAGCATACCTGCATGGCGAATGGCCTGGTGGTGCTCCAAGCTGTCAGCTTTGGTGAACACCTCGCCGCACTGCGGGCACGAGCACAGCTCCCTCGGTCTCGGGTACCGCCTGCTCAAGTCATCCATTAATCACCAAATCATCATGATTAGTACCTTAATCATCCATCATCCAGCTTAAAAGCTTACTGCTAATCATCAATCAATCACAAGATTAATTAATTAAGCAAAAAGGAGCTAGCTTGCCGGCCGGCCGGCCGGACGGACCTCGACATGGGCTCCACGTTGATGGCGCGGCACTCGTAGCAGCCGGAGAGGCCGCGAAGAGAGGAGTGGTGGCTGCTGCTGCCGGCGCCGGCGGAGGACGACGAGGCGCCGCGGTGCGCGCGGCGGCGGTTCAGCGGGGCCGTGTCGCGGTCGGTCGACGCGGACGCGGACGCGGCGGCGGACGACGCCGCGGAGGAGGCGGCGTCGACCACGTCGCGCATGGCGCAGAGCGAGGCGCCGCACGTCCCGGCCCCGCCGCCGCGGAGCCGCGCCAGCGCCGAGGGCGCCGCTGGGTCGTGCACGCGCGCCGCCGCCGTCGCGCTCCGGCAGCTCAGCAGGCTCTTCACCTGCTCCCAGGACGACGACGAGGAGGAGGCAGCGGCAGCCTTCTTCGTCGCCTGCTGGCCTCGGCGCTGCTGGAACTGCTGGGCGTGGTGGTTGTTCTTGGCCGCCGAGGGGACCATGGGGCTCTTCCTGAACGACGAGGAGGAGGAGGAGGAGGACGCAGCCATGACGACGCGGTGGCTTCGTGCGCCTGGCGGGGTTCTCGGCGCCGACGACGTGAGCGACAGTTGAGGTGATGCCGCCGGCGGTGGCTTCTTCTTGCGCTTGCTCCCGTGGTGGTGGTGGTCATGCTGCCGGCTGTCGGTGCGGTGGTCGCCGGTGCCAGCATTGGAGGCCGTAGAGCCGCCAGAGGAGGGGAGCAGCAGGGTGGCCAGAGCCATATCTCAAAGGAAAATCTCTGTGACTACCTACCTAGCTAGTGTGTCCTTTGCACTCTTACTACTAGTACCCTATATATGCTAAATAGCCTTGTGTTGTTGTGTTTGGAATGGAGATGAGAGGTGGAAGAAAGTTGGACATGGTAGAGCTAGCTAGCTCATCAAAGTCCAACCCCCTGCTTATGAGTAGTTATGACCCCCCTCTCTCTCCTCTCTTAGTAGGAGAGGAGATCCATATATGAAGCCATGAATGAAGGGCTGAAGGATCAACTCAACTAAACTCCTGTTAGTTATATGGACCCAAGGGCCAAAAGGATGCTACATAGTACTTTCCATTTGGGATCTGAATAAGTCACAGTAAACAAATAAAATGGAGAAAAGCCTTAAATGCAACATATTTTGGATCTGTTTTCTCCCTCCGTTCGTAAATAACTGGACTTATACTAAGTAAGTCAAACTCTGTAGGAGTGACTGAGTTTAAATAAAAAATACTAGTATTTATGCCAAATAAAAATAGAAAAGTTAGATAAAATATGAAATATATTTTTTATGGTATGCTTTTTGGTAGTTACATATGTCATGAAAAGTATTTATACTATGTATTTTGGTATCATAGATGTTAGGACTATTTGTATAAATTCAGCTCAAATTAAAAAATATTTAACTTAGAACAATTTTAGAAGTTGACTTCTTCAGGGTGGAGGGAGTATTTCCCCGTTTTCTCTATGCACAGCATTGTAGGATTTGAAAAGAAAAGCTATGCAAGTTTTTTTATCAATAATTAATTAAACTATATGTATCTTTAGTGTCTGAAAAAAGTCGAGTCATATTTCACATATCTTTTAACATGTTATTCAAGTGATTTTAATTTACAGCAACTAATAATGTATTAAGAAAAATGGCCCGAGTTTACTTTTTGAAAGTATCCCAAATACAAATATACCGTACATGTAGAAAAACAGGAGCGAAATCTCAGCTTCTGCACCTACAGTTTAATTACTCCATTATTGATGGAACTCATGTTTATGTGTGGAACATAGCTTATGGAATAAGCTGATCGAACAGAAGTTTTGGGTATCTCTCAGTATCATATTTGTTTGTGTGCTTCCTTATAGTAGAAAAATCATCCCAATTCAGAAGCACCCAACCTTTTCGATGGAAAAGCTTTAGCACAAGTCATACTTAAAATATGGTCCTTCCTTGTCATGCTAGGGGCAAGATAAGCCATGCTAGTGCATGAGCCAATTAATTTGGCTCTCTTATGAAAGCAAGAAAAATCTGGGTCGCGTTATCACAAAGCAAGAAAAATACAAGTCGTACTAAATTGTCCTTCCTAGTCATGGACTCATGGTAGGGGCAAAGATAAGCCATGCTAGTGGCATGAGCCAATTTGGTTCCCTCAAAAAAAAAAAGAAAAAAGAAAAATACAAGTCATACTAAATGGTCCTTCCTAGTCATGCGATTAGAGAACAAGTTTCTGTGTATCAACCTCCCAGTGGAAACTATACAGTTCATCTATAAAAAAACACTGTGGTCCTATATGGACAATAATAATGGGGTGCAACACAAGATATTACTGCAAAATATAAGACATTTATGTTTTCACTTGGAAGAAATAGTTGTGATTCAGCATCACCCACATTCATCCCCACCTGGATAATCATATGCGCTGACCTCCCAGTAAATGCTGGACCTAGTACCCCGTTGCTAAAATATTGGAAAAAAATAATTAGTGTTATACACTAATAAATGTTGATGAGGGAGTGGGAGCGGCGACCAATGGTTCAAAATCAAATTTCTACTTCCGGTTGTAAATATAAGTTCGTCTATAGGTTTCTTAAATCAAACTTTTGAATTTTGACCACAATTTTATAAAATTCTGTATATGTGTTTTGACATTCTTGGATTCACTAATAAAAAAAAATACTTTCATAACATATGCTTTTTATTTAGAATAATATATTTTTATTCATATTGCCAATTCATGGTATGTCAGATATGCGCTTGGTTGCGCTCTCCTCTAGGAATTCAATGGAATCACTCCATCGGAGAATCAAAGAGCAGAGCTGAAAAATCAAAGAGCGGAGCTTTCCCAAACGGGGCCTTATGCCCGATCATGTCCGATCAACAATCAAGCTCAATTATTACTCATTATTATGCCGGGTTTTTTTTGCACTAACAATTGTTATATAATGCAGACGTCTCATCAGAAAGAGGAAGGGGTACGGTGTCCTTTATTTGAAAAAGAAAAAGAGAAACCTAATATCTGCCATCTCTAACGAAGAGATTATGCCTGTGTGTTGTTATACGTATGTGTTATGTAGTAGGTATTAGAAGGAGACATCAACTTATTAACTTAAGATTCAACTCTACAACAAGTGAAAACGAAACATGAGTTGTTCCTAATGAAAGAAAGTAATTTCTTGTGGAAAGAATGGTCCACGCACGCTAGCTAGCTTGTAACTCGCAATTACCTGCAAACTTATTCTTAAAGGCAGATAGATTTATTTAACATTTTTGAAGGAAAACTAGTTCCCTCCTTTTAGGCTCCATTTTACAAGATTTTCTAATATCAACAATATCATGATTCAAGAATATGATATGGGATGTCCATGTCTGCATTGCTGATGTTGCTGGACAAGGTCACAAGAACTACCTATCTGTCGCCATGTGGCCTGGCACCATCGAAGTTTTCTATCCAAATTTATTGGTAAGAAATAGAAACGACATTAGTGTCTCTATGCAGATGCAGAGAGATATTACCTTAAATGATTTGATATAAGATGCCAAGACAGGTAGATGAATCTGACATCAACATTATATAAAAAAAGATGGAGGTGGAAGAGATCAACCAAGAAAAAGACAACGATGAAGTGAGAGGGCAGTTAAGCAACTGGAGGCAGGTAAGCAACTGAGAACAGCATATCTTTTTTTAGTACAGAATTAGCAACTCCCTCATGCTGTGCTGGAGGAAGCTCAACCAGATTATCCAATAATATATATGCTAATTAATCCTACTCCAGGGTCCAGAGAGCACACAACACTAGCTAGTGCTAGGCAGATGCTGCCATGCATGTCCGAGTCCAACCACTGCCCTGCTTCACTGTCCCACTACTTGCAAATGTTCTGGAGCAACGAGAGATCCAGCAAATGAATAAATTCGTCACCATGAAAATTTTGGCAATTTCTTGTCTTTATATAGTAGTGCGCCTCAAGCCCTCAGGAAATTTCTGATTTGTTTTGCAGATTTGCTTTTTTTTCTACAAAAGTTTCTGTCTGGACGGCCAATTTTTTTTGTACCCACACTATTAATGAAGTATCATGCATGCAACCAAAGTTGAAATGGTTTGTCTTGTAACAGAGAGAATAAACGAAAAATACGGTATAGTTTTGCTGGGCCACACGGAGAGATTTGTATCAGGAAGTTCTTGTAGCCTGGCCTTGTCAAGGACAGTATTGCACACATGGACACATGGTTACCAAATACCAGGCAATAATATAGTGTTGCGAAATAACAGCAGTTGTGAAAACGTAAAGAATTAAAGGACGAATTAATTATCTAAGTTCAAACAATAGCAATAAGGTGAAATAATCATATATCATCGCTATCAATTTGTAGTCTTTACTCTTTATAGTACAAGCCACCTTGCAACCTATCAATTGAACTAGAGTAACAATCATCTCCCTGTAGCTAGCTATATGCTTGTCTGAAAAGACGTTATGGGGAGTAATGCCACAATGTTGACATGCTATGATGCCAAATTGTGCTTGACTCACGATGGCATGATATTTGTCAGATCTTGCATCATCACATATACATGTTTATGGAACTGAAAAGCAACAGTGAATAGAGCAAGGGACTACGTGGTAGGTATGCGGCATCTTCAGAATGAGCTAGCAGCTGGTTCGCATGGCACCAGATCTCATAAACAGATCCCCAACAAAACATCATGCAATACAGGACCATACATCCACACAGAGAAGATTAAGAGGGTGGAGAAATCGTGACACAGGTACCAATCCATCAGATGAGACCAATCTGCTAAACTCTTCTAAAACGTACTTGTCAACGAAAGCAAACAATAGCAGCAAGCAACAGTACCAATAATTGAATTTGGATTGGACTATCATCTTTGGATGATGTATATATAGACCTACCTGATCCTGATTGCATTGGTTCTGACATGCTTGCAATGCACGCACTGACTTGCTGCTGCAAATGGCCATGCCAGAGATCTATGCTATGCAATAACTTGTTGTCGAGGTGTGAGGAGTAAAGGTGCAGGATGCAGGCCATCCAGACCGCATGTATGTATGCGAGTAACTCTCTTCTCTGAAGAAGCATGGTTACCTGTAAATGCATGGCTTCTCATGGACCACAATTCCACAACCCAAGACCACAGATCCAGCCGGCCAACTGCTCCCTTATGGGCTCCATTGTCATCCATTTGCACTTTGATTGCCATCCACTTTTTTCTTGAACAAAAAGAGCCATTTTTGTAACAGGTGTCTCATGGCAGTCTTGCTGAGAGTGCAAAGCTTATGCAACTCAGCTCAAACCGAAGCATAATCGCATGATTGTGTTCAAAAGGAACTAAAACTGAAACAGCGACTCTCAATCCACAAAAGTTAAGGGCAACCAACAAAAGATCCCCAGCAAACTTTCAACTTCGGCAGACAAAATGTGACTGAACAGTAGCATCTAATACAAAGGTGTAACATTAAAAGCCAACAGTGATAGTACAGACTACAAAGGTGTGTCCCAAATTGAAGGGCATCGTCTTCTTCCAAGGACGAATGGTTATAAAGGGCTTTCAAAGTCCAGCAAGAACAATACAGATTTCCTTGTACAATGTACCCTCAAAAGCTCATACAATTCGTGGTGCTGTTTTCAAGTCCCAGTTTGTTCATATGAGGCTGTTGAGATGATGCCAGGATCCGTAGTGGGGGCGCCAAACCAGTAGCACGACAGAAGGTGATACATACATGGCACCTCACATTCTCATGGACCTTTCATGCTGATTTCCTTGTATAAGCACTACCACCCTCTAGCAAAGATCATGAGTCCTCATCACTCTCATTGCCAAAGACCGAAGGAACTTTCGTAGCCACCTTTGGCTTCTTGCTGGCACTGCCAACTAGAACCTGCACTTGCAATGAAAAGGTGGTCAACTTAACAATTATAGGCATAGGCATTGCTGTAAAAATGAAATGTTCAATAAATTCTGAATGAGTTCAATAGAACAAAAAATCAAGACAGTAGAGGCGTGTTATGTGTACTCCTGTTTTCTATATTTTGAATAAACAATATCACAGGTCAAAACTGCAGTAACATTAAACATTAGAGGTTCTAGAAAGGCAAAATTCAATTTTTATGTAGTCTAATTCAACAAGAATTTGCAGCAGTGGCCTGTGGCCTCAAAAATTCAACAGCACTGCAAGATTCGCCAATTGACACTTAAACATCTCAACAATTTATGGGTCGTGGGACCATGTATTAGCGCTAATATTTGGAGCAAAGTCCTGAAATGCAAACAAATTAAATGGTGTCCTCAAGATATCCACCTTGGAAGGAGCCATTTTGGAGAATCCAAACTTCAAGGTTTGCCGCTGATCCTGGTTGCTAGGAGCTGCCATGTTTTTTGGTGCAGCACTCTCTGTCTCCGACTTTTCTTGCTTCTCCTTCTGCTGCTTCCTATGAGCATCTGCACTGATGCTTCATTAAGGAAATCCAAGATCCACATAAAACCTAAAATTCCTAATGAATATCTTAAGAATAACATAGAATATTCTTGTGCAAACATGGAATTAAGTATGAAAGGATACAGTTGAGCAATTTTTGCCAGCTCCTTCTCTTCTCGTTGTTGTTCACGTTTCTGCCTGTCATCTCGGCTACCACTGCTGCTCTGCATCTCTCTCATTTCTTTAAACCTCTGTTCAACAAAGGTATTCAGAACCCCATGCAGATGAACATAGATTAAAAATACCAATATAATGCATTGGGAAAGTCAAAAGGGTACAGAAAAACAGATTACCTTCCTATGATTGTGGTCATATGAGCTCAAGTGACTCTCAAATTCATGAGCCAGCTTGTACTGCTTATTGCAGAGGTTGCAAAAGAACACCTTCTGTATCTCCTTGACTTCACTGCGGATTTTGTGCTCACGCTCTGCTATGACCTGGATTGTCATGATTTGCACCAAGCAGGGAAAAGAAACCACCAAATAAAAAGCGTACGAAATGCTCAAGACTCTTTAACAGTTGATTCTAGCTATTCTCACATCACAAAAGTACAGCTCTTCCAGTCTATAGAGGTCTTACAACTAGATCTAGGCTTCCAGCATGTCAAGCATCAACCCAGGGGGAAAAATTTGAAGAATGTACAGGGGTGTTAGATTGCATACCTCACGTTTCTTTATATGTTCCTCAGTCTCCTCAAGTTCAATATTCAATTTCTTTCGTTGCACGTTCTCTTCAGATGTGAAGAAGTCATCTTCCTCTTGCTTCCCAACACCTAATTTTGCATCTCTGATGTCAGCTCTTATTGGCTCTAGTATACCTGGACAACAACAAAGAATGGTAAGCATCATTACATTTAGTTAGCTAAGCAATAAGAGGTGAGTATTTGGTGATCAACTGTGCTTCAGGTGTAGAAAGTTACAGGTCTCAAATGGAATTTCTATGCACCTAAACCTGTTAAGTTACATAAACTAAAAGCGGAACATTGCTAAAGCAAAAAGTATATTAGCACTTACCAGCTCCATCCCTGAAGAAATCAATTCCTACAGTTGTAAATATTTTTTTAAGTTTGACCAAATTTATAGGAAAGAGAGCCAAGATTTATTACACCAAATTAGTATCATTAGATACACAATATATTTTTCATAATACGTTTACATAGTGTCATAAATATTGTTGCCCTTTCCTATAAATTCGGTCAAATATTAAAAGTTTAACTTAGGACAACTATAGTAATGGATTTATTCAGGGACAATATGTCTTGCCAGAGGCCTTTATAGTACAAAGAAACAGCAAATTCAAAAATGTGTAAGATGTTCAGATGAAAATATTACTGTGTCACTGATTATAAGGAAAATGTAAGGCTTAATAAGGTTATTAGATAGACAACAACAGGCATCCATTCTTTCCCTAGTAAAGAAACTTTGGGAAAAGGGAGCATGAATAGCTATTGATAGAGCATTAGTATCTATTAAACAAACTGAGCTGACAAGATCATGACTGGTGTTATGTTCGACAGATAAGCTGACTGACTGAATGAATCGATACGGCAGGCATATGATTGCATGAACATGAGGATGCCATTAGATTTAGTACAAAACAATAACAGATCAACAGCTGTGAAAAGTAGCGGAATGCGTGGAACATGCCAGGGCATGAGAATTTACCAATTCTTCTATCGTTAAGAGAGAAAAGAAGAGGATAATACAAGCTCCTAGTCAAGCAGTCATGGCAAGAAAAGGGAGCATACATAGCAGCAAAAGGAGGATACCTTGCTCGTTCTTGCCGAGCCCTTTGCCGGTCTTCCAGCCCATCTTCTGCAGGAGCCTGAAGCCGACGTTGTTCGCGGTGAGCTGGGTGTGGACGGAGGCCTGTTCGAGCCCTTCCGTGTCGAGGTTCTCGGTGGGGCGGTGGCTCATGGGCAGCCGGAACTCCTCCAGGTCGTGCTCTCCATCCAGATCTACTCGGTGACCGCCGCCTCCACCGCCGCCGCCGCCCACCGCTTCCTGGGGAGCTTTTCCCCAGTGCCTGCTCTCCTGCGCACAGCAACGAGTTTAAGACACAGGAATCTGAAGACGGAGCGAGCACGCGAGCGGCGGCGCGAGAAATCGTGAGGGCGGAGTGGCCGCCGTGCTGCACTAACCATGTCTGGCCGCCCCAGTGAAGGAGAGGGGGATGAGCGTGCCCTGGGGTTTCGTTGGGGTTGGAGAGGTAGCGGAACGCCCGGCCGGGCTGCGGGCTGCGGGTTGCGGGTTGGGGCGCCGATCTGGGCGGATGGTGGCCGGCGGCGTGGGAGAGCACCGACGAAGAGGAGGATTGCGGCGGCTCCTAGAATTCGTGCTGGGTGGGTATGATTGGACTGATAATTCTCCTGTCAGACATTTGACCCATAATTGAGCTGGACTAATTGGAAGAGAGAAAGTGGTGTGGTGGGTTGGGCTGAGAAGCCTTGGGCTGGGCCACATGTGGGCGACTCCTACTTGTGGGTTGAGGAAAAGGTCCATTTTATCTAGCAATTTTTTATATTTTTTATTTTTTTTCAAAAATTAGTTTTGGAGCCGATGTTTCGTCGTAAGGTAAAAATGTAAAATGGACCTTTTCCATGGGTTTAACATGCTGTTAGGTCACAATGATCCCGTGTATCTAGTTATCTACTAAATAGCATTAGTGGACTCACTTTCCCATGCTTCATTTGTCGTTGGGGTGGTATCTGGGTTCAAAGAAACTAGAGCGTTCCCCATACGCGTTGCTACATGCGCCGTATTCGGCTGCTGGAGAGCTGGCTCCTTTAGGCTGCATTCATCCAGCCCAAGCATGGTTGACCGGTACCGGCGTTTTCCTGGCGAACACGGCCATGGTCACGGATGCTATAGAATAGAAATTTGACAACCTATAATTATTGGTTTATTTATATGGTTCAGTAGTATATATAGCTTGCATGAGAGAGAGAGAGAGACTAGAAAGGTTACCCCATTAGTTGTAGTACTTTCGCCCTGTTCGCTCAGCTATAAGCCATTTCAAATTTCAACTTATCAGCCAACAGTATTTTATTCTCATAAAAAATCAGATTTTCAATAATGTTTTGGCTTATCAGCCGCTTATAAGTCCTACCGAACAATTTTCTTAGAAATGAAGTTGTTACTTGTATGAGTTGGAAAAATTAAAAGTATGTAGGACATGGAAATGATGATTTCAAAATACTCGGTTCTAAATCATATATCACTTCTTAGTCCAATTTCTCTTACTTTGAAGTTTCTAGATTTTTTTTTTAGATAATGGATAAAACAATATCCGGCCTCTACATCCGTGGATGTACACAGCCCATTATTATAAAGTTTTGGTAAAAATAAAAGAGAACTGAAGTTTCTAGATAAATGAGTTACTTCAGATACATGTATTTTTTTCTATAATTCTAAGAGCTCAATCCATGGTCATCATGGCTTATAGAATTCTTAAGCAAAAGCACAGGTACGGTTGCTTCAAAGCGCACTTCTAACTTCTTATGCCCAAAATGAGCCAGTTGGCTTTTTATATCCTCTGCTAAACACTATCATCATCAGACAAATAAAGACGTCGAAGATTCCTTGGGGGATGGAATAAATTTATGACTGACATCAGCAGCATATGGCAATCTGTTCACTTATGTGATTAACATTGCTAATACAGTAGCTAGTCACTTAAACAACATCAGTCCAGAGCAGAGAGGAAGGCAAATGGGGAGGAAAGGAGGGAAGTGCCATGACGCCGCTGTTTTCGCACCCGCACGTGCACTCTGCGACGCTCTCTGATGACGGTGAGGCCGAGCGACGGTGGGAAGGGGGCTGTCTGTGTGTAGGTGGCGCAGGTTTCCTGTCGTGTCACCATTGGAGGCGACGCAGGAGAAACAAACATTAATATGAATTCCGAAACATCACAAAGGAGGCACCTTAAACTATGACACAAAATTAAAACATCACAATGCATCATTGCATATTAGATTAGATATTCAGAATATTAGTTATTGTCCTCAGTATCTGTTGATAAGAGTTGAAATCCAAAAAAAGTTACACTACAGATAGCTCATTTTTAGACCCGAGATCAGAAACCGTTAGGCAATGCGCAGCACTGGAAAGTGGAAACATCTAGCAGCACTGGACGTATACCCTCACTAATTTGATTTCAGCTTGACGAGGATCGTCAGACAAATACCATGTCTCTGTTGGGTTCTTGCCCTGAGCATCCCGCCAATCTTCTTCTTTTTTGGGGGGGGCAAGACTCGACAGCAAAATAATAACTATACTCGTATATATTCCTACGCCAATTAATGTGGCGTGCCCCAAGTCGCCGCAATTTGGGAAGCAAATTAAAGTCCTCCATGGTCTACTCTGCTCTCGCTTAGCCGCGGCAACATACTCCGATCAGTAATTGCATGGCTATCATATCATCGCCTAAAATCAGATTTTCAATAATGTTTTGGGAAATGATGATTTTAAAATACTGGAACAATTTTCTTAGAAAAAGTTCATATAGTTGGGAAAAATTAAAAGTCAGACATGGCGACGCTTTTAGATAAAAGAAACTCGGTTCTAAATTGTATTACATTAAGATAATTTCTCTTACTTTATAGTTTCTAGATTTTTTTTTTTTTTTGATAAAATTATAAAACAAAAAGAAGTTTCGTGGATAAAAGAGAGTATTATAAAGTTTTTATAAATGATTTCAGATTTTTTATAATTCTAAGAGCTCAATCCTGGATAAATCATGGCTTATACATGTATTTTTATATAATTCTTGCGCTAAAAAATCCAGGTCACGGTTGCTTCTTAAGCAAAGCTACTACCTTGGGCACTTCTAACTTCTTATACTTTTGTAAAAATGAGCCAGTTAATTTTATATCCTCTGCTAAACACTATCATCATCAGACAAATAAAGACGTCGAAAGATTCCTTGGGGATGGAATAAATTTATGACTGACATCAGCAGCATATGGCAATCTGTTCACTTATGTGATTAACATTGCTAATACACTAGCTAGTCACTTTTAAACAACATCAGTCATCAGAGCAGAGATTGGTGAAGCAAATGGGGCTGGAACAGCAGCATATGCCATGATCTGTTCCTGTCTTTCATGCATTGACCACTCCATTCCTTTGATCCCGTGAGCACAAGTGCGACGTCATGATGACGGTGAGGCAGACGTAAGAGCTGCCTTTGAGGTTAAAAAGGACAAAGGGGCTGTCTGTGGAAAGGTGGTCAAGGGCAAATAGTTTCCATTGTCGATGACAATTGTCAGCTTATTTTACTAGCCTTGCTGTTTTCACACCCGCATGCAGTTTGAGCGATGTCATTTGGCCTCACCGTGCCCTGTGATCCTTTCAAGATGAGCCATATGTAAGTTTGTGCTCGCCTTCTTGACTTATATTATTGAAACAGTTCATATCCAAAGACATTCGCATGGTGTTTGATCTTAAACTATGACGTGAAAATTAAAACATCGACAATGCATCCTTGATTGCTCGACGATTCACAAAGAATATTCAGAATATCGCCATCACTTTGCATAATCTCCAAGCCACTGACCATCTGGTTGGAAGAAAATACTATGTTTATTCGTAAGGCTGACTTAATTGTGAGCCTTGGACTTCGCTTAAATCACCAAAAAATCGATTACTGTACTGACAGATAGCTCATTTTTAGGCCTTGGGAAACATCAGAAAGATCATGGCACTCTTGGCATGTCCAAAATGCGCAGTTCACATCCCGGAAATTGGAAACATCATGGTCCATTTACTAAGTTTTGGGGTCAATACCGCATTTGTAATTTGAAATCGCTCAAAAATACGCTTTGGTGCCATCATGGGTTGCCGCAGACTTATGTCAAGGATCCGAAGGCTCAGGATACATGAAAACTTGTTTTGATCCCCGCCAATTCATTTTTGCCCCCCGGATAGGATCTCGATCCGTAAGAAAATAGGCAATGGGTTCACCTGGATCCTCCCGTGAAACAATGCTTTCTAGCATGAAGGCCGCTGGAACGTATCCACCTGCCGACAACTAATAATAAGCCACCACGTAATCAGCATGGCAAGTCATATCCCCGAGGATCAAAATACCATGTCTACTGTTGGGTTCTTGCCTTATGGCCATCGATCGATCCACGCCAAATCCGAGCTTTTCAAATTTGGGGGGGCAAGACTCGGGCAGGCCGCAAAATGGAGAATGTCCAATTAAATACTCGCCGTATATATGGCTATTCCATTTGAAACGGATACCCCTCGCTTGCTGGTAGTGAACCCGTGGCAACGCTCTCTTGTCCAATGGATGGATTAGTAATTGCAATTTGGGAAGCAACCGAAGCGCCCATGGTCCGCTGTCCAGTCCTCCCCTCTCATCAGAAGCTTGCCTTTCGTTTCTTCGGTCCCTATCGCCGATCACGCGGTACTCCGATCCAGTTTAATTGCAATGGCAACTCATCAGGTAGTACCCACCTTTTATCACGCCGCCTTGCATCGCCTGAACGCTGCAGACTGTTCCGCCCAGCCAGTGCTGCTCGTGGTGCAACCTGGTCAAATGAACGCGACTATGAAGCGAGGTCGCTGGCTTGGGGTCGAACCGTCAGCAGCTTCCCTTTCGGCGAGGACGGCACCAGGCCTCCTGTCAGGCCCACGAACATGAAGTACGTAACGACTGTCGCAGTGTCGCCCTGAGGCCTGACCCGACGACTTAAAGAGAGCAGAGAGGAGGAGAGAGGCACCATTTTTGAACAGAACATTATTCTAAACGCTAAGATTCATCCGTTCTTTCCATCTCGTGGCTTGCGCTGCAATCCGCTTCTTCCTCCCTCTCCCCGCTCTCACAACTTGACCCCTGTGAACGCGACTGGCGCGGTCGCCGTCGGGAGCGAGAGTCAAAGGGCAGGTCACGCTGACGACGCTGCTGTCCCTGCCGCCGACGACAGCGAGCTCCAGCTCGAACACCCCGGCGACGCCCCTCACGAACTCGGCCAGGCCGTCGCCACCGAGCGCCACGCCGCTGTCCGCCGCCGCCGCCGACGACGACGCCGTCACGCGGTACAGCCCTTTCCCCCGCGCCCGGAAAAGCCCCCACTCCGCGCTCTCCAGCCGGGCACTGGCGCGCGCGAACGTCTGGCCGCGGAACCGGAACTCGGCGCGGAGAGGCGCGGTGCGCCAGACGCCCGTCGCGAAGTCGCGGTTGCGCACGGCGATGGCGAGCGAGACGTCGTACGCGAGCGCCGTGCCGTTGTTGGCGGCGCCGGCGTCCAGCGCGATGCGGCCGAGGTGCGCTTCCTCCACGGTGACGCGGGCCGGGAAGACGACGGCGTAGGCTACGACGAGCACGGCCACGAGCGTGGCGATGGCGACGGCGAAGAGCGCCGTGACGACGTAGCAGCAGCGCTTGGCAGAGCAGCAGCGGCAGTCGGTGCCTTTGCAGCAGGCTTCCGAGCAGCATTCGCCGAGGCAGACGCCGAGGCATTCACCGCAGCAGTTGGTCTCGCAGCAGCAGCAGCAGCAGCATTCGCCGAGGCACTCGCCGCAGCAGGGCGCAGTCACAATCGCAATCGCAATCATCCATGACAGCAGTCTAGCTAGTCCAGCAGCCTACTCTAATCGACTCATGATTCGCGGCCGACGAGTTTGGTGGCCTTGTCGTCTCGCATCGCGCCATTATCGCGGTACACATATACACCCATCATCGATTGCGACGACGCCATGCCCGAACTCGACTCGGTTTCGTGATATATTCTGATCCGTGTCGGATTTGGAACTCAGCCGTGCAAGCCCTAGCTAGCCGACTCCACACCCGTTTGTGCTCCAGGTTTCATTATCGTCAGACTATATGCATAGTGTAGTTTGTGAAGGAGAGGGAGAGGAGGAAAAAGGAAAAAAAAACAATGTGAAAGGGACATGGAAAAATCACAGATAGTGTGGATCATTGACATCGGCAATGCAAAATCCTTGTCTTACTTCCAAAAAAAAAAGGTTCAACAACTAAGGAAATTCGGGAACCAGAAAAACATATTACCTTTTTTTCTAAACAATTAATAGTAGCAACAATTCTTAAGGAAACATCAAACATGTACCTCTTTGCAAATTATTAAAAAATATATTGAAAGAAATAAAACACTCGAGTTCAACTTTTTAATATATTTAATTTATATATATATGCATAAATAGTTTTACTTGACATGAGTGGTATTTTTTTAATTACTAGAAATATGCCCGTGCGTTGTAACGGGAGAAAAATGTTACATATTATTTGTATGTTTCCTCCATTTTTATAAAACTTGAGAGCTATAAGCTATTCTTTTTGACATCCAAAATATATAAGCAAATGTTGGCAATAATGCAACAATATATAATTAAGCTCACATGAAATTAAAATAAGTCCTAATAATTTTTTTCTCGCATTGCCAAGCACAAAAATATTTACTTGTAATTGTAAATATAATTAAGTTTTTTTATAATGCATTGGTACAGCTAAATCAAAGTTTATGAATTTTTTTTAAGACTCGTGAAAAATCTTTAAGTCAAGTTAGCATGGAATTAGTTATTGGTACCAAGGGCTACTCTATTTGTTGTTTTTCCACGCTTTTATTGTCGGTGATGGCACTGGTACATATTTGCTAGAGTCACATTTATTTACAGATAAGAAACTACTCATAGTCTAATTTCACGATTTGATTTTAAACTCTAGACTATATTAAGGTATAATAATATGAGTTTTGCTTTTAATACATTAATAACATGTTGGTAGAAATATTATTATCACATACCAAGGGGCTACTCTATTTGTTGTTTTTCCACATTTTATTGTCGGTGATGGCACTGGTACATATTTGCTAGAGTCACATTTATTTACAGATAAGAAACTACTCATGGTCTAATTTCACGATTTGATTTTAAACTCTAGACTATATCAAGATATAATAATATGAGTTTTTCTTTTTAATACATTAATAACATGTTGGTAGAAATATTATTATCACATATATATAGACAATGCATTATTTTCCTCTTTTTTAGAACAAATAATACATAATTTGTGTTAATGTACGATGTGAGAAATAAAGGTTTTGAACCTTAAAAATTGTGTAGCAAAATCATGGTAGAGCTGATCATAAGCCCATACCTCCTTTGCTTTTTTTATCCCTATAATACTTTTTTTTAGACTATCCCTATCCCTATCTATATCTATATCTATATCTATATCTATATTTATATCTATATACCTACCTCTTATCTTATATTATATATATATATATATATATATATATATATATATATATATATATATCTTAATAAAGAGGCAAAATTTCTTTCCATTTTTTGTATGGTCTCCCAAACTAACTTCTTGAACGTGCAAATCAATCACTGCACTCACACTCTTGCTCTAACTTTCTTTATCCAAAAGTAAAAAGGATGTGATTTTTATTTCATTTTCAGTTATTATTAATTATTAAGGTGACTAATAGTTGCTACACATCATCAGGATCAGATCATTGTTTATTAACCGTGGAGCAAATAGTTTTGTAGACGATGTGGCACTAATTAATAAGTAAACAAATAAAATGACTTAGAATTCACCTCTCGTGCCTTTTGTCTACTATTGGGCCAAACACAGGTGCCTAGACCCATAACGGATTTGGATTTGGAGAGAGAGACTGGACCATTGAGAGAGACTTTCAATCATCTTTTCATTCTTATTACATAATTTATTCTATACTTTATATATACTCCATAGATAAATTATAAAAGTCATATGAAAGTGGACATGAAGTAAAACATTTTAACCTAAATTTATTTCATGGTACCGATAGTTTTTTTTTTGGACCACTCAATATGATCTCTATATATAACTGAGAGCTAGTGCCGAGTCTTTCAAATAAAATAAATACTTTAAAAAAAATCAAAATTATGTTTATACGAATGGAATTCAATCCAGTTATATCTCCCGTTGCAACGCACGGGCATATTTGCTAGTAATACTTAAAAGGCAAGAGTTTCTCTCCACCCAGGTTTTCGTCCGGCCTATTCAAACTGATCCAACCGTCCTTTTCACTGGCTTGCATCCGGCCCACTCTGTCTCATGCAGCCTACCTAACAGAATCTGGCCCACTCCATCTCATGCAGCCTACCTAACAGAATTTGCACATGAAGGTAGGGAATATAACAGGGAGGCTGACCGTCTAGCTAAATATACATGTTCTCTTGGAGATGGCCGGCATGTGTGGTTTGGCTCTCCTCCTGTATTTCTGGATGTAAACATTTCGTTTGAGCAATAAAATCCCTATCTTCCTTAAAAAAAACAGAATTTGCCTCACGTTCCTTGGATAATAAAAAAAGAAGATGTCCGTCTCCCACCCCCCTGCCGCCGCCGCCACATTGCTTAATTCCCGCGCCGTCGTTGCTTCCGTGCAGGCCGTGCATGCCCCTAGCATTGGCGTTGCCTCATCGCTTGCCTCTCGCATCTCATTGCTTCTGTGCAGCACCGCCGTCCAGCACGTAGCGCTGTAGCCCCATACACAGCACCGCCGCTGTCCCGCGGCGCCGTCCTGTGCGCAGCCGCTGCTCCTCCGTTATCACGTGCAGCACCGGCGCGGAGCAGTCTGCGCCTCCTACTCCCATAGTCGTGCTGCCGCGTTCTTCTGAGAAGTCATCGCCGCTGCGTTGGCATCCACTTAGGGAGCTGGAATCGGAATCCAATCGAATGAAGGTACCAGTTCGGATCGAAGAAGCCCATGGTATGTTCGAAACAGACTACTCCAATTTTTTTGTTGCGCGGGATAGAAGTAGATTGGGTTTCTTGCCACATTTAACAGGCCATAAAACTCCACTGGGATCAAGTCTCACCTGCGTGCCAGTTCATCGCGACTCCTACCGAGAAGTTTTGCCCGCGCTGAATTGAGTAGGGAGTGGAGAAGGTGCGTAGCAGATGACAGGGAGGCACACTAAACATTGTTTTATACCGTTGTATGTAGGTAACTACTAGCCTCGCAAGCATAAACAAAATTATTTCCTTTGGTAATGTGAGTTCAATTTCTTTTGCCGGGACATATGCCCTCACTCCTATGCAGTTTAGTTCTGCAGTTTCTGTTCTCTTATCTTGCTTAATGTGCCAAATTGATTTTGTTATATGTATGCAGTGGTTCTGCATTTTGCAGTTTTTTACTGTTCCATTTAGGTCCAAGGTCACTAATCATTGTTTTATACCCTTGTATGCAAGTAACTATTAGCCTCGCAAGCATAAACAAAATTATTTCCTTTGATAATGTGAGTTCAATTTCTTCTGCCGTGATTTGTACCTTGCCTAGGCTGCCCCCACACAAACAATTATTTTGTTCGTAGTTGTATGAATTCCGTTGCTAGAGTTCAGTACATACACTGAAAGCGAGTTACAGTATATGGATTCTAGTTATCTGGTGGTCTGACCATATTTACCTGTCTACAGCAACTCAGTATAGTGAACCAGTTCAGTAGCAAGAGCAAGACAATGATACTTGGCAGAGAAGAGGTTACAAGCTTCACTCCTATTTTTTCCATGTTCTTTAGGAGTTTAGATATCATCAAGGTGCACTCTGCTGAATACTAAATGCTACATGTTAGTCTCCTTTGGCATAAAATAGTTTGTATCTGCAGGCATAGTTTTCTGAATCATGTGTAAATTCTTAAAATTTCACAGTGCAATATGGTCCGATTTCTGAATCTATCGAGAACACATGGTATTCACAGGGGACAGATGCGAGTATCTGAAGGCACAATTTTTCAGGATAGATACATGATGCTGATCACTTGGACAACCATTGGTGGAAGCTATCATTAGGAGAAGAAAGTATGGCGAGGGTTGTCCAAGCCTATTCGTGCTATTGGTAATTATCTAAACCATTTCCAGTAAGAAACAAAAATAATTGATATGCTTGTGGCCTCAACCTTCTAAATTTTGTGTTCTTGTGGTTGTACAAATGCAACAACCAACAGTGTGGATTTAGCCAAAAGAACGGTTCCTGGCCACATTGGTAGGTAATTACCTAAACCATTTCTAGAAGGAAATAAAAATAATGAATATGCTTGTAGTTCTACAAATACAACAGTCAACAACGTGGGTTTAACCAGAATAACAGTTCGTGGGTGCATTGGTAGGACATTACATACTACTAGAGTGCTTTTTTTGTTGCACCGGCATGCTGTGTCGACGTTAGCAAGTTATGTGTCAGTGAATTATTTTTTTTTTTCAAGAATTCTGCAAGTTCTAAAGTAGTTATTGGGCTTAGAGTATCTATGAATCAAAGTATTTTAGTTAAGTGGCAAGAGGCAACGGATGTGGAGGGATTGCAGTGGCTGAGGAAGTTGAACCTATCTGATTTGGTGTGGTTGCCTTGCCTGGCTGTCGCCGAGTTTCATTCCTAACAACACCATGGCTAAGCACATATTAAAAGCCTTTATGACTTACATTTTTTGAAGTAGTGGCAAGTTGCAAAAAAAAAAAAGAGGATCGAGGGACTTGCTGCTGGAATAGCCTTTGGCTGGGGTTAAAGGAAATACCCACCTTCTTTCCATGGTGCTGGATGGGGAACTTGCAAGCTGGTCATGTTTGTGATGGTCATCCGCGATATGTTCAACCTTTTGTAAACTATTCAATTTTCTGTTTTTCCTATGTTTTTTATGTTGCGTGTTTGTAAGGGTTCTCGCCCCTTTTCTTCATAAAGCAAAGAAAACAACTCTCTTGAGTTTAAAAAGGATTGAACTTATTATTATTATCATCATCAAACAAGAATGTCGATTGTATTTGCGAGGTACCTTTATCATGATAGTGTCTTCTTTTATACTACAACAATTTTGGTAATTCCATGGAGACTCATGTATGGAATTTCTAAACTGGAAAATAATAAATTCCATGTTTGAGCAAAGCAACCGTTATGTGAAAATTATTTGCAGTTTCAACTTCAGCTTCATTGAGAATTTTATCCTGCTGGTGTTTTCAAATGTTTAGTTTGAAGATTTAATTTTATTTGTAGTTTTAAATTTTAGTTGTCCTAGAGATATCTGAGATTGTAGGTCTGAACCCATAGTAGAATAGTAGATAGTGTGACATCATGAACTCCCTTAGGCTGCAACATTCACACTCAACTAGGTTTTGCAAAATAGATGTTGCATACTCAATTCCTGAGAGACAAATATACAAGTTCCATATGGAAATTAAATACTGAACCACCATATCTCTATTTCAGTTTAACATTATTCAGAGTTTATTTCATCATTCAGTTGATTATTATCACATACTTTGCTTATGTTTGATAGGAGGTGTTGTTGAAATTCATGTCCCCCACATATATATGTATCTGGAGGTTTAGTAGCTGAATGTCTACCCTTCTAAAGCATGAGCAACAGAGCAAGTGCTGCAGATTCACCCACATAATATAGTGTTCAGATTTTTGTGTCATTTTACCCGATTGCCTTTTGTTCCTTTGCCAGACAACATCCACGTAGTATTAGGATTAGCTACTCCTTTTAAGTGGCCTGAGATGCTTCCAATATTTGAGCAAGGTTGGTTTTAGTGCAGATCATAGAAATACTGAAAATATTAGGATAGTCCATGCTTATGGAGTAGTTATAGTCAAACAGGCCTTTGAGCTTCAAGAATCTAATGTGGGAACAATAGCTAGGCTCTTTGTGGTCTACAAGGTACGCGATGAATTCTTCGTATCAATCATCTAAAG
Organism: Chrysopogon serrulatus; assembly: GCA_015844335.1. Taxonomy (NCBI): domain Eukaryota; kingdom Viridiplantae; phylum Streptophyta; class Magnoliopsida; order Poales; family Poaceae; genus Chrysopogon; species Chrysopogon serrulatus. The sequence continues at coordinate 352,473 of JADLZL010001799.1, forward strand.
TAAATATCGTCCGAAGTCTTGCATACTATTCTATTGAGGAGAGCAAGAAATTAGGTCTTCAATAAAGTTGATAGAAAAAATGATGAAGTTTCTTTGCAACGCTGGAGCAAAATGTTTCTTCAGTAGGTGTTGAACTATAAATTGTTTCACCGCTGTAAATTGGTTCATGGGGATGCCTAATACATATTTGGTATTCACATACATATATTGCAAAAAAAGTACAACATAACCACCATGCAAGAAGTTGTTCTTGGTGTTTCTTGGTTCAGAAAATGCTGCTATTTTTCATATTTATATTTTTTGCATCTATAAAACTTATTAGGTGTGAATATCAGATTAATTTAACAATTTCATTTTTTGATATAAAACTACCTATTGAACTGTTGCTTTAGCATTTAGGGCATTATTGAGGTACATCTTTCTATTTATAGTTCAACATATTTTACAGGGAATGTATCAATTGCAAATCGCCCTTTTGCAAATCCCCCCTCTCATCTCTCTCCGTAGTTGGTTTTGTATAGTTTATATGGAGAGGTTGGTTTGCACTAGATATGTTCTTTTATAAAATAAGCAGATAAGCCCTACATAACATAAAAATTAATGTGTATTGCAAATGGGAACAACGAGGCAGTATTGGGAAGACTGGTAATGCGAGGCGAATATGCAAATGGAGGATTGTGTTTTGAAGAACGAAATGGCCATAGGGTTAAGAAATATGGTGTTGAAATGAATTTGACTTGCAATTCAAATATCCTAGCATGACATTTTGTGTGTTTGTATTGATTGAGGAATTTATATTGCTTTAGAATTATCTATTTAGTATCGTTTGCAACGCACGGGCACTTTTCCTAGTTAAAGAGTGAAACGTTTTTGACTTTTATCAAATATATACAAAATATTAATACTTCATGTATATAGATATTATATGCAAGAGTTTTATTTATTTGTTTATTTATTTTGTCTTGCCAACCGTGTGAGTGTTTGCATGTTAAAAAGTTTAAAGGTAGTGGCTATAATAAATATAAAAAATCATGAAACATCATGTCATCATGTACAGTGTGGTGGTAAGTCTTCAAAATCTAAAGGCAAAAGCAGCGGTTGAATCTTATTTGTGGCAGCATTTCTTTTTGGCTTTTTCATGCTGTAGGGGGTTCAGCGAGTGGGCGCTGGATTGGTGGCTAGATCGGGTTATCTTTGAGATGCGAGAGTGCAAGTGGGCTGCTATCGGCCGGTTGGATTGAGTGGGTGTTGGGCTGAAAGCAAGTGCAAGTGGATTCTGGTGGGCGCGGCCGAGAGCAAGATAAGAGCGTGAATATTTTTCATCTTTGTAGGGGGTTCAGCAGTGGGGGCTGGATTGGTGGCTGGATGGGACTATCTTTGAGATGGCGAGTGCAAGTGGGCTGCTATCGGCCGGTTGGATTGAGTCGTGTTGGGCTGAAAGCAAGTGCAAAGATAAGAGCAAGATAAGGCGAGTGAATATTTTTCATGCTGTAGGGGGGTTCAACGGAGTGGGCATTTGGATTGGTGGCTGGATCGGACTATCTTTGAGATGAAAGCGAGTGCAAGTGGGCTGCTATCGGCAATTTGGATTGAGCCGTGTTGGGGAAAGCGGAGAGTGCAAGTGGATTCAGGTGGTGTCTTCTTTGAGCAAGGTGAGAGCAAGTGAATTTGACAGTTAGGCCAAATTTGAATGGGTTGAACGAAAAAGGTAGAAATTTTGCCTCTTTATTAAAAGCGAGCAAATATGTCCGTATGCGTTGCAATGGAAGAAGAAAAAAAATCAAATGTGAAATGTTGATGGGACCAGATAGAACATTTTATCTATTTATATGTTTTACCCTTGTCATAAAATTTAAAGGTTATAATTTATTTTTTGATGAGCATGAAATCCATAATATGAATTACTATTGGTAAAATATGACAATATCCTATTAAATCTATATATGAAAAATACTACTTTGATAAAAAAAATTACTCGTTGTAAGACACGTCGTAACTTCAAATTGCATCTCATAATATCTATATAAGTAGGTAGAAGTTGAATATTGGGTTATAGCCTTTGTTGAGGATGGCATCGGTACTTACCTATAGCGCTTGGACAGACATTTATTTAAATTTAACTCATAATTTGATTCATTAGATTATTTGGTGATCAGATTCTAACAAAAATAAGTTTTGTAAAATCAAATCTGCATCAACAACTTTGGTGGGGCAATATTTATTTATTAATGAAGGATAATTATATTTAACATTTGTTTCTATATAAAAGGACAAATAAAATGGAAAAAAAAAGGCATGGGTCAAAAATATCGGCATACCTTTTTGCATCGGTAATGATTGATTAGGGCGTTTGTCCTTATCGGAGTTCGGACGTGTTGCATGTTTATTCGGCTCTCCACCGCTTTCTCCCAACCCCACCGCTTTCTCCCAGCCACAAGTTCCTTCTTATCTTTTCCACCCAGCGTCGCCCATTTACTGTCCACCTTGCCCCTCCGCCTGCTCCTTCATCCTCGTTTACTCCGCCTGCTCCTTCATCCTCGTCTACTCCGCCTGCTCCTTCATGCCTATGCATCCGCCGCCCAAACGCATCTGCTGCCCTTTGTTGTTGCTTTTACGCCGCTGCTCCTACCATTGCACTGCGGCGAGGCGCAGCACGTCCTTTTCCATCTCGACACCGGCCATGGTGGGGGGCTTCTCATGGTGGATCCATGGAGCACTCATCTCCCTGCGGTGGCCACGCATCCGTTGTCCCTTGCTGCTGCTACCGTTGCCTTGCGAGGCACGGCGCAGCGCGTCCTTTCCCATCTCGGCGGCGGTCGTGGCGGCCTTCCCATGGTGGATCCATGGAGCACCGACTTTCCCATGGTGGATCCATGGAGCACGACGCAGATCCATCAGCATGCTCGTCTTCTCCACGCAGTAGGCGACGACGGCCCACCCCTCATCCCAACCATGGGGCGGTTCGATCTACACCCTCGGACGGCGCCCCAGCCCCACGTACCTCCCTCTTCCCTTATCTCGCAGCTCCATCGCCCGGTGCCAAGGCTCTCCCTCGCCCGGAGCTCGAGCAAGCAGCGATGGATTTTGTAGTGTTCGTCGATTTTTTTGAGATGTTGCACCCATGTTTTTCAGCATTTTGTAACTGTTGATTTAAGATGTTGCAACTGTCATTTTGAGATATTGCAACATGTTTTTTATGAATGTTGCAACAATTGATTTTAAGATGTTGCAACATATTTTTTCGGATGTTTGCAACTGCAGATTTGAGATGTTGCATGTGTTCTATTTTGATGTTGCAAAAGTAGATCGGGAATATGGCATATGTTTCAAGTGTTTTAGATGCATGTTACAAGTGTGTGTTCCAAATGTTTCTTCTGTTTTCAGCGTTTCATACGGATATTGCATTGTTGCAGTGACTCTACACTTTGTAAGTAAATGTGTGTTTTAAATGTTCTATTTGTTTTCATATATGTGTTGCAGTGGCTATATATATGTGTTGCAAACGTATGTTTGTAATGTTTCATCTTCTTTTGAGTCGTGTTGATTTTGCTCGCCACACACTCTGACTCGTCGGCAAGTACCACACAGATGCAGAACACGCTTTGCTTCCTCACTCTCTCTCGCATGCAGATGGAGAGCTCCACAGCACATGTTCTCCTGTGCAGGCGTAACAGCAGCACGCGCAAACCTATATAGACATAGCAGTAGCATCACGCACTTACAAGTCTAGGCGTAGTAGCAGCACGTGTGGACGGTGGACCAGTCTAGGCGCAGGCACGCAGCAGCAGCGCATGGACTAGTCTATGTGCAGCAGCAGCAACACCACCACGCAGCGGTGCGGCTCGCGAGGCGTAGCTGCATGCGGGCAGGAGCAACAGTGACACACGTGGGATATGGTAGCACGCAGCTAGCTCACGCATGGACAGTCGCAGCAGGCCAGTAGCGGTATGCGCGGGGCGTAGCAGCACACAGATGCGTGGGCGTCCGGACGCGTACGTCCGTCCGGACATCCGGGCGCCAGTATGACCGTTTTTGCATGCATGCCCATACGATCCCGATGCATATGTGAGCATGCGACGATAATAACGGATGCAATATTTGAGATTCTCTTAACTGCACAAATATTAAAAAAAAACAATGTCAAATAATTACACTATTTGTTATCTATGATGTTAGCAAATAACTTCTCCCTCCGTTCCAAAAAGAACGATGTTCTCGCTTTTCCGAGAAACGATTGCCCGGTAATTTTTATAAATAATAAATGTCATCGATTAGTATCATTGGAAAGATCTTTAGATCTAGTTTTTTTAACAAATTTATTTGAAGATAAATATTATGCGTATTTTTTACGTAAATCGAATTAAACTTGTATGAACACCCAAAACGTTATTCTTTTTGGGGCGAAGGAGTGCAAAAAGTAGACAGATTATCCATGAAAAGACAAAGAGCAGAAGAGACGGAAGATCCAAGATTAAATTTGACATAAGAGGCTGGAGACTTCTGAGACTGTGACTGTCTGACTAGTGCAGCTGAGCAGACCAGGGTCTTTTTTTCTTTTTTTGAATTGAGCAGACCAAAAACTCACCGTGAAAGCGGCGAGCCTCCAATCCTGAGGTCGGCAAGACACCACAGCGTCACGCCATCACTATGCGGCGTGTTCCGTCCTATCCCTCTCCTCCTCGATCAAGATTAGATTAAACTAACCAGAAAACATTGTGTACGAGCACGTGTATGTACGGACTTGCATGCATAGGTCGACCGAACTCATTTCCGTTTGCAGATTGTTTCCTGTTTACGCCGGCGATCGGCGACGCAGATCCGCGATGATGGGTCAAATCTATGATTAGCAAACAAAAGAGAAGATGAAAAAGGAAAACAAAACAACAGATGGAGAAAGGCACGGAATCGAGCGGAGTAGTCATGAAAAAGAACTCTATGATTTAATATTCAGAACGCGGACTGAGTTGTACAAAAAAAGGTTTCTTGATTTCTCTGTTATCCTTTTCTATATTTAATTTGTATTCCTTGCTAACCCATATGAGCACAGACTACGATTGGAATCGGACCCTTATTATGTTAGACCGAGCTATTCTATCTCATTATAGACACAGATTATTATATATAAATCTAGACAAAAGAAACTATCTTCTATTGTGCGGTAGTTAAAGAGCGACAAACTATCGTCTATTGTCCGTCTATTGTCCGGTAGTTAAAGAGCGATGGATCAAAAAAAAATAGATGGACGAAAAAAAGGGCTGAAAATTTGGCTTTTAAGTATTAGGTAGAGAAGAGATAGAGATATGTGAACGTGATGAATAGCACAAAATATAACCGGAGAAAAAATAAATTTGGAAAAAAAATTCATGTCAATGAGGAGTTGGCTCTCCTTCCTATCCCCTGTGTTGGTCTCCATAAAAAGAAAAGGCAAAAAGAAGTCCGAGCGATGAGTTGGCTCTCCTTCCTATTCCCTCTGTTGGTCTCTGCAATAAAAAAAAGGCAAAAGGGAGTCCAAACGTTACGAAAAGCTGGAAACTAATATTAGTAGGGAGCTTTTCCTATTTGGATTTGGATTAGAAACCGGTGATATATTTGGTTTTAGATTCGTAACTAATAAGACGTGATCTAATATGTTTTCAAATTGGACTACATGTCATATTGACAAAACCTATGCTAACTCATATGAGCATGTGTTGTATATATAAGTCTGGCCACCGTTCAGTAGTTAGAGAGAGGTGGACGAAAAAAATGGATGGATAAAAAATAATGGGCTGAAATTTTGCCTCTTTATTATTGGGTATAGATATATAAAAATAAAAATAAAAATAAAAAAGGTATAGGTATAGATATGGTTCTCCATAACCCAAATTTTGTAGTTTACCTCGTCATTTGGAATAATTCTTTATATGAAACTGGATATAAACATTAAATCCTTGACAACTATCGTTAGTGATTGTGGAGGGCTCCATGTGTCATAGGCGTAGTGATATAGTATAATGCATTGTGAGTTTTCTTGGTGGAATATGTAAGAAAATTGCCCCATGATTATTTTATAAAATGGAGGCAGCCAATATATAGCCATCCAACTGGATAGCTAATTTTCTTAAAATAAATTATGATATTTCTGAGAGGGTAAACAAACTATGCTCTTTTGTGAGAGTAAAACAAACTATGATTTGCAAGTTGGTGTTGGTAATTTAGATGTCACCCCCTTTGTTGTTGCTGAAAGAATCAATTTTTTTTATGCAAGAAAGAATTAAGTCTTAGAATCCGTGTCACTCAAACTTTTTTTTAAGTTGGACTAGCTTTAAGAAAAAAGTAACAATATCTATAATAAAAATGAGTATACTATGAAAACATATTCTATGGTACATATGATTATACTAATTTGAAATCTTAATGTTTTTTAGAAATTCGATCAAAGTTTAAAAGTTTGATTTAGGATAACTCTAGAGATTATTTCTTTGAGAGACAGAGGGAGTATATGGTCTTACTAGGTAAATTCCGTGTGTTGCAACGGGAACATAATACCACGATAATATATATAGTGTCATCTTGTAGCACCCGGTTTTAATAACAAAACCGGATACATGCTATATGTGAGCCCAGGAAGTCAAATCTCACATATAATTACAAATAAGGGGCAATATCAAAAGAGAATACTAAATATATAGCGTATTAATACAAAGAAGATAGCCTTAGAATGTAGACAACGGAAGACACTCTGAGCTTCAGGTGAAGACTCCACACCACAGGGACAGCTGACTGGTTGATCACAAGTCTAGACTTCTCCAATTCGAGTAAACTGGTACCCATCCGGGATTTTCCAAAATTGAAAGTAAAACAAGTGTAAGTACTCCACTTATTTAGCAAGTATAACACAGGGTTAATGAGGCTCAAAAGGCTAACATGGGTTAAACTGCAGTTAGCTTTTATGATTATTAGTTTTAACTGTGGTGTAGCATCAAGTTTTATCATCCTCCCATAATTACACATGATCAGGTAACCATGATTAATGATTAGCATAAACAGACATCAACAGTAAACACCATCATTTATTCCATGAGTGTCCAAGGCCGCTCGTGACCGAGAGCACGGCTGATATATCAGTTTTTAACACTCTGCAGAGGTTGCACATCTTTACCCACAAGTCGTGATCCCCATATGCCTTCACCTCTACCGAGGAAGTGGGGCAGGGTACACTACGAGACCGTTCACAGTTTCCACTAATAGGTAGCAACCCGCTAAGGTTTCCCCATCAATATGCATGAGCTCCCCTCCAAGAGGTGACTATCAACAGCCAAAGAACCCAAGTACACCCTCTTGGCAGGCCGAGATCATACATGTCGGAGCCCCTCTTGCACTTTCGGTAAGCTGCCACAAACTAGTAGAAATCTAATACTAAGTCAAGCCATAGCCATATAGCTTGTGGTTGTACTGTAAGTCCCGGATTTATCGCTCAAAGATGAGTCCTTATGGAGAGGAAGCTAGCACATCATCCACAGTGCACTAGGCCCCTATTAGCATAATAATAAAAGCATCTTTTATGGTTTATCGCATAATCCATCAGTCATGTCACGAGATCATGGTAACAATTGAGCACTAGCATCTCTATTTAATGCATCACATCCCATAGGTGTCAAGAAACAAGGAGTCAAAGCTATGTTATAATCTCTACGGTTACCAAGGTTGACACATGCATATATGATTAAAGTGATTAAAGTGTATAGGAATCAAGGATGGTCCCATGATATACTTGCCTTAATTGCTGATCCTTCTTTTAGATCTTTTCTTCCACGGATTTCCGGATCCACGTATAACTCACCGACTTTTTACGCGCGACACCGAAAGACAACACACAAACACCGATGCATTCATACACGAAGCAAACAAGTCTATCATTAGAACAGTACACCAGCAGTAATAAAACAAAGTAAAAAGTTTGTAAAACAACTCTATGTCTCACTACGATCACGTCAGCGTGAAAATCACGCAAATCGGAGCTAAGGCGTGAGAGATATGATTTAAACAATGTTTTCTATTGCACTTTTATTATTAAATCTAACCTCAAAATTAAAAGTTGCCAACCTGTCTAACAGTGCTATTAACATGTAGAGAATTAAATTACGAACCTAACACAACTTGAACGGATCGAATCGGAGTTAAAATAAAGATTTTATGAGCTAATCTTTGCAGTGGCAAACTTGTAAATAGCTGAAACTTAATTTCAAATTAAATAAACAACATTCAGGATTTTGAATTCTGGCCGGGGACTTCGCTGTAAATAATAGAAAGTGGAGGGGTTCTTTAGCAAAATAACCGGCAAAGGGATATGGGTGAACGGTGACCGTCGATTTGAAATCAACGGCCGAGAATAGATAAGGGGAAGATAGAGGGAGGGGGGCCGGCGGTCGGCACTCTCTGGGCGGCAGCCATTGCCGGGCGGCGAGGACCTCGCCCGGCACATACGTTGCGGGCGCGCGGGAGGCCATGGTTCGACAAACCGAGGGCACTGGGAGAGAGAGGGGGCGACGGCGAACTCGTTCCCGAGTTTGGTGCGGCCGGATAAGTGCTACGCGGGACGCGCCATGGATGGTGGTGGGCGGAGCTCGTTGGCGCACGCGGAGAAGGCCACAGGATGCTCGGTTTCGGCCGGGAAAAGCACAGGGAGGAAGAGGAGGGGATGCGGAGCTCACTGGGGTGCTCGTCATGGTCGGAGACGGGGCAGAGCGAGATCAGTGACGGCAATGGCGGCGGCGGCGTTCGGCGGTTGCTGGCGCGATATCGCGAGCGCGGAGTTGGAGAGCGGGGCAGGGAAAAAGGAGTGCGGGGAGGCGGCGCATGTGCTAAACAGGGGCGCGGTTGCGGGGGGGCGTGGGAGCGAGCGGCGATTGCCGTGAGCAAGGCGTGCTCGCCCGCAACCGGCTTGAGGAGGAAGAAGGCGCCGACGCCCGGCCCGGCCTGGTCGGTGAGAAGAGAGGGAGAAAGGGAGGGGGCTATTTGTTGGGCGCGTCGGCACGCCAGCCGGGCAGGCCCAAGAGGGAGGAAGGGAAGGCCTGCACGGGGAAAGAGGAGAGGGATTTGGGCCGCTCGGCCATTTGGGCCAAACGGGCGGAAAGAAGGGGAAGGGAGGGAGAAAAGATTTTCTTTTTATTTTTTCTGAAAAGCTGAACTTTGCAAAATCATTTTCAAAAGCAATTTTGAATCAGTTTAAATTTTGGTTCAAAACCACACATCACAATAAAACAAATGCTACAGCATGTATGTCAAACATGTTGCTAAACCTTATGATAAATTTTAGTTTACTAAAAAAATTATTATTTTCCTATGTTTGATGCCCACAAAAATGCTTTAATAAATCAATATTAGCTATTTTGGAAAATTCAAAATTTTAGGGTGTTACACATACTGATACGTAAAATGGATAATGTAAATCGTGATCTTTAAAACATCAATATTACACAAGTCTTCAAGGAAGATAGTAGATAGTTAAAATATAACTCCAAATTTTGATGCGAAATTGAAACATCAACTTCATATTGTTCATAATGTAAGAACCTACTGATGTATCACTTCATGTCTATGATACGCAAAAAAACAGACTTGCATGTTTCAAAAAATATAAGTTCGTCTTGAATTTCCTTCGTATGTCAATATTTGATCACGAAGTCTTTTTCGTATTCTTTGTTCATCCTGTGCATAGTGAAATATAAAACTAGAAAGTATAATCATTAGCATTATATCAATAAATTATAATAAATCAAAAGGTGCATATATAACCTAGAAAAAGCGTATCCACTTACCTTGTTGATATATATATAAGCTGCCCATTATTCAAGGTTGCTATTAGCTAAAATACAGATAGATATGACAAATGTCAATAATAAAGGACACAAATATAAAAAAATATAATATATAAGGCATTACCTCTTTCACAAAGTAAGAACCTCTTTATATACGATATTCTTCGTGAATATATCCTTTGCCGATTTCTTTGTCCTTTTCTCTTTTCCCTTGCTCATATCCTTCTCAGTAGGTGGCACGACCAGAATCTTAATGTTCGATCTTGCCGTGGCTCTTGACAGCGCTATGTACAATTGGCTGTCTGAGAACACTGGTTCCGGCAAGTGTACTCCGACGTTAGGGATAGTCTGCCCCTGTGCCTTGTTAACGATCATTGCGGAGCTGAGCCGAATAGGGAACTGCTTGCGCTTAAATTGGAAAGGGAACATCTCATCGTCTGACGGGCACAAGGGTATGCAAGGCGGAAAAACTCGCTTTCTAGCATCTTTGTCCCAACACAATTTCGTGTCTATGGTATTTTTTGGAACCCACATATGATAAGCCTGGTACCATTACAAAGTCCATTCGTAGGGTCAATTTTTCTAAGCAATATGGTTTGGACAACCAATCTTCAGCTTCAACACATGTGGAGGTAGACCATTAGGTGTTAAAGTGTTAAGGAATTCGAGGATAGTAATTGTGTGGATCGTCCACCGCACAGTCAAAGTTATGGTACACCATCTCATCCCCATGGAAACGACCTATCATCTTCATATTAATCATATCAAACTAGTCGTTCCATGTAGATGATATCACTCGAGAGGTGATATAATCTCTGCTTGACATATTTGCATTGAGGTTAGAGAATATGCAATTAATTAGAGTATCGAGATTATTATCTTCTCCAGTTTGTGGTATGCATATATCATGAGAAAGATGGATTTCATCATCACCGTTCGCCTCCTCAGAACCTCCACCGACACGCAATAGGTAATCTGCAAACCACGGGTCGCTCTTTGCCCTCATGTTGTGCACCAATTTTAGATGTAGCATGGAATCCCAAAGGTACGACATCCACAGTGAGGCACTGACTACCTGAGCCCTCGACCCTCTCTGAACAACGGGAAGAACCTGTCTGAAATCTCTACCGAACACCACGGTCTTTCCTCCAAACGGCAACTCAGGTCCGCCCATTATATCATGGAGACTATTGTCCAACGCCTCAATGGACTGCCTCTTTATCATGCTAGCCTCGTCCCAAATAATGAGAGATGATGTTCGAAGAAGCTTGGCAGTAGCACTCTGTTTGGTGAAGGTGCAGAAGGCCCCATTATCTATGGTGAGGGGAATCTTAAAGCGCGAGTGGGTGGTTCTACCTCCAGACATTATTGAGACCGCAACACCAGATGTAGCTGTTGCGACAACAATTTTTTCTGACTGCGTATAGTAGCAAGAAGGGCTTTGTATAGATAAGTCTTTCCAGTCCCACCAGGACCATCCATAAAGAAGAGACCCCCGTGTTCGGTATCAACTGAGGACATAATCTCATTGTATGCAGCCCGCTGCTCCTCATTAAGAGTGTCTGAAAGAGCCACATCATCCTCATTAGCCTCTATGCTCGCCTCCTCAAAAATCTCTCTTGGAATATCAGAAGAGATATCATATGTGTCATCGATGTCAGGAAGTGGGTACATCTTTATATCTTTCTGCATTGATTGGATCAATCTTTGAATATCTATGAGGACCATCTGCTCCACCATAAAACTGGATTGGTTATTGCACTTGTAGTCCTTTGACATTGCCTCCTTGTGTTTCTCCCATAGTCCAAACACATCACTGGGCTCACAAAACACAAATATTGTTGCAAAGAGCCTTCGTAGCACATATGGCATCATCCGCTCGGTTGCCTCAGCAAGACTCTCGTCCAATGTGTTATCCTCTTCGATTAGGCCCATTCTTTCTATAGCTTCATGAAAGGTTGGCAGGAGCACGCTGTCAATGGTCTTTAGACAATCAAAGGAGGTTGCACCTGCCACGTTGTTTAGGAGAACCCTAAGATAGTAATGCTCTCCCTCGACTGGGTTGGCAGACACGATCCTTCTAATTTGTCGTAATGTATCACGACGTACCCTCTCTTGCCAAAATTTTCCCTATGCTTGCCACGTATAAAACTCAGGAAAGTCTCAGTACAATATACCTCGGGCTCTTTCATCTGTTCTATTCAACTCAAAGTATTCGTCGGCATTGACTTTTCAACATCAAGACGATTGAGCACTCGTCGAACCCCCCTTGTGTCGGTGAAATGACACCATATACATGTTTGGAAGATGGAGTTGCAAGGACAAAACCGCAGGGTACCTATCACTCAAATCAAAACCATAAATCCTCCATAAGGCTTCTAGAAGGGTTAACCATCTAGCATCTCTGTATTGCTTGATCTTATCAATGTTCCCTTCATTGTCCTCCTTGTTAGCCTCTGTCACTACCACAGATGCCCGATTATGACCCTTGTATATGTACTTAAATAGATACTTTACTGCCTTGATGCTCCCACATGCCTCAACATTAATGTGGCAGTCAAATAGATGGAGGAGATACGGGTTGTAAGGCATGACCCATCTGTTGTCAAGCTCATAGCCACGGACCTTTTCCTTTTGGCCATCTTCATATCGTTTGTAAATTGGGTATGAATCCTTGCCATGTACCGTGACATCACAGAAGGGTCAAGAGTAATGGTTCTTATAGGAATCATGACCCATTGTGCATGGACAATTGTGATTAAGCACTCCACAAGGGCCTTGCATCATATGCTTGGTAACCATCTTGTACAAGATAGGGTACTTCTTCTTGTTCGGGAGTTCATCGAGATGAGGAGATCATCTTGCTCTAGACACGTGATCTTGAACTTTCTATCCATGATTAGCAATAAATGTGCATGCGTGAGACCCCTCTTTTTGAAACTCCACAACATACACATGTGCTCGGACCTTTCCAAGGATATCCTTTTTTGAGTATCCTATTCTTTAGCTCTTCTAGTTTTGCTTTGCAAACCCAAACAATGAGATCCGGGCGATCCTATGGCATCGGCCGGGGGTAGAGTGCTGCGCTTGATCTCATCCTAATTTGGATTACATGTCATAGTGAGGAAGATTTTCTGGTTTACCAAACCTCCGTGCGAGCCATGGCGTCCATGTACCGATGCCTCATATCACGTGGGCCTCAATAAATGTTGAAGGCATCACCGTCCGCTTCCAATAGCCGATCTTCCTTCACCGGCATGCGGACTATCCACCAATCCCGAGGATCACGTGCTTGCTAACACGTTAGTCGATTGTTGTTTTGACCACCACTTGGTGTTGTACACGCTAATAGGCTTCTAATGCCTAACTCCATAGGTGCCACTAACAACTACCCACAAGTGAGGTAACTCAATGACATAGCAATTTACTAGAGTCACCTTTCATGAATCTCCTATGGGCAATAGGTGCAAGAATCCCTCACAAATCATCGGGAAGGCGGCCACAAACAATCATCAACACGTGCGGACCTCCACCGTAGCTCCAAGACGTCTAGGTGGCAGCAATCACCAAGAGTAATAAGCAATCCTGGCTGCTCAACGATCACTAGTGCCACTAGATGCTCAAACTCTAAGCAAATGCACTAAGGATCACTCCCAATCTCACTTTGAATGTACAATCAAGCAAGAGAATGAGTGGGAGAAGTTTGCTTTTAGCTCACAAGGATGTATCACCAATAAAAATATCCAAGGAGGTGAGATAGAGCGGCCACCAAGCTTATATAGAGGGGCAACCTCTCATCTAGCCATTTTCCTAGGCAGGGGCTTGACCGGACGCCTGAGACGGGATGACCGAACACGTCTAGTCTAGCGTCCGATCACCCTATAACGGCCACATGGACTAACCGTTTGAAACTTCTCATTCGCATGCAATGGCTAGTCACTCTCACACTTATTTGTTAGACATGCACGGACTCATCTAACCTATGACCGAACACGCCCGGTAGTGGCATTCGGTCACAACTTCGAAGAGATCTAGAAAGCGTTTCTCATGACCACGACGCGTTCGGTCACTCGCGGCCGAACGCGCCCCGAAAGTCCTGGTCCCTCCTCTAGCCCTCTCTCGTGCTTATGTCAGCATGACCAGACTCTCCACCGGAGCGTCCGGTCGATTTCTCCTTACCAGAGTTCAATCATTTCCAGAGAGCTCCCCGAGAGCTCCTGGAGCGATCGGACGCGTCCATGGCTATCTAAAGGTCCCTACTTTGGTTTTGGCTAATTGATGAAACCTTAGACTAATCCTAGTTGCTAAGTATGTAGCATATGAGAGGATGGTCCAATGCATGATGAGGTAGAGAAGATGATCAAGGTGATGGTGGCAAGGTGCTCCACAAGATCAAGTGCTCCACATTACTGGGAATGATGAAAGCAGGATGGAAAGCTAGAGGCAAAGGTATATGCTAGGGTTTTCCATTTCGCTTGCCGTAGGCGAGTAGAGAAGTAGACGGCCAGATTTAAGATTGATAACCATACTATGAAGAGGAGCAATTTCATGAAATATTGGTTATCTAAGTGCCATTAGGTGAGCTATCACTTTGCATGTGCATTAGGGCCTAGTATGTTAACTAACTATTGCAAAATTCATTTGAAAATGCTAACACACGAGCACAAGTGAAGTGACACTTTGATGTTGGCATATGAGAGCAAGGGTTGATGGGGTTTTGTGTATAAACCCCTCTCGTTGAGCTTGCGAGGCGGGACTTAGAGATTTTTGGAAGGAATGAGTCCTTTTTGTAGCATCGGAAGCTAGTGCTGCGGGCATCAAACACGTCCGGTGGTCTTGGGAAAGTAGATGTTGCACAGTTACGTGCATCAGAGTGTCCAACGCTTTGGTGTCGGCGTGTCCGGTGCAAAGTGTTTCTTGTCAGGTATGTTTGTCAGGTGACATAGGATGTTGGGGCGCGTCCGTTGCAGGTGCCTTGGACGTGTCAGGTGCGTATGTGTGAGGTTCTGGACCTCTCTGCATAGCATCAGGTGGATCGGCCTACGTCCGGTGGAGTTCGTCGGATGAGCATACATCTGCATACGATTTCATGTCATCGGACGTGTCCGTGAGTGTCTGGCGTCCGGTGATCAGACAGAAGCTAGTCGTTTATGCGGGCAATGGTCATTTTCAACATAGCGACTCCGTGTGGCTCCAGTGTGTGCGTTGGATGTGTCCGAGGCAGGGGCGTCTGGCGCCGACATACGACTTCGGCACTTGAAACATAGCGGTTGGATCATTTGAGTGGTGGCTATATAAGTGTATTGGCTGGCTTGAGGGAGTCTCTCTTGGCATTTTGATATACTTGACATCCCTAGAGCTAAGTAAACCTCCTCTCTCTCTTCTTTCTTGATTGCTTGCATTCAAAAAGAGAATGGAAGAGCTTCTAGTGCATTGGCCTTATTATTGAGCATCTAGTGGCACTAGTGAGTGTTGTTACTACGATTGAGCTTATTACTCTTGGTAATCTTTGTTACCTAGACGGTTGGAGCAATGGGAGGGTGTTGACCAAGCAAAGGTGATTGTTCTTGTCACACCCGGTGATTGTGAGGGCTTTTGATCCTACCCCACGGGAGTCGCGAAAGGAATCCTTAGTGGAATCCCATGTCATTGAGCTACCCTCAACTCATGTGAGTTCTTGTGGCTCCGTGTGAGGGCTTGGCATTGGCGCCAATTAGCCACCGAACTACCAAGTGTGTGGTCGACACAACAGGGAGTAACGTGTGCCGGCAAATACGTGAACATCGGGATAAAAAAATCGTGTCCCTTGGTATTTCACTTGTGGATTGATCCTTTGTGATCATACCATTTTGTTGATCAGCTTGGATCATCTCTTCGGGTATAATTGTATTCAAGACGGTGATTGGTTTCATCTTTCTGAAGGCATGGTTTGCACTACCTGATTCCCTCCACGTGATTACACCTGTGCAAGTAGTGTATTATGGTGTAGCTAGCTTGATTGTGTGCTCTAGTATATTAGGATTGCTATAATTGATAGGTTGGCTTTGCAAACCCCACTAGGCTAGCATAACACTCGCTTTGCCATTTAGTTTACTAACAAGTGTGTGTTGGCATCTCATAGCTTCATTCAATTAACAACGCTACAAGATGCATGGTACTGATTAACTTATCTTTAGCAACTAGTCACCTATCTCTTACCTTTACTCCTAGCATGGAACTAGGTTGTCATCCCCAATTGTATAGCTAAGAATAGTTATTGGTATTAATCTAATCTTGTGACTAGGCAGAAATAAATAAAGGATATATGAACTAAGAATAATTCTACAAGCGGACAGATAATTATACCATTATAGCATTTTACCTAGAGTATTACCAGGTTGTCATTTATATTCTACCTTTTGGGAAGGCATTGCTAAATAGCTAATCTATAGTATTGATAACATGTGTATATGCATTGAATAAGAGATGTAGCCAATGTCAAACTCTCCTCTAAACAGAATGTGTCACAAGATAAAGATAGATAAATAATAAATAGATCAGTCACCATATAATACTACTAATTCTCTTAGAGCAATTTAGTTATGTTAACGTTGTTCAATCCAAATATAGAGAAATAAATCCTATGTATTCTAGCTACAGTCAAAGCTTACTCCATTTAGTGCAAGTATGTCTAACAATCATCGTTAAGTAATACTACCATGTTCCCAAACACATCGAGCAATATATAGGAAAAGATGAGTATGTAAAACCTCATGTGTATATATACACTCTTAACCTAATAAATCTCACTCTACCAATCCACCGTACGGGGGGAGGTCTATAAAGGACTCAATAGATCTGTCACATCTACGATCTACCTCACTACCCGACAACTGGGAATATTCACAGATAAGTAATGCATCTAGACACCATGTCTACATACAACCTACCACTCACCAAATGATTGAATAGATGAGCGCTATCTAACTGGTGCATGAATATAATAGCAACCTAACTATACTAGACATATTAAAGTAGACAATGAATAATGCAATCAAGAACATAATAATGAAGAATAATGTTGCTCGTAATAATCGTACAAACGCAGATATTACAATAAGAAAGAAGAGAACTAAAAAGAACTATATCAGACTCATCTCTTCTTGACAACTTCGAGAATCCAAGATCGATGAAGAACTCGACTTCCTCTACTCTAGATCTAACTAGGCTAAACTATGAACTAGAAGGCTACAAGGAACTAGGGCTTCTTGGCTTTGGATGACTTGATCACCAAATGACTTGAATGAATTAGGGGTTTCCTGGAGGGGGGGTCTAGCCCCTGTTTGTATAGCCTAGTGGGATGCACGATGACCGTTTGATCAAACTGGCTTTATGTAGGGTGAGATTGATCCTCAAAGGTGATGGAAGACGCTTCGCAAAAGATGACAGGTGGGCCCATAGGGGGTGCGGCCGGCCGTGACCCCACCTAGCGGCGGCTCTACCTCCCCCTTCGCTCCGGTGTCTTCGGATCCTTCTAGAGTTGTTTGGTATATTCTCGAAGTTGTGAATAATTCCATGATGTAGTTTTGTAGTTAAGCTCATTTTTTTTGTCAAGCTCGATTAGTCCCTAGAAATTAGTAAATCACCAAAACTCATAGAAATTGTTAGATAAAACCCTAGCCTTCTAGATATTGATGTGTTTCTCATGTCTTTTGATATATAAAAAGTTGACACTATCCACCGTCAACAGTGTGCTTAGTGTCTTTGCAAGAAATTTTTATAGGCTATTCACCCCCTCATCCATTTAGGACCTT
>JADLZL010001800.1:0-56459 GCA_015844335.1 Chrysopogon serrulatus
CCAGTTCCACATGAGAAGAAAGAAGAAGGAATTTTGTAATTCCTCCATATCCTTGTCTTAATTTTGAATTTCTTTAATTCCATTTCTTGACAGCATAAGCATCCACCTGTGGATATGTCCTCCAGGGAGAAAACATATGAACTCGTCGAGCATTCATTTCAAACTTCAGAATAGGTCCATTGTGGAGGGAGAGAAAAGTAATGACGAAGGAGACAAATCTGACAATGTCACCCTCTTCATTACCATTGCCTAAAAGCAAAATCATCTTCCCTGAACATCAACTCAGTCATTGAAGCCCATGTGTATCTCCATTTCCTTGACAAGAGACATGTTCTTACAGCTTCTTTTTATTGACAAACAACAGAGAATTTTTGTCTTTGATAACATCAGGTAGATGACTGATGATATCAACATTTGCAGCAGATTTATGTCTTTTTTCTTTTGGGAACCTCCCCGGTCCATTGAGCGTACTTCTATCGTGAGAACCTGCACTTGTGATGTGATAAAAACAACTCATAAATATCTAAATCTAACATATGAAGCATATTATCTATGACAATAGAAACAAATAAGACCCATATGGAATTACTGGTTCTTTAATTAGTTTGAGTTAAGCCCAAGGTTTTACATTGTAAAATCTGTGTCATCACTGAAGCATTGTTTTTGAGGCGTTGCTGTGTCCAGTGGTGCTAGGGGTATGCCTGGATGTCTAGGTGCCTTTTAGGCAACACCTAGGCGATATTCAGCCTGTCGCTGGATATCCTCATCCATTCCCTAAATTCATACCCATGTGATTTGGCTCGGGTATGGATAAATCTCCTGCTACCCGTTCAATTAAAGGGTAGGGTATGGATATTCCCATTTCTACCCTAATCTCATCTCCTTCCTTGGGCCCTTCCGTCCGCAAACACCGCTGTCCGCGGCGATTCCTTTGCGTCCCTCCGTCCGCAACTCCACATGCGCGTGGCTTCTGACACCAGCAGAGGTGGAAGCTGGCCATGGAACGGGCTGGAGTTTCATCGGTGCTGCCGCAAATATCCTCATCTCCTGGGCGGCGTTGTCACCCCTCCAGATGCCGTTGCTTCCCCACACTGCTCCGCCTGTCTGTGTGGCTGCAAGGTGCAAGAATCCTCCCGCCCCCTGCGTATTGATTCTAGTTTCCATCGCTTATTCAATTGATTTCGCAAGATTTCATGCAGATTCTACGTGCTTTCTGATGGTTTTGCAGAATGCAAATGTAACTTCTCGTGGTTCAGATGTTTGGGGTCATTACCCGTTGGGTATGGGGAATTACGGGGGAGGGTATAGAATGGGTATTTGACAAATGAATTTGGACATGGGTAAGCCCGGGTATGTCCATACCCTCCCCAATGACAGGTTGAGGCGATATGTCATAACAAAACCTTGCAGCATCCTGTGGCGCTAGGGCCTAGGGGTATGCCTGGATACCAGGGTGACGACTTAAAAACCATGACTGCGAGGTCCAGTAAAGCTTATCGGAGAGGCGGTAGAGCTTACAGCAGTCCATGGGCCGCCCAAGATCTTTGTTATGAGCCTAGGTTGTGCCAAACCCAATGTCAGCAGCTCAAGCCTCAGTTTGATCTAGATGTTTGATGCAAATACACCTGGTCTAAGCCCAAACTAACATGAGGTCACAAACTTTTTTTTATATGATGAATCTGTGTACACTCCATTATAGAAAAAAAATAATTTCTATTTGGGAAGAAAAAAAACTATACCAAGCTTAGAAACCAACAATGTAAACCTGAGCCAAAGTTCAAAAATTGCTTTTAGGTTTTATAAAAAAAAAAAAAAACATTACGCTTTTTAGGTTATAAGGTTAGGCTTGTCTGTGGCTGGATGCTCTATATCACAGAAGATTCCTGACACAGCAAGTTCTTTTAGGTACTAAACTAATGTGTATCCTTTTTAAAACTCGATACATATTTAAGTGCTGTTCGGTTAGTGCATTGTAGACACAAACATAAAGGGAAATGAATACCGCTGTCTGCTGCAATCTGAAGAAAGTAATCAAATACATGGATTGTTTGGTCCATGTAAGCTAACGTTGCTGACAACGTGATCCGTTTGTGGTAGGATGTGGGCAGTAAGGGCATTGTTTAGGGAGGGATCAGGTTACACCGTGAGTCGAATACAGCACAGCCAAAACCAAATTTAGTGGGCACCATTGTGAACCGTTTACAGTGCAAAATAGCCCAACCAAACAGCACCATAGTCAAACCTTATTAATTGAATACAAAAAATCACTATCCAAAATATATTTAATTAAAAGATGCATTAAATGGAAGAATCATAAAAAAAGAACTCATTGATATATATGAAGATACATATATGTTTGTATCTCTTATGCCAACACTTGTTAATTTAATAGAGAAAATTTGCAGAACTGGAAAACTGGTTTTAATTTTTTTTTTTCAAAGCAAATTTTAATTGGAATTATGTCTAAATATGAATGCACATTATAAAGTCAGAAAGAGAAGTAAAAAATTTATGTACATTGGCACAGGGCAGACCTATGCCTAAACCTGACAATGGTTTGGTTTAAGTCCATTTTTTGGTTTGGTTTTGTTTTTGGACCTATTAGTTTGGGATAAAACAAAAACGAGTTGGGCGGTTTGGTTTGGTTTGGGAGCTATTAAAGTGGAGATTTGGTTTGACGTTAATAATAGAGTTAATAATGAGTTTTTTATTCTATCTATTTATTTTTTTACTTTTTTTGATTATGGCTAAATATAAACAATAGTATGAGGTGCTAGTGAATTGGTGGGTTGAAAATGTATTTTAATGGGTTGAACATATAAGTGGTTTGGTTTGGTGTGGATGATTAAAGTCACGGTCTAGTTTGGTTTTGGATTTGATTTTTTAAATACACATGTTTTGGAAAGGTTTAGTTTGAATTTGGCCCACTTTCTTTTACCTATGCCTTACGAGTTAATTGACGTAGCGAGCGTAATGAGATGCGAACGAGAGGCCCAAGAGAATCGATAAGGACGGAAGACGACGGGTCCTTGCCTCCTAAGAGTTTGGGGCCCGGTCATGCGATTTGCCCTTGGCTGTTTCGCCTCTTTCTTCTTCCTTCGCCGCCAGGTATTAAGCGCCTAGAAGCCGTAAGGTGAGATCGGGCCTAATGGGCAGTGGCGACCGCAACTCCGGCGCGGGCATTGACGAGAACTCCGACTTCGTTGATGCTGATGCAGGAGATCCCGAACAGGAGGCGGAGGAAATCACGGTGGGCGTGGCGCCGCCGCCGCGCTCCTTGCCGGCGTTTCGAGGTGCCGGATAGGCTGTGGGGTTTTCCTCGTCGGTGCGCGACGGGCGGCGTATTTTTCTCGCGTTGTGGGTGGGCCGCCGAAGCGCGGCTATCAAAGCAAACCGGGTGCAAGCGCGAGTGGCCCGTGTGGTGGTCCATGGCCACTGGGCTGGAGCCGCTCGAAGAGACCTCGGCCCACAACGTATTTGGGCTAAGAGCAATTCCAGTGAACCTCCTAAATGTGCCCCTATTCTAATTTTTAGGAGCTCAGTAAAAAACAACTCCAAGTGGGCCTCCTATTTAGACTCCTATTTTAGGAGAACTCCTAAAATATAGTTTCAGGCCCCTAAGAATAGGAGGACCCTATCCCTCCCCCACAATAGGGGCTTGGGCTGGAGTTGAAAGCAAATTTAGGCCACTATTTTTTTGCAAGCCATCATACAAATGGAAAAACTAGGGCCTGTTGACGGTGGATAGCGTCAACTTTTATATATCGAAAGGCATGAAACATACATCAATATCTAGAAGGCTAGGGGTTTATCTAACAATTTCCATGAGTTTTGGTGATTTACCAATTTTCAGAGATTAATCCAGAAAACACCGAAAAAGGGGCATAACTACAAATCTACACCACGGAATTATCCGAAACTCGAGGGAATACATCAAATTACTCTAGAAGGATCCAGAAGACACCAGAGCAAAAGTGAGTATGAGCCACTTCCAGGTAGGGCCGCCCGGCCCCCCAATCGGGCCCGACCCCCCTATGAGGGGGACCTTCTCCCCCTTCGGAATGTTCCTCCACCGCCTTTGAGGATCAATCTCAGCCCTACGTGAAGTCGGTTTGATCAAGCGGCGTCGTGCATCCCAGGGCTATATAAAGCGGGCGGATCTCCCACGAAACATGCGATTCATTCAACAATTCATTCCATCTCGAGATATTTGGTGATCAAGTCATCTAGAGCTTTTAAGTTCTAGTTCCTCATAGCCTTCTAGTTTATAGTTTAGCCCGGTTAGATCTAGAGTAGAGGAAGTCAAATTCTTCATCGATCTTGGATTCCCAACGTTGTCAAGAAGAGAAGAGTTTGGTATAGTTCTTAAGCTTTTCTTTCTTATTGTAATATCTGCGATTGTACGATCATTACTAACAACATTATTCTTCATTATTATGTTCTTGATTGCATTATTCATTGTCTACTTTAATATACCTAGTATAGTTAGTTTGCTATTATATTCATACCTTTCGTTCGTATAGCGCTCATCTATTCAATTGCATGGTGAGTGGTAGGCAATATGTAGACGTGGTGTCTAGATGCTTTGCTTATCTGCAAGTATCCCCAGTCGTGCCGGGTAGTAAGATAGATCGTGGGTGTGACAGACCCATTGAGTCCTTTGTAGGCCTTCCGGTAGATTGGTAGAGTGGGATTGTCAGGTTAAGAGGAGGTTCCTGTACTCATCTTTTTCTGTACATTGCTCCGATGTGTTAGGGAACTATAGTAGTATATCTTAGTCATGATTGTTAGACATACTTGTACTAAATGAAGTAGCTTTGACTGTAGCTTGAATACTTAGGAGTTATTTGTCTATTACCTGATTAGACAAACGCCGACATGATTAGAGTGCTATGATGGGATTAGTATCATTAGGGGATGACTGATCATATTTATTATATTTATCATTTATCTATTGTTTATCTGTGACACCTTCCTGTTATTGAGGAGAGTTGATATTGGCTACATTTCTTATTCACTGTATATATAAGTGTTATCAATACTATAGAGTAGCTTCTTAGCAATGCCTTCCCAAGTGGTAGAATATAAATGACAACCCGGTAATACTCTAGGTAAAATGCTACAATAGTATAATTATAAATCCGCTTGAGAATCATTCTTAGTTTATATTTATCTTTATTTATTTCTGTCTAGTCACATAAAATGATAAGATTTAGTACCAGAGTTTATTCCTAGCTTTACAATTGGGGATGACAACCTAGTTTCATAGTTAGAAGTAAGGGTAGAGAGCCTAGTGGCCAGTTGCTAAAGGCAAGTTAATTAGTACCAATATTTCTAGTGTCATTGCGTGGGATAGAGATTTGGGTTTTTATTGCGTGACGTTAGAAATGCCAACGGGGCCCAATTTATATGTTGGCCTGGAATTGCTCTTATCGAGCCTAGTCATCCAAATCCACGCAAGCTTAGCTAGTACACCGATTTTATCACCACCAAATGGGTCCATATATTGGATTTTTTTATATATCTCCTACCTTTAGAGCAACTTTACTCTATATCCTTTGCAATCTAACAGTTTCTTTCATTGAATATTTAAATATAGCCATTACCTTTGAATTTCTTGATGGCCAAATACAGAGAACAAGAATGGCTCTCTAGCGTACACACAAAATGTAAAGTTGTTGGGAAAAAATAGAAATCAACTTTTATTGGACTCGAAATTATGATTTAGAGAGTGCTTTTAAAGTACTCTTGGAAATTTTCTTACTAGATCGCAAAAGCTATGCACTTGATAGAGAGAGTTTTAAAAATACCTTTTGAGATTCTCTTACTAGATCGCAAAAGCTATGCGCTTTATTTGTGGGCAACCTGCATGCGTCGTTGACGGATGGACTAAAGTGTAAGCGTAACCCATGTGTCCTTTCAGAGTAGAGACAACAACGAACATATACCCAACAGTACTACCAGAATGTCCACTTCTCCGCTATGCAGAACACATCTTATCTCCATCCCCGTCCTGTTGACCATCTCGATTGAAATTATAGGTACCTGACAGATATTGCATATACGATCTAAATATGCAAAATCATATAAAGAAACAGAAAAAAGAAGCAAAAGGAACATTTGGGATCCAAGCTTTCTTTAATCAAGGACCTTTCCTCTTCACGGGTGGAGGTGAAGTGGAGTATCCTTGGTTGTCTCGGTTTACTCTGGTGGCAGCAACTCAGACACATCTTTGGTGCTCCCTTGAGTTTGTGGGGCGAGTAGTGCTGCGCAGGGAGTTAAAAGGCTACACCAGTCATTTGCATAGGGAGTTCAAGCCGCCATGGATTCATTGATGAGGATCAAAGTCCTCTAGTGAGGAACTTATAACTAAGAGCAACTCAGCCAGTTCCCCTATCCTCTTTCCCTTCCAACATCCTAAATGGGACTGAGCAAACTGAATTCCAGGATAAGGCAAAGGCTACTATAGCAGATTGTGTACTTTATTACATAAACCCACATGTCAAATTCATCTCCTTTTATCTTCTCTCTTTCCTCTCCCCCCCCCACTAGCACACTTTGCACACTTTATGTCGGGATGGCGGTCGGCGTGATCTCAGAGGACAAGACCGGCGTGACACAAACCTTACTCGTAGCGACATGGCCACGTGTATGCCCGCGGTGGCACGACAACTACCCTCGCACGCCCATTTTGTGGCACTATGGCTGTAACAAACCTCTTGTGCTTATCGCATAATTAACAAACATCATTAACATTCTACATTTTTCTGCATTAACATTTTAATTTCAATTTTTATAAAACTTGTATATAAATTTCTACATTTTCTGGGCTGTATGATGCACCTTCAAACAGTCCGACACTTAAGCCTAGATTGTACACAAATTCATAGTTTCAAACTTTGCTGAATAGTACGCATGAATATAACAATGACGCATAGCCGGCATGTTCCCTCATAAGGTTTGCTAGAACACTGACATAAAGTGAGCTGTCCAACTCTTAGCTCTCTTGGCCTCACATGTCAGTACAATCGTCCCCATATGCATGAGTTGAGCCCTAACAAAGCACTCCCTCCATTTTTTCACACTCCCACTCTCTCTAGTGCTTCTCTTCCTCTCACTCTAGAACACGGGAATGAGTAGGATTTTTGAGGAGAGCGGCAATGCAAGGTGATGGCAATGGTGACCTAAAAGTCCACAAGACCTTGCTTTCTAGGGTAGAAAGCTCCCTCCCCTCTAGGAAAGGAGGAGGAGGTTTTAAGATGGAGCAAGGCCAAGGAGAAGAAGGAAGAACTATGCATCAGTCACCTCACCAAGAAGCCTTGCTGTATCTTCTTCACTTCTTTGGTAGGATCAATCATGGGAACAATCACTTAGAAAAACCTATAGACGAAGGCTAATGATTTAACACCTAGAGAGGTACCCGATGGAGATTTTGGTGAATGGATGCAATGTGACTCAATCCACCTAGCAAGATATGCTCTATAAAACCCTAGTAACACCCTCATTTAGGATTTGTAATAGCATGGTTTCTAGATGGTTCCAACTGTTGTGCCTCATAGTTCAAGCTCATGCAGATGGTCTAGGAATTAGCCTCTATTTGTGCAATTAATATTTATAATTTAGTCTATATTTAATAGTCCAAATTAGTGTCCAAACACCGATGTGACAGAAAAATAAAATTTAGTGCATGGGAACCAAACACTCTCTAAGTCTTATGGTTTCAGACACACTGTCCCTTATTAATGTGTGATCTTAGAGGGTGTTTGGATTCTTGGACTAAAGTTTATCACATCATATATCGAGATGCTAACTAGAATAACTAAATATGAGCTAATCATAAAACTAATTACATAGATTAAGGCTAGTTCGCGGATGAATCTATTGATGCTATTAATCCATCAATAGCATATGTTTACTGGATCATCACATTCTTAAATCATGCACTCCCTCCATATAGGAAAAAAAAGTTGTTTTGGATAAAATTTAAGCCAAACATTAGAAACAAAAATCACAAATAACTTTTAAGTTGTTGAGTTTAGAAATGTGAAAAGCATTCAAATAGATTTGTCTTGAAAAATACTCTCATAAAAATATAAATATATCACTTTGTGATGAGTTTTTTTTATAGAAATATAAAGTTAAAGTTATACTTTAGAGACCATATCATTTGTCTAAAATAATTTCTAAATCCTATCTGAAAAGGAGTACTATTTAGGTTCAATAAATTCATCTCGCCAATAACCTCAATCTATGTAATTAATTTTGTAATTAATCTATATTTAATACTCTTGATTAGTATAAACACTAGATAAACAAGGACTAAACCACCTTATTATCTACCAATTCACCCGGACACGCAATCAAACCGTGTTTTCTTTTATGTACTTTTGTGCAAGACTTTCTTCTTTTATATTTTGTGCAAGACTTGCAAGCTCCCAGAGCGGGTGTGGGTCAATTGCAGGGATAATGCAGAAGCATCGCTCCCTCGGCTGCCGAAATTGCACGGAAACTTCCCGTCATAGCTCAGAACCACTCGAAAACCCCGTCCTGCCAAAGGCCGCAGCCGTTGACTCCATCAGTCCTCACTCTGCTAGTCTCTCCTTGCTCCTTGGTCACCCAACAGCAAAAGGCCAACATCCGCGCGCTGCCGCGAATCTCCGACCGGCGAGATGGCGGAGGCGCTGACCGGCTGGCTGGTGTGCCCGATCATCAAGATCGTCATGGACAAGGCCAGATCCTGCGCCTCCGAGAGGATCAAGTGGCTGGGCGACGGCGTCCCCAAGGCGCTCAAGCGGATGGAGGACTTGCTGGACCGGCTCCGCCCCGAGGCGGCTGACGTCCAGCGGCGGGGCTCTCCGGACGGATGCGGGGACCTCCGTCCGTGGCTGCAGCAGCTCGTGGACGCCGTGTACGGGGCCCAGGACGTCCTCGATGACTTCGACGACTCCGTCCCGCCGCCTGAATCCTCCGTCGCCAGGTTCAGCAAGCGGATCTTGGGCACCGACGAGCGCGTCAACAGGCTCAACGATGTCGTCAAGAAGCTGGAAGACATCTTCGATGCCTCGTCGAAGCTGAGTAAGACGGCGGCGGCCACCGTGTCGGCGTCGGCGTCGGCGTCGCGCGAACAGAGCGGTCACCTGCCCCCGCTCGGCCGCTTCACGGCCTCGATGCGCAACCCCGAGGACGTGGTGTTTGGGCGCGACCGGGAGCTGCAAGATATGGTGTCCTGGCTCGTCGGCACAGGCGGCGACGCCCAGGCTGCCCCTGTCCCTATCGCGGCGATCATGGGACATGGTGGGATGGGGAAGACCACGCTGGCGCAGCTCCTGTCAGAGGATCGGGTGTGGACACCACCTTTGATGTCAAGATGTGGGTCCAGCCTGCCCCAACGGACGACGAGCTTCAGCTAGCCAAGAAAATCCTCGAGGCCGCCGACGTGGGCGTCGACGCCTTGGACAAGCTGACGAGTTTCGACCCGGTACTGAAGAAGATACAGGAGAAAATCTCGTCGCGCAAGTTTCTGCTGGTGATCGACGACGTCTGGAACAAGGAGAGCTTGAGTCGGCATGAATACAAAGAGATGTGGTCCAAGGTGCTGGCGCCCCTCATCAGCCATGGGAAAAGGGGGGAGCCGGATCGTGGTCACCACTCGCCAGAAGATCGTGGCGGATTTGCTGTCTGCAAGCAAGAAGGTCTGGTTGGATGACTTGCCGGCTGATGACATCTGGTCGCTGTTCAAGAGGTGTGCCTTCGGTGGCGAGGACATTGATAGTCAACCTGCACTACAGGACATTGGAAGGAAAATTGCACAAAAGCTAAGGGGTCGCCAATGGCCGCGAAGGCCGTTGGGCAGATGCTTCGAGGCGACCACAGTGTCTCCAACTGGAGGAAGGTGCTTGAGATGGACAGCTTTGACGATGTTTCCAAAACATTAGAGTTGTGCTACCAGAGTTTACCGGGCCACCTGCAACCATGCTTTGCAATCTGCAGCTTATTCCCCAAGAACTGGAGGTTCAAGCGCGATAAGCTGGTGAAGATTTGGATGGCCCTTGGTTTCATCCAGGTAACAGATGGGAAGACCCAGTTGGAGGATCTGGGAAGTGACTACTTCGATCAGCTTGTGGCCAGGTCCTTCTTCCATAGGCAAAAGGTGGGGCGTCGGAGGTACTATTACATCCACGACCTTATGCATGATTTGGCCGAAAAGGTTTCTCGGTTTGATTGTGTGAGAGTTGAAGATGCAAAGAAAGAGATCCCCAAGACGATTCGGCACCTATCTGTTGTGTCCAGTGATACCGTGGCGCAGCTCAAGAGCCGATGTCAGCTTAAAAGATTGCACACATTGCTGATTCTCAAGAACCCTTCCTCTCCGCTGGATCAACTGCCAGGAGATCTTTTCACAGAGCTGAAAGGCCTTCGAGTTCTTGGTTTGGAAGGCTGCAATATCATTCGTCTATCGGAGGGGATTGGGAACCTTAAGTACCTCAGATACCTGGCACTATGCAAATCAATCACCAAGCTTCCACGAGCACTGACAAAGCTCTATCGTCTTCAAACCTTTAGTAGTCCTAAGGGGTCTGGCCTTGAGGTCCCTGAAGCTATCGTGAACCTGACACGTCTACGACATTTGGACATGGATACATCCAAAATCACTGGCATTGGGAAACTGGTTCACCTGCAGGGATCTGTTAAGTTCCATGTTATTAAAAATGAAAAAGGCCATAGTTTAGAAGACTTGGATCGTATGAGTGGTCTTCGTAAAGAGCTTCATATCAAGAATCTTGATGTTGTAACAGATAAACAAGAAGCCTGCCAGGCTGGACTAAACAAGAAGGAGAATGTTAAGGTCCTGGAATTAGAATGGAACTCAACTGGTAAGATTGTGCCCTCTGTTGAGGCTGATGTCTTGGATGGTCTTGAACCCAACCAATACGTTAAAAAACTTACTATTAGAAGGTATCATGGTGCTAGATCGCCAAACTGGCTGAACACAAGCTTGAAAGTGAGTGACTTCTACTTTAAATACCTGCATTTGATCAACTGCAGAAAATGGGAGGTCCTGCCTCCTCTAGGGCAGCTTCCATGCCTCAAGGCTTTTTGCGTTTGAAAGAGATGTGTTCAGTGAAAAAAAATCAGCTGCCATGACTTTTATGGAACCAAATCAACTGCATTTCCATCTTTGGAGGAACTTGAATTTGATGATATGCCTCAGTGGGTTGAGTGGACCCAAGAAGAGAATAATGTTGATGTGCTACCTAAACTCCGTAAGTTGAAGCTTTTGAACTGTCCGAAGCTCATTAGGGTGCCCCAGCTCCCTCTATCCGTGAGGAAGGTCTCGGTAAAAAATACAGGATTTGTTTCACAGCTGAAACTATTCCCCATCTCCTCCTCGCCATCAAAAGCGTGCAAGTTTGCATTAGATACGTGTTCTACCACCATCCTTACAAATGGCTTAATGCACCAGCAACAAAAAGGAATCAATTGCTATTTTGACTCTGAGGAACTGTCAAGATGCAAAGTTTGAAGAGCTTCAGAAGCTGACTTCCTTGAAGAAGCTGCAAATATGTCATTCAAGCATTAATGATGAGCAGCTGGCCACTTGTTTGAGAGTTTTACATGTACTTACCTGGCTGGAGATATCTAACTGCAACAACATCACATGTCTTCCGCAGATGGAAAGTTCAGACTGCTTAACAAAATTTCATGAGCTACGCATTCAACAGTGTTCTGAATTTTTGCTCTCTGCACTCACTGCTAAGTTTTGTGGCTCTAGAAAGTATATTGATTGAAAATTGCTCGAAGATCACTGTAGGATCTTTCCCTACCAACTTCAACAGCAACAACTCTCTGAAAAAACTGAGCATAATGAATTGCATTGAATTGGAGTCGTTGCCAAGTGGTTTCCCATCTTCACTGCAAGTTCTTCATCTAATTGGGTGCAAACCAAATTTGATGAACCAACTACAACTCAAGGATGGACCAGAATGGGATAAAGTAGCTAGTATTCCCATAAAACAAATCCATTGATTAGAGACTTTTTATGAAGATCAAAAGGTACGTGATGTACTATTATGAGATTTTAGTTGTTTATTTTATCATTATATTAATTGATAATGTCATCCTATGAAATAATATTTGTAATCAATGAAACATACTCCCCTGCATTAGGCCACTTTACCACTGTCATAGTCAAACTACCCTAACTTAGGGCACCAACATTTACAACATCAAATTAGTGTCATTAATTCTCCATGAAATATGTCTTGATAATACATATATTTTCTGGTCAAAATTAGAAGATTTTGACTTAGAACAAAGCTAAAGTAACCTTTAATTTTGAACGGAACGGAGGGAGGGAGGGGCAGTTAGCCCTCGTTTGGATCATCTAATTGTTAGCTAACTATATATAACTAATAACTAATAGTTCACAGCTAATATTAGCTAGTTAACTATTAGCTGGCTAAACATTAGCTGAGTCTTATTCGGATCTAGGAGTTAAAGGGTGGTTGTATCGATGGTTTTGTCTTCACCTTTTAAAGGCTATTGGTACAGTACATGAATAGAGATTTGTGGGAGGACAGAAGTGTTTTTCCTCAATCTTTTAGCTCGGTTGGGGACATAACCCAGTTAACAATTAGTTGCCAAATTGGCTCGACCTGTTTGACTCCATCCCAACTAAATTTTAGCAGCTAAAGATTAGCTGGCCATGATCCAAACACCATCTTAGCCTTTTCTGGTCATGAATTGAGTATGCCTATTATAACACAGTAAATCAATGAGACATTGCACTGTACTTTCTGTATTTATGCTGAGATTATGCACCTTCCACCACAAAATTCTCTGATAAGTTCAATTCCATCACAAAGATGATGACAACTTTTATCTGAAATTCTATTTTGCAGGACAAAGGACACCGAAGGAAGCATAATTACCAACATCTTGTTCTGAGCTGGAATTGTTGTTAAGTCTATTGAAATGTACAGTACAATGTACTATGTGTGCTAATATGGGCATAAGTATCTTTTCATTTATGTTTTTGTCAAAGGTAGTGTTTTTACCTTAAGATATTTGAACTTTCATAGTGTTATTTGATGCAATGGCATTTCTTACCTCAAGTACCAAACCATACATCTAAACCATATCAACCATGTTATGACGAACTTCCCATCTTGGTAATTTGAACCTTGAAGTCCGGAGTTCTAAGTAAATAAGTATTCTAGAGTAATTTCCTTAGACGTGAACGATATTATCCTCAAGCAACTGTAAAGCAGAAATACCTGTACTAACACTGAAACAGGCATCAGACCCTAATTCCACTCTTCTGCAAGGCAGTGGGTGTTTATCGAACAGGAAATTAGCAGCCCTTTGTAGTTCTTCATTTGCTAAACGAGTCCTTGAGCATGCAATCAGGTCCCCCATATTTAAGGAACTGCTTGCTATCCACTATAAACCATGGAAAACTGAAACCCAATGCAGAAAATAACAAAATGAAATCCTGAACATGGTAGACCCCCAATGATTGATTAACCGGCTGTCCCTCCCTCTGGTTTTCTCCCACTCATCTTCGACTTTTTTTTTTTTCTCTCAGCCCTTTGCCGTGCGCTCCTGTGACCCTTTGCGGATTTGCGGTTCTCTCTCCCTCCCTCCCTACGGTTTTGTCTGATCGGCCAATCAAACAAACAACCAGTCAGTAGTTCTTCCGTAATCAACCATGCTCAGTACCTCCACTACGCAGATGGTTAGGTAACTGTCATTGTTATTTCCCTTTTTAGCTGTAGACAAATCTATACTTTACTTGAGACATAACTGCTTTATGCGATGCTCCCTTAACCACTAGCGGAGCACCATCCTTCATTGTATCTGAAGGGTTCCTGCATATGCCTGCCCAATTGTCCATAAACCCTGGATGCACAATTTGGTTGTACTGCATACATAATGAGCAAAGTAAGCTTTGTTCTTTTTAATGTCTAGGAAATAATTTCGACAATTTGTTTGGTTCCTGATCCTCCCACTAACCCATTTACAGGATGTGTTCAGACTATTTGTTTAAACTCTAAAGAAACGAGGTGAGCAGCTCTGTAGCCATACGATTCAAAGTGCCTACTTCAAATTGCCTAGACAAGAATACTCATCGGCAATGATTTAGCATACACTATTCTTGCATGCTTAGGAAGAAAAATACCATTGAGGCATTGACTCTGCATTTGATAATAGGAACAAACACATTGGGACTGGGACTAGCAAATCAAGTTGAAGTCATCCGAAATTCTGAAACCTCATTTTTTTTCTTTGTTGGTTTGCTTTTTCTTTCGAACTGATTTCCTTTGGGCCTAGAAATAATGGCTACTGCTTGGTCCACCCGAGCTCCCAACATCTGAACTTTTTTTTTTTTTTTTGAAAAGAACGGCAGGGAAGATCCCTACCTATATTTTTTTTTGCTTTTTATATATATATGAAAGAATAAAAGAATACGGGGGGGGCCCAACATCTGAACTTTCTTGCATCTTCATTAGATTATGCTAATAATGTGTGTTTCGTTTTGTTTTTTGTTGTGCTGCAGGGGTGAAGTTTCTGTGGCAACACTGAGCCTATTGCTAATTGCTGAAAACAGAACCTGCAACCAAGGAACTGTAGCAATCCAGCAATAGCACAAGAGGAGAACATACTTCTACTCGACGAAAACTTTAAACCAGAAAATCAAGGTTACTTAGCCGGAAGAAATAGAGCCTACTACTAGAAAGAAATGTATACGATGGAACCAATGTACCTTTTTCGCCACTCCTTCCTTGCAGTAGCATTTTGTGGTTTGCTCTATTTGAGCAATTCCAGGTTAACTTGCACTTGAACCACCACATAATTTCAGACTGTTTTATGTATTAATCTGGATAATTTGTTTTCTGAAGTTTAATAAATGGTTATATCATTACTCATTCCATATCACCACCGATCATATGGAGCATATCCATACTCCCTCCATATTCTTTTTTATAAGGCGTACACACATATCAAAATTCAAACTTTAAAATATTTGCTCAATAATTTAGTGAAACTTGACACTGTTAGATTTGTAATCAAATGTACTATCCAAATATCATAAGTTTATAAGTATAATATAAACAATATAAATATACAATAAATAAATAAATGGTCAATGGGTAATATTGTGTTTTGTCAAGCTGGGTCTTATAAAAGAAAACAAAGGTAGTATCACAGAATTATAAACATATGCTACTGCTTCCTTTACTTCTAGAGTAGAAGTGAAATTTTTTGCTATTGAGAAGACCCTGAGTTAAGAGTTCACACTTGAAAATAGATGCTACTTCTTCTATGTGCTGCTGCTACCAGCCTGTCTGAGCGAGAAGTGCATCGGAAATCACACTACAAATCAATCCAGTGGGCGGTATAACCAAGCAATGGTTACAATTTAAGAACACTACATGTGTAACCGAGCAATAGAAATGTTGAGTATATATGCATTGAATTCTTCTTTGTAAACTCTTCTTAAAATCCAAGCGAATACATATTATGCCTGTGCGTGCTTATAATTTGAATGGGAAAGGAACCTGTCATTACTGCTGAAAACTGAATCGCGGAATTTGACTCCTTCCTAATATTCACTAGCAAATCGTACTGAATTTAATTGGAATTAATTTTGTGCCTTGTCATAACAGATACAGTACTTAGCCTCATGTTTTTTAAGTGATTCTCTACTACATGGAACCTGAGTTGTCACACACCATTTAGAGACTTGACAAACACTCCCAATGGAGATAAATATTGATGCTCATATATATTAATGCTTAGGAATGTATAACATTAAGTATGTTTACTGTCTTTTCCAAATCAGGTATTCAAGTGGTCAAAGAGAATCCAATTCGCTTAGACAAGTCACCAATCCTAATGAACACAAAAGGCCATTAAGTATGTCTTACTGTCTTCATATCCAGCTATTGTCATATGATGAGAATTCCAGGGAATTTTTAATTCATGAGGGCATACAAGAATATCTTAAGTGCATCATAGGCAAAATATGTTAGAATACAAAGTCATAGGGAACATGGTTATTATGTTCTGAAATTGGTTGCTTTGATTTCAAGCACAAACTTGAATCATGTATTTCTGTTGTAATTGTGATTGCTTTATTAACGCTCATGTAATGACGATTGGCTACATATAGAATGTTGCAAGATCACACTCAACATCATTTTTTTAGTAATGGTACAACACACGTGCAAACTATAATTATCATGGTCTAATTTTCCCCCGTAGCGCCATACGGGTATAATCCTAGTCTTGTATGAAAAGGAACAATGGTGAACACCAGCACTTGACCAGTGAAAAACAAAATGGAATACCTTACAAATGGAAACAAAAAAAGTAAAAAGTAAAAGTAAAAAGAACTATACATTGGTTGTGGATAGGCAAAACAGCCAAACAGTCATGCAAAGTGTCAACCTAAGATCAGCAAACAAACCAACACAGAATCGTTTAAAGTTCTGAGGGATGTGAACAACCAGATTCTTGATCCACCAAATCAGAGTTATTCTGACACCAAATCACAGAAACAGTCTTAATCCAAATGGATTCTAGGGCTTGAAGGTGTCGAATTGCTCTTCCTCAGAAAAGAAAAAAAATTGCACTCCATGCTTGCTGCTGGGATTATTGTAAAGTTTGATTCTGAAAGTCATACGTTGGCTGTTTTATTACCAATCAGCCGTGCAGGTTAATCCTTCATGACAGTCTCTTCCACATCAATCAAGGCCTTAACTGACCTTACCACAGCATGTTTTGGGACGTTTAACTGTAACAGATTTGACAACACCTCCAGGATGATCATCATGGAATAACAGTATAGGTATATCACACACCTCAAGATGTTTAAGCCTGTATATACTCTTGGGAAGTTTGTTAGATATACTGCAGATAGCTAGGTAATGAAGATGAACCAACTGATTGATGCTTTCTGGTAATTCTGCAATATCAGATTCACTAAGATCCAGGACCCGCAAGTTCTTACATTTGGCCAGAAGTTTTCTAGGAAATGACCTGAGGATAATGACGGGCTTCTGAGGACCAACAATGTTCGCAGCCTTCCCAACCTGTATTTGCTCTTTAGCTGTGGTAAATAATCAGTTGAAACAGACAGGTGACGAACTGTTGGTGGAATCACAACAGGAATGCCCTCATTGATTTTCATACAATCATGAGCAGAGAAGTGCTGTGCCAAAATGTGCATTAGGTCATCCAGGAAGTAATATGTTTGCTGGTCTTTATTTGAAGTACCAAAGAAGGATCGTGATAGGAGATCATCAAAGCATTTTTGTCCTAACTCTTCCATCCCTTTCCCTTCTTCTGTTGGGGGTTGAATGAAGCCGAGAGCTATCCACATATTGACCAATTGAGAGCGATTAAACCTCCAAGTTGTTGGAAATATGCTGCAGTATGCAAAGCACCGCTGGAGGTGACCCGGCAAGTGTTTATAACTGAGTTGGAGGGAGGAGATAATGATATCATCACTAATCTCTGTGTTCATCAGTGTTCTCCATTTCCGTGTGCTCCTGCTGCCACTTACCATTTGCCCAATAGCTTTAGTAGCTAAAGGAGAGCCCTTCACCTTTGCAACAATAGCTCCAACAATCTCTTGCAGCTCAGGTGGAAAATCCATGGCTCCCTCCACCCAAAGCAACTTCCTTCAACAGCAACCGACAATCACTGCTTCTTAATCCATCAAGAGAAACCAAATAGCCCCGCATTGAGAACCTCAGCTACTAGCTTCATCCGAGTGGTCAACAAGATCTTGCTGCCACTTTTTGCAGATCTAAGTGGCGCCAACACTCTGTTCCACATGCTCCTATTCTCCTTTTCGGTTTTACCTTCATCAATCCAAACATCGTCAAGTACCAGGAGGAACCTCTTAGATGCAACAAGATTCTCAAGCTTCTCCTGCAAACTATCTAAACTGTCAAGACCATCATCACACGGTGTATCATCTGCACAACCAACGGACTGTAATATCTCCCTGGTGAGCTCGGCCTCATCTGACCTATCCCAGACGCAGACCCAGGCTCTCATATCAAACCGCGCTTCAATCCTCGCATCGTTGTACACGCACTGAGCAACCGTGGTCTTGCCCATGCCTCCATGGCCAACCACTGCAACAACCGGAGCAACCGAACGGCATGTTTCCTTGCAATCATCGACAAGCCTGGCGATTATGGAGTCGCACTCCTCCCCACGCCCGAACACCTTCCGCTCCGCGAGCACGGAGCCCGTCACCCGGTTCGGCGACCTTACTCCGTGCCCCGCCGCAGCGCTGCCTATACCCCTGCCAGGTCGCAGCCGCTCCGAGTCGTCGCGGGCGCGGTCGAGCCGCTCCGCCAGTCGCCTCAGCTTCCGTCCGCTGCAGCGGAGCGTGGCGTGCAGGCAGGCCGAGAGCGGGGGGCCGACCTGGCGCCGGCGGTGGAGCTCGTCCAGGACGTCCTCGGCGTCGGCCACCGCGTCCCTGAGCTCGATGAGCCAGGCGTGCAGGCCGGGCAGCTCGGGGTCGCCGGGCGCGAGCCACCTCCAGCGCTCGAGCTCGCGGGCCACGGGCTGGATCCGGAGGAGCGCCGCCGCGAGCGTGCCCAGGTCGCTCCGGGGCCCGGCGGCGGCGCGGGAGAGGGCGCCGGCCCGATCGGCGAGCGCCGCGACGTCCGGCGACACGGGCCACGGCGCGGGGGCAGGCATCGGCGCGGATTGGAGGAGTGGAGGCCGGGCCGTGACGGATCCCGTGGGTGGGTTTGCGCCGGTGAGGGGAGGGAGGGATTCTCATTGGGGAATGGGCGGATTCTCACTTGGTCGTCGTCGTCGTGTGGCTTTGGTTGACCACGCGCAGCTCCTGCTCTGGTCTTAACGTAACGTAAGACGTGGTAGAGACGTAGAGTAGAGTCGGCTCAACAACGTGGCTTGGGATTGGGAAAGCCGCGCGGGGCCGAGTCGAGCGCGTTCGCCGTTGGGATCAACGCACACCGTGTGAGCGAGAACATACTCCTCCCGTGTTACCGTGTACGTACTCTTTAGATTTTGTTAGGAACAAGTCAAATTTTTAGCTAGTCATGCTTGACAACCTTGTTCCTGAACTAAACGAGCTGTAAAGACAAAAAAAAAAAAGGGAAATGCAAATTTACAAGCGTGTACACCCTGAGACCGCGCCCGCACACCCTGGCCTCCACACACGCGCACTTACGGTGGCCGCTCGTCTTCAACCTTTACCTCTCCTTGCTCTCTCTCTCTCTCTCTCTCTCTCTCTCTCTCTCTCTCTCTGGCGATAGCGACCGGCGACGGTGAGCTCCTCCCAGCGGCAGGGCGATGGCCAGCGGCAGGTGCGACGGCGCCGGAGTTAGGGAAGAACTGTAGTGTGAGGATGACACGGCCGGCAAGTATGAGCCTTTACTTTGGAAATAAATACGTTGCCGGCAATATATTCTGTACTAGAGGAACGTCGTAGCTATATCACCTACCAGTAGCAAATTCATCAGTATTTTCAGCTCTGTTGATCTTTTGATTTACTGCGAGTGTGATTTCTACCGCACGTCATAGAAAAACTGTTTTAGAAGTTAAAGAGTACTACCATGTTGCTGCTCAGTATGGGTAGGAAAACACTTGAGCTAATATGATTATTTGTGCAATTCAAGTATAACCATATGCCTAACCCATTTTGTGTATGAGCTTCCATTCAAATAACCTTATTGGATCTTGAGCAATACTTTCTCACTTTCTCTTGAAATGATCTTGAGCAATACTCAAGCAAGCTAGCTGTACTCAAATAATGGCTGTACTACATCTACATGAAAGTGTGCTCATACGAATACCACATAATAATAACAAAAAATGCCCTTAACAATCATGTCTGTCATTTTTTTTCTTCTGGACACACTGTGGTACTACCTGATAAATCAATGGTCAGAGTCAAACCGTTTGACTGACTGCCGTGCACGCAGGACCAGGCTTTTGGACCAGCAAGTAGTTTCCATTCGGCAAAATGCTCCTTCACAAAACACTGACCTCTGCCTGCGAGATGCCTATGCAGCCAGGTGCAGGGGACAATGCAAGAATCTTACCGTCAGCTGCCAAATATCTGGAACTACCTACGACAACGTACATGTGAAATGGCTTTATCAAAGAGCCAGATTTATAATGGCAGTGAAACCCCATGACACAAGGGTAACAAACTTACAAGTAACAACTACCTCGTCCCAAATCGGTTACATGAAAATTACCCTTTATAGCTACCATCATCTCCAAAGGGTGGGTAACAACCAAGCTACAACAACTATACAGATGCAAAATCCTGCTACTAATTGGTACATACATCTTATAAGCCATCTTACTTACTTCATCCTTACTAACTAACTCCCTTGGAGGAAAAAAAGAAGACATTCAGTCTTGTTTTGTCTTCTGCGACATATGATTTTGCAATTACTTGGCAACAATGAGTTCGTCAAGGGTCACACTGTCATCCTCTGTGCTAAGAGGTGGCAGCACCAGGTCATCATCGGCAGTGAAATGGTACCTTTCCCCAATGGCTCTAACAAGCTGGTAAACCTCAAACATGGTTGGTCTCTCCTTCGGGGTGGAGAGCGTGCAGGAACATGCAACTTTCAGGAACTGCATCAGCTCACCATCAGCATCCTTCCCTACCAGTGACTTATCAATAGCATCTTGGAGAAGTGCATTGTTGGACAGATAATTGATCCATTCCACTAGGCTCCCTCTGAAATTCTCGGGGGCCGAGGAAACTTGGGTAGGCTTCTCGCCGGTGACAAGCTCAAGGAGAACAACGCCAAAGCTGTAGACATCGCCCTTCGGGCGTGGCCATCAGGGTACGAGCATACTCCGGTGCCACGTAACCAAGGTCTCCGAATTCCCCGTTGACAAAGGTGCTGAGATGTGTGTCTATTGGGTTCATGAGCCTAGCAAGACCGAAGTCCGATATCTTTGGTTCATAATCCTCATCCAAGAGGATGCATTTGGAGCTGATGTTGCGGTGAAGAACTCGAGGATTGCAGGTATGGTGGAGATACGCAAGCCCTTTTGCTGCACCAATGCCAATTCGTAACCTCAATGGCCAATCCATCTTAGTACCATCCTCTTGATTTAACTGATCATAGAGTGAGCCCTTGGGCATGTGCTTGTACACCAGCAACTTCTCCTTCTTGGCAATGCAGAATCCCAAGAGTGGAACCAAGTTCCGGTGCCTCACTTGGCCAAGTGTCTTCATCTCCGATGTGAACTGTGATTCAGAATGTTGCGAGTCTTGTAGCCTTTTCACAGCTAGGAAGGAACCGTCAGGTAGCACTGCCTTGTACATAGTTCCTGTCCTCCCAGTACCAATGATGTTCTCTCTGCTGAATTGGTTTGTGGCTTTCATGAGATCACTTAGCTTCATCTTTGAAACTGGATTCTCAAACATTGATACCTGGATAATAGAAATAATCATGTCAGTGTCTCTGATTACTTTTTGTGTGAAAGGTTACTTGAAATTGCATTCATGCCTATGTGCCAAATAAAAAAAAAAAAGAAAATGATAATTTAATGACTTGCCTTGATAGTTTTTGTTCCTTTGATACTCTTTGCCCACTTATTATCATCCTCATCCTTTGCCTTCTTCTTGGCTGGTAACCTCCGCAGACAAAAAGAACACAACTATTGCACCAATAATGACGACAACTACCACTCCAACAACAGCCCCGATGATTGCTGCGGTGCTCTTGCTCTTTGCTGAAGCTTGGCAGTCACCTAATGGAGGCCCACACAGTCCTTCATTACCAGCAAAGTTTGATGCCGAGAAGTTCCGTAGAGAACCAGGAATAGTCCCTGATAGTCGGTTGTCAGCAACATTGAACGTTGTTAACCGAGCAAGGGCGCTGAACTGCCCTGGGATTTCACCACTCAATTGGTTATGCTGAAGATTAAGGGTGTTTAGGTATGTAAGGTTATAAATAAGTACTGGAATTGGTCCTGAGAAACCATTATAGGAGAGGTCCAGAGATGTCAAAAATGGCACTTGCTGCTCGATGTCTGAAGGGATGGGGCCTGAAAAGCCGTTACTTGAAAGATCCAGCCCAGTCATACTGGTACAATTCTTAAGACCTTTCGGGAATGGACCCTGAAGACCAAGGTTGCTGAGGCGCAATGTAAGAACTCGATTCTCATCTGGGTGCCAGCACTCCACACCAGTAAATTTGCATATGAAACCCACAGTGCTATTATCAAAAATCCATGAGGATTTGAGTATACCATTAGGATCAATCACCGATTTCTGAACGTCTCTCAAGCATTGGACATCAAGCTCAGAACTGAAACAACTGGTACTTAATAGCAACAGAGCAAGAGCACCTAGGCTTAGAGCAAAATGATCTGTCATCGAGCACTTTGGCAGACTAATCCAACTTCTCCACACTTCTCGATTCAAGCTTCACCTACAAAAAATCAAATTCGAACGCACAGAATTAGAGACGCTGGACTTCCAAAAAATTAAAATAAACAAGAGAGACATATACTAATTGGTAAATGGTGACAGCAACCATATGTGGACCTGAAAGTCGCTATGCAACTCCTCTCTTCCACTACCTAAAATGCAAAATTCGATTCAAACGTGATATCGACAACGTCAAATAATGCGAACCACACACAGGCAACGTCAGTTAAAGAACCGATCCCCACTAGAGACAATCCAATAACAGGAGTTGGCAACTTTTGTTAAGGTTTTTGCAACAAAGAATAAGTGCGGCCGGGCCGGATGCATGGAAAGTAACCAAAAAACAAGAAGGCAGATCATGAACAAATCCTCGATTCTATGTATTATAAAAAACGATCAAAGCTTCCTAATTAGTCTCTCGATGATCTCTCATGCACAACATAAACGGCTCCAACCGCAAAAAAGGGGCACAACTTTTCAGAAGAAAAAAAAACTGAGGAAAAAGATCTCCCGAAAGCGGGCACCATAATCAGAGCATATGCTCCTCCGTCTTTCTCTCTGATTTCACACGACGGGTCGTTCTTTAAAAAAAAAAAAAAAGCTTTTGATTGTCGCAAACCCTTCCTCCTGACTCCTGAGGACACAAGCCCGCTAGAACGAACACCATGCACAGGGTTCCTCTCCCAATTTCCAGCACAGTACTTCGCGAAACACAAAATCGAGCGCTTTCCTTGCCACGACCGACAGGTCCTCGCGAATTTTAGAATCCTCGTCCAGACCAGAGCATGCAAGATCGTACCGGACCGGACCATGGCAAATTTTGCAAGAAAGATAATAATTGAACCTCAAGAACAGGTAGTGCGAACAAAAAGATGAGAGGACGAGAGTGAGGGAGGGATGGGTTCGAATCCATGGTTGCTCACCGAGAGCTGCTTCCCACGCCCTGGAGGGAACCCGTAGCCGGGCGGACCAGGGGAGGGAGCGCCGGCGCCCGGCGGTGTGACGACGAAGCTGCAGGTTCAGGGAGGGGAGAGGACTCGGAGTCTCGGAGTCGGAGGGAGGACTAGAGCGAAGCGAGCAGGCAGGCAGGCAGGCAGGGCCGGTGTGGAATTAGAAAGCGAGACGAGAGTTTTCAAAGCGTGTGGGGGCCCAGCGGGGCCCGCGAGAGCGGGTGGTGTGCTGAGTGAGGCCGGGACGCGGAAACCCAAGGACTTTCCAGTCAACTCTCCCAGTCCACCCGCCCGCCTGCTCTGCGTGCGCCCTTCGCTTTTCTTTTCTCTCTTCTGGACGATCGGACGGACTAGGATGGGGCAAGCTGGCAGCGGATTGGATACGACGTTGTAGCAATTTCACCTCCTATAAATTATTTATATAAAATAATAATAAAGGGATTTGCTGATGATCGGACGTCTCAGATTAGGCATTCCATCCGGCGATGAATCTAGGCCATTGGATGGAGATCGGACGGCTGTCCAGCTTTTTTCCTTCCTTCGTCCGTTTCTTCCACCGCTCGCTCGACAGCGCCGCCACCCACCGGCCCGCGCGGGCTGTAGGGCTCAACCGGAGCTCC
Organism: Chrysopogon serrulatus; assembly: GCA_015844335.1. NCBI lineage: Eukaryota > Viridiplantae > Streptophyta > Magnoliopsida > Poales > Poaceae > Chrysopogon > Chrysopogon serrulatus. Next base: position 24,030 of record JADLZL010001800.1, read on the forward strand.
GGCCAAGCACTACCGCGTCGCACCAACGACAACCTCCCTCTTCCTCTCCCTTCCGCTGCCGTCGGCTCCAACTCCGTTGAGCAGTTCGGCGTCCCCCGTCCCGACCTAACCCAACCACCTCTACCACCATCAGGGCCTTTAAACTGCCCTCCACCATCCCCATCCCTGGCTGGACTACCTCCTTAGCCCTTCTTTTTTTCTAAGGCTTGGAGTTAGAAGCGAGAGAGGTGACCTTGCCAGAACCCTAGATCTAGGAGGAGGAGGAGGGGGGCGTACCTGTATTTGTCGTCGCCGGAGGGAAGGGAAGGAGGAGGCATAAGTGTCGGGAGGTGCTCGGTGCAGGTGGGGGCAAGGTCGCTCGGAGGTGCTCGGTCTTTGGTGAGAGGAAGTGTCCCAGGAGGTGGAGAGAGCAGAGGAAGGAGCAGCGGCGCTTGGGGAGAGGAGGAGTCGTGTGGTCGCTTGAATGTCTTGCTGGGTTCCGGGCACCTGGTTTATAGAAGGCGTGACTAATAAATGATGGTAAGATAAATAGGAAATTCAAGTATCCATACTTAGATGCTCATAATGACTTCACTAGTTAGTCTCTATATTGTGTTTCTCAAGAAGGCATGATAAAATTATTTTGTCTGTTTTAGGAAAAGGATTATTTCGATCTCTAGGCCCCGTTCCTCGTAATTGAATTTAGTTTATTTTAATAATTATAATTTAGACACATACTCCACATTTGTATATTACTAAGCTAATATGGTTGTATGTATATTATATTGTATATTATTGTTGGCCATATCAGAGAGACTTATTTGTTGCATTCCTACCTTAGTGGAGCGAGTTAAAAAGCGTATTATAAGGTGTGAAATACAAATATAGTATGGTGATCTACAGAATTAATTTTCATCTCCTACCCTATAAATTTGAGACAGACTTACCTGTGAATTTTCAAAAATGATAGAATATTAAATTCGAAGCCAAATAGCCTAGTTTATTAAGTTTTTCTCTAGATAAAAGGATCCAAACAACCCTAAGAGTTTGGCATATAACCCATCCTTATTACAGTTGAAGCCTCATGTTGTTTTTTAACTCTCAAAAATTTGAAAGGGGTGATTAGCCAAATGCTAAGCCTCTTAAACGACAACCATCTAGCTTGGTGAATGTTTTCATAGCCACAATCTCCATCACACGTCATTCCCACTTGAAAAATGGCATATTATTCTTCTTCTGTAGGACATATAAGAAAGGTGTCCAATAAGTTGTCCTGAAATAATTATTTATTAAAAAGGTTGTTCTGAAAACAACCTGGGAATAATAGTATTTTTTTTTACAAAAAATTCTAACATTTCTAGATAGCCAAATAGACTAAATATTGCACCTGTTCCCACACAAACCAGAGAGTGCAAGTGTTGGTCTACTTGTACATCCCACACCCCAAAATAGGTCAGATACATCTTTATGGTTTGAGATTAAATACCATTTGGCAGACTCCAAATAAATCTAGTAACATAACAATCAAAGAATAAATAATGCTGAATAATTTTCCTATTGTGTCAAAAACATCTACCGTGACCTTTCCAACTTCTTTTTAGTAAGTTATCTTTGGTTAAATTATCCCTTTTTATCAATAACCAGATAAATATCTTGATTTTAAGTGGTAATTCTAGCTTCTACAGAAACATGTTTAAAGGCATGGTAATAACAACCGTAATACGTTTTTTTTAATTGGTTTCCATGTCTAGCAGATGTTTCCGTCGTATATTTTCCCATTGGAGCCTTGATTTCTTTTCCTAAAGTAACTAGAAACACTGGCGAACTAATTTTTAGAAGAGGAGGAAGGGCCGATTGCAATTGTGCAAAGAAACTGGACGCGCCGTGTAAACGGTAGTAAGTGGCTCTTTTGTCCCCACGGGCACGGGGATGAGCTCACCGTTGCAGGTGCCATGGCATCACAGTTTCACTTGAAACTTGAAAGTTGTTGTGAAGCCGGCATGGGCCCATGGTAGCCGGCAGGACGACGTGAGTTGAATTGAACGGGTCAAGTCTAGCCTGCTATCGGGTCGGTCTCTGACGTCCATGTCCATCCGTGGAAGACTGAGATCACACCTTGGAAAACAGAACGCTTGGGTTCACATGAACACGCAGTCATATAGATCTTCCGTTTACATCTTGTTAGGATTTAAACGGGTCCGAAAGGGAAATTCGAGAATCTTGATGGTGCCAACTGATTTCTCGGGTCAAGACAGCAGCTACGAAAATGGAGGCCACAGTTCTTTGTCTCTTTATTTATTTATATATATCGAACTCAATGGAGTAGATTTTCTACGGCTTTTAATCTAGCCTTTTGGTAATGGTCGAGGTAGCTTTGATCGTTGTTAGATTTCTTTGGAGCAAATCTTCAAACACTAACCCGTGTCTGGAGTTCCCTTTTGCTGCTTGGTCAGGTAAGATTAGACTAGCCCGATGGGGCCACGCACCACTGGAAGAAAATAGGGCAAGTCCATAGAGAAGAGGAACCTCCGTTGTAGGTGGTCAAGCGCTATTTGTTCACACCTGATGAGCTGACACTATGGTTAAAGTGGAGCGCTGGATTGCTCCAATGTGTCGCCAGCTTCTCAAATCCCAAGCCCAGTCCCTAATACTATACGGGTTTGATTGGTTGTTTATATTGTATTAGCCTTAGTTTGGGATTAGATCTTATGCAACATAATCTAAGTAGTCAACGCAAATGTATGTAGATGTTTAGTTGTTCTGTGCAGGTTAACCACATTTTTAATAAAATTGTGTTAGTATAAATTATATTTTACATGTAATTATTTCTATGTTAGGCTGGGCACATTCTAGCCAAAGACCGAATACCTAACCGAACCGAAATATCGGTTGTTCGGTTTAGATTTGTTTCTTTAAATTTTTGTGAATACATTTTTAGGTAACGGCTTCGGTTTCTATGGCAAATGGAACCGAGAACCAAAAATACTGGTACTTTCTACATTTCTCCCTCCCTCCGCGCTCCTAGGCTCCTACAGCGCAAAGGCCACCTTGATAGTCCATTTAGTGCATAGCCAAGCACCTCTACCCGCCCACCTAGCACTCGTACCTAGGCTGCCCTAATGCCTAGCCCTGGAGCCCAATAGTACCTATCCTTGATTCTCCCAAACCCTTGAGTAGGGTGCGGGCTGGCTTAGTGACACAAAGGCGAGTAGTGCCAACGGCTTAGCGGTAACTCGAAAGTGCGAGCAACCAACTACCAAGCAGGTGCGGCGGGCGATGACAATGCGAGTAGCCAAGCAAGATGGTGGCAGTGCGGCGAAGGAAACTAGTTGCGTCAAGCGAGAAAAAAAGAACAGTCTTGGGGGTGGTGCCACCCAGCCAGCCACGAAAGGGGGCAAGCGGGAGGCGGCGTGGTGCTTTGAGCAGGATGACCACACAATCATGGAGATGGAGATTCAAGTGCTTGTGCTTCTTTCAAAGAATTGATTTTTTTTTTTTTTTTTTTTTGCTGTTTTAACTAAAAAACGAACTAAGAGCATCTTCAAGAGCCTTTCTAAATTTCACTGTCTAAATCATTATTTGAAAAACCATTTGTATACACACTCTAGAAAGTCATTCTCGTCTTCTATTTTTGGCTAGCAAAAAATACGGAATTGAAGATGACTACATTTAGATAACCATTTAGACAAGCTGTTGGTGGGTAATTTTTTACCAAAATTTCTATTTCTAACATTTAGAAATATCCTGTATGGAGGAAGTACCTAAGAATCTTAAATCCGTGGTCTCCACTGTTTGGCTTGCTCCAATTTATTGCCAAGACACAAGAAAAGAAAAGCAATGGGCTGCACGAGTTGGGCCGATCTCACATTCCAACGGGCCTACACCTCCACCAGAGCCCATCATATTTCGGACGAAGGGCCCAACTGGCAGAGCCCATTGTTCTTCAAGTGCCGTCTCCACTGGTTAGTGTCGTCCCATTTCCCCGAAACCACTCGCAGGCTCGCAGCAGCAATCCCTCGCTCCCCGCCGCCACCCGCCGTCTTCGGAGTTCGCCCAAGGAAGCGCCATGCCGCCGCCGCCGCCGCTGGTGGATCATCTCGTGGAGGAGGTGCTCCTCCGCTTCCCGCCGAAGGAGCCCGCGGCGCTCGTCCGCGCCGCGCTCGTCTGCAGGCGGTGGCGCCGCCTCGTCTCCGGCCCCGGCTTCCGCCGCCGCTTCGGCGAGTTCCACCGCACCCCGCCGATGCTGGGTATGTTCTGCAACCAAGAGCAAATCCGCGTGTCTCGCTTTGTGCCCACGACAGCCTTCCGCCCGCATCGTGCCGGGCGTGGCCACAGGATCGCGGTGGATGCCCGCCACGGCCGTGTCCTCCTCCGTGGGAAAGGCATGGCCCTCGGCAGTGCCCTCCGCCGTGGGAAAGACATGGCCCTCACCGTCTGGGACCCCATCACGGACGACAAGTGGAAGGTGCCCTTACCGCCGCAGTGCGCGGGGGTGGTGACAAACTGCACCGCGGCGGTTCTCTGCTCTGCTGCTGGCACCGGCGGCTGCGATCACCTTGATTGCCACCGTCAACCCTTCACCGTGGTTTTTGTGGCCTGCGTTCGCATGGGTCCTGAAGCAGTGCTGACCTCTATCTACACCTACACATCTAATGCTGCTGCCTGGAGTGAGCCAACCTGCGGTCAGCAACCTCTGTACTTTGTCAATCCCTGGGTAAGGAGTGCGCTTGTGGGGAATACACTCTATTTTGGGCATATGTTAAAAAGCAGCTTAGCTCTCAAATACAATATGCAATTGCGTCAAATGTCGTGGATTCAGCTACCATCTCCATGGCCTTATCGTAGTTTGGGTGTTCTCACAACAACAGAGGATGGTGGACTGAGGTTCGCTATTGAACGTGAGTGCAAACTCCACATTTGGTCGACGAAGGATGCTGATGAAGTAGATACTAGATGGGAACAAAACAGAGTCATTGAGCTTAACACGCTGCTCCCTGCTGATACCGACTTAACCAAACTAAATGTGGTTGGCTCCACGGATGGTCTCGGTACCATTTTCATGAGCGTGGATAATGCGGCCTACGCAATTGATCTGAAGAAATTGAAGGTAAAGAAGGTTTATGAGGGCACAATCGAGACCAATATTATTCCCTACCTGAGCTTCTACACCCCAGGTACATGTTTGCTTAGTTTTTTTATAATGTTCATGGTTCAATAGGCTCCTTGATATTGTATTTCTTAAAGTGCAATGTTATGGGCGACCTTTGAAACTAATCAGCTATGCCTTTGAATTTACTGAGTGTTAAAAATTAATTACTTGGGTGGGCTTCTACACTTCAGAATTCAGATGCCTTCTGTGTATCTCTAATCATGCTCATCTGTAGCCCTCATGTGTCAATCGATGGTGATATGTGTGGTGAACTGGTGATATATGCGCTATACTTAGGGATGCAGTTATCTTATTGTGTTTGTGCAAGTATTGATGCTGACTATTGTTGGTGTGAGTAATGAAGTAATGTTATTTTGTTGGCAAGCACTAAGGGTTCATCTAGGGAAAATTTGAGTCCTCAATCAGCTGATGTTGTTCTCAAAATTTGTAAATTTCTGTAGCACTGGAAGGAGAGCGTTCATGTGAAGGAACAAGTGCTGGTGGCTCAAGTGCATGAAAAGCTTAAGGTGCTCATGTGAGGTTATCAAGCAAGTAGCACGAGGTCTATGGTGGGATAGCACTTTTTTTGCATCAGGGAGATTGGTGCTGGCCCTGGGCTTTTGTGTTTTTCATGTAGTAGTTTATCTTGAACCTCTTAGCTTTATCGTTGGTTCTATCAGGCTTGTATGTATGCTGTTAATCTCTGTATTGTCTGACTTGATCTGGACTCTATGTTCTAGAATTCCTGCTTGTGATGAAATCCTGACTCAATATGTTCCATGTTGTTCCTACATAAATTTATGATTTATTTATTTACTTATTTACTCAATATGAAATCCTGCCTGTATTCCAGCGTGGAAAAGGCCTCTGTTTCAGTGAACGAGACTAGCATCTGGGTTAAATAAATTGAAGAGATCCTGTAGAAGTAAATCTTTGGTTCAGTTTGTGTGTGGGCTCTAAAAGATTATGCCTCATCGAATACCTTGGACCAAGAGGAATTAGCAGCGTGATTAGATTAGATTTCGTAGTTGAACTCTAACTTTTTGCTTCATTCGAACCCGATCGGAACTGCTGAAATGAAGCAACACGTCACTGGTTATCTGCTTGTTTTATAATATATATCCGCATCATTTTGGTAGATCGATGATGATGAAAAATCCACGATTACACGATTATAAACTTTATTCTTTTTTCAACAGAATTATGAACGAGCTGTGGGCAGATAAGCTAGCTGGGCCGATCTCACCAGTTTGGAGATGGGCCTGCCGATGCCCTTGGGATTCGGATGTCAGGCCCACCTGGAAGTGATGATTGACGAACGCTTCTTCCCCTGTCATGTGCAAGTGGCAAGGTAGCATGCCCAAGTTTGGTGTTATCCCTTGCGACTATATCTTGCCATGCAGCCTGCGGGCTTGTGGCTCGGCCCGTGTCCGATATTTTGGCCTGACACGAGCATGGCCCGACCGGTGGACACCGTGCTGTCTTGGCCCGGCACGAGGGACGGGGCGTGCCTAGGCCGCATCCCCGGCGCCGCGCGCGGGCGGGCATGGCCTAGTCGTGGGGCGCGGCCCGGTGCGCATAACGGCCATTTTGGCCTAGCAACAGCCCACGACGGCCACCGGCGTATATATGTGGAACGGCTGCCTGTGCAGCCCCACCCTAACCCTAATCATTTCCTCCTCCCAGCCGCCGCTTACTCTTGCCTCTCGCTCTCTCAGCCACGTCGAGTCACCTTGCTTAGACGCCTACCAGATCCCGCTCCAATGACCTCACCGCCACTCCGGTGACCTCGTCGGCTCGCCACCGCTCCTCCAAGGCTCCAACCCTCCTTTCTCCTCCCTCCTTGGCTCATCTCCATTCATCTCTTTCCTCTGTCCTCTCGATCTCAGTGAACCATGTGAGTTTGTGTTCTTGCTCAGTCCCTCCACCGTTCGCCGTCGTATCTAATCGGTGCCTGTCGTCTCTTCTGCCCTCTCCCTATCTGGTTCTAGGCTCCGGTGGCGCAGGTGAGACTCTAACCCTAACCCTAAATCTATCATCTTCTGATCCCTCTCAATATCTCTATATCTTTCTCTCGCTCTCTCTTTCTTTTGCACAGGTCGGTGCCTGATGCTTTTCTTCCTCCTCTGGAGTAGACATGGCATGACACCCCCGTCCACCGTCGAGGAACGGTTCTGGAGTTGGAGTTCGCCTGTCCGCGTCCGGTCGGTCCGCTGTCAATCTCGCCATGCACGGAGAGGGGACGGATCGGGATCCCCTCCATGTCGTCGGCGATGAGGACCGCGTGGATGATGACGATTAGAACTTGAGGATGACGGCGACATCCGTGATGATGCAAGCTAGCTTGTTCGGTGTCGATCTCGGTGGCGACAATGTCGGTTGATGCCAAAGGTGGAGTGGCTGCCTCGACCGATACTCATGGTACCTCATCTATTGGTAAGAAACTAAGAATAAATCTGTTGTTTGGGATGCTTTCATTGAGATCAAGAAAAATAAAATACGAATCAACGCCATCGTAGAATTGTGTTCTAAGAGGTATTACGCTAGATCTTATGCGCTTGGTGGTCATTTGATTAGACACTTGAAGACTTGTAAAAAGAAATATAAAAATGATCATATGGTCCAATCTAAGATTTGCTTTGAATCTTGATGGTTTGCATAATTGGGTGTATGATCCTGCTCTTGCTCGTATTGAGTTATCTCGGGTGATTGCTAGGTTGGACCTTCTATTAGGCATTGGTGAGACACAGGCCTAGGAATATTACATTAAACGTGCTCATAACCCTAGATTTCAAAAGATTTCTAGGCAGACCACTACTAGAGACATGGATAAATTGTTTGCTGAACAACATGCTTTGCTTAAGAATTCTTTGTTGCCTGTTTGTTCATCTATTTCGTTGACATCGACATTTGGTGCGGTAATGCAAAAGAGCACTATATTTCTATTGTTGCTCATTATATTAGTGCTAATTAGGAGTTGCATAAAAAGGTTATTGGTCTTAGGCTTATGGATTGCTCATATTACGGTGAAAACATTGCCGACAAGATTCTTTGGTGTGGTTGAGGAGTTTGGTTTGATTGATAAAATCTTTGCTATCGCTCTAGATAATGCTTACGCTAATTCTAAAGCCTTTGATGCTTTACAAGCTGTCTTCTTTGGTTATTTGGGTTCTTATCGCACCTGCACGGATGATCCTAGAAAGGTTAAGTATTTGCTTGTGCATTAGCGTTGTGCCTATCATATCATTAATCGATTATCAAATCTAGGTTGAAGATTTTGAAACCTTATCTTAAAGATTTTAAAACTGCAATAAACTTTTTAAATTCATCTAATCTAAGAATTGCATCGTTCTTTGATTCTTTGTAAGGCTAGAGCGCTTAGACCTAGAAAGTTTGGATTGGATATGGATGTTAGATGGAATTCCACCTATTTAATGTTTAAACATTTGCTGCCATATAAGGATTTTTTTTTTTCTATGTGGGTTAACTCTAATTATGGGAAAAATTGTTGAATCCTAAGCATTGGTATCTTTGTTGAGCGATAATGGTGTTCCTAGAGCTATTTTATGATTGTCTTGTTATATTGTGCGGTGTTTATTATCCCACAGCTCCACTTGTTTTGCACCATATTCTTGACATTGCTAAACATTTGTAAAAAGCTAAAAGAGATATGAATTTTAGACCAATTGCATATCCTATAAAGCTTAAATTTCTTAAATATTGGCATGATATTCCACTGCTTTATTCTTTTGTATTCATTCTTGATCCTAGAGCTAAGACGAAAGGTTTCTTTAATGTGCTTGAGCTACTTGGTGTTGCCACTTGTTCCTCTTATAGTTTATACTATGCTGATGTGAAAGATGAATTATACAAGTTGTTTAACAAATATGAAGAAACTTGGTGGTGCAGCTAGGTCTCAAAGGGCTTCATAGCCTTCAACTTAAACGGTAAGAGAAAGCGGGCATAGGGAAGGATCTTTGGAGGTCCTGGTGCATCCCATGCCTGTTCCCCTCATCTTCTTACGCTCCATCTAGATCCGGTGTCGGTGAGCTCTCGGCTTACTTGGACAGTGACACTTTGTCACTTGTTACGATGAATCCTTTGACATTACGCTGCGGTGGCATGGCCACAAGCAAACCTATCTAATTCTATCTATTACGGCTTGAGATATCATGCATTTCCTACATCTACTCTCTTCCGAGTCTTGCTTTTAGTTGTATAGCCGGGATACTCGAAGACCGGCGGTGGCACTTATTGCCTAAGCATGTGGAGATGCTCATCGTATGAAGGACCGGGAGCAAGGAGCAAGAAAAGAACAGCATGCACCTAAGAACTTGGACCTAGAGGAATCATTCAAGAACCTATTTCTGGATGAAGAAGGACAAGGCAGGGGCGGTAGTGCCGAGTCGCTAGTCTTTGGATAGAAGAAGAAGAAAGCATGGAGAGGTAAAGTACTTCTATTGTTCTTTGGACTGCTTGTTCATCTAATTTCTATTTAGATTGATGGCAAAATAACTCAAACTTGGTTTCTTTATAGGCACATTTTAGTCTTTTGGTGCAAGTGCAAGTCTGGACCTATGAGGCTGTGATTGTGTGAGTGACTATGAGATAGTCTGTTTCTAACTTTCTATGAGATTGGCTATTGAACTATTATAATTATAATAGAACTCACAAACACTTAAGTCACTAGAACTTTGCCTTGCCGGTTGCCACCGATGTTGGCTATTGTAATGAGGATAGTACTAATACTTTGAACTATTTTGAAATTTGGTTGCACTCTTTTTTTCCTTTCTAGTGTTTCTCACAAGGTGAATTTTATCTAGAAAAGTTTTTAATGAGGCAACATTGCACAAACAGACTTATTTTGATTATAAGAGGGTGTTTGGGACTGCGCCGCTCCATGTTTTCCGGCTCGCTCTATGTTTTTTAGCCAAAGCGGTTTCACTCCATGCATGCAACTCTAGAAAAAAAGAGTGGAGTTGTGAGAGCATCTAAAGAGATACTCCATAAACTCTAGATTTTTTGTAGAGTGCTCCACGGTGGAGTTTGTGAAGCGAGTTCATAGAGCAGTCCCAAACACCCCTAAATTTATGATTTATATATTATCTATTGTGTTCGTCTTATGTGTTTCTATGAATACATGTTAAAATGTGAACTGTGAATATTTTGATCTGCCATCTGTTAATTGTGACCTATCATCTGTGCTTTTGAACACTTGTGAAAAAATGAAAATGTTGAAGGTTTTTTCCCCGGGCCATGGGTCGGCACGACGACTGGGAAAATAGCCGTGCTCAGCGCAGGCGACACGACACAAAAAAACGCCCATGAGCCATGCCCGGGCTGTTAGTATTGTTAGATTTAATGTGGGCATAACCCATATTTTATTTAATAATTAAATCAAATAAATTCTAAGGCCATATTAGATGCTAGGTGTTATAAAATGGTGGTCTAAATGGAGTTGATGGCTGAACATGTAGCGTCGTTATAATGGTTGCAGTTACAAGTAACTTCCATGATTATGGTTGTAGTTACTAGTAACTCCCATTCTTATGGCGAGAGGTTACTAGTGATTCATGAGCGCTTCATAGTATGTTGTAGTTACTAGTAACTCTCATTATTATGGTAGAAGTTACTAGCGATTCATGAATGCTCCATGACACTTCATGATGTCCAAGTTCATCCTTGAGACTTCATATTTGACCTTTCGGCGCTTATAAAAGGGCGAGCTTGTCTTCGACCATCGAGAGTGACATAACACATTGCACCATAGTTCTTACGTTGAGTTGTTTACGAGTTTCCCGTCCCATCTTCTGCGGCGCCGCGGGAGTTTGGGAGAGTAGGCCTCCGGAACGCACGTCGTCTTTGAGTTCACTGCTTTCGGGTGAAGGGCGGCAATCACGTTTTTGGGGAGTGTCGAAGCGGCACGACTACTACCGCCGTCCACTCCATCGTCTTCCCGCAACGCGGTCTTCACGGCTTCCTAAGCGCCTTTGCACCGTCGGGACGACTACATCAACAAGGCACCATGGCCTTGGGTGCTTAAACTCTGCCCATTTGGGTATGATCAAATCGTTCTCTCTATTTCTATTTTGTTAGCCTTGGTCTTCTGTATGGTGTTGTTTCAATCATACTTTGCGTTGAGGACAATATGCATGATATCTTATTGGTTAGCACTACTTTGATATGCATGATGTTATCTCTACGCGATCACATATATGATGCCATGATTCTTTTACTTACGTCATTTATATGGATTAAATTAAACATGATTTTGCATATATTTCTTACAATCCAAAAAACACGATTATTATAGGCAATTTTCATCTATTGGCTTTGCGAGTTTGCTAAAACTATCGCCGTTTGAGGGCACTCACTACAAGAGTAAACTGTTTTCATGTGGTGCATGAGCAAGCTGTTGGAGTGCGAACCTCGATAAGGAACGTGCTTTTCAACATGCCGACACCACTTGTAAGGGCTGCTCTGTTGGCGTCATAGGGGATGATCTTGTTGATGCATATGTGCAACTTCCTTCGAGGCAAGGCTATGCGGGATGCACTTTAGGCCCGTTATGGCATTCCCGATCTTTGGCTCGAGTATGCGTCATGGAGCGAGTTCCATGATTATCGGATGGTTGAGGGCCGTCCGGTAGTCGAACAGGCCCATGAAATACAAAGGCGCTAGTGAAGGAACTTGAGCTATTTGGATGTGCCCTTCCCGACAAGTTTGTGGTAGGTCGTATCATAGCTAAGTTGCCACAATCTTAGACCGACTTTGCAACTACTCGAAACACAAGAGGCAAGGGTTTAGCACTGCTGAACTTGTTGGGACTCTGGATGTTGAGAACAAAGCAAGAGCAAAGGATGTCAAAGGAAAGAAAGTTGTTTAGGAGAGTTCTAGCGCACATGTGGTGCAAAAGAATCGTCCCAAACCATAGAAAAAGAGATTTCAGCAAGATCTTAAGCAAAAGTCCACTATTCAATTCAAGAAGGGTAAGAAGATGAACAAGGAAAATTTGAACTGTTTCACCTGTGGCAAGACTGGACATTTCTCTAGGGAGTGTCCACGAGGCTAAGTGGAAGCCTCCTCCACCATAGAAATCAGCAAACACTTGTTGAGACTGAAACATCCGCACCTTTGGGTATGGTAGTTTATTGTCTTATGCATTTTCGGTTTGTCATTCATCCGACCGGGTGGGTGGATACGGTGCAAATATTCATGTGTGTGCTGATATTTCCTTGTTTTCTTTTTATCAGGTCAGGCGGATTGCCTCCTTGTTGATGGGAAAGCGGGGCACGTGCGGTTGTTCGTGGTGTTGGTACGGTCGACCGAAGTTTGCCGGGAAAGACCGTGCAACTCAAGAACGTGCATCATGTCCCCTCAATAAAGAAGAACTTGATTAGTGGATCATTGTTGTGTCGTGATGGCTATAAACTAGTATTCAAGTCCAATAAATGTGTCATGTCTAAATATGGAACTTTTGTTGGAAAAGGCTATGAAAGCGAGAGGCTTGTTCCGCTTGTCATTGGTTGATACTTGTTTTAAGTCTGCGAATCAAGTAGTGAATAATATTGAGACTAATGTTTGGCATTCGAGATTATGTCATGTTAATTTTGGTTGCATGTCCCGCTTAGCTGGTTTAAATTTAATTCCTAAATTTGATATGATCAAAAGTTCCAAATGTCATGTTTGTGTTGAAGCGAAACAACCCCGTAAGCCTCACAAGGCTGCTGTGGCAAGGGAGTTAGCACCTCTTGAGTTAATTCATTCGATATCTATGAAATGAATGGAATTTTGACTAAGGGTGGTAAGAGATATTTTATTACCTTCATAGATGATTGCACTTTCGATTTTGCTATGTGTATCATTTGAAATCAAAAGATGAAGCGTTGCATTATTTTAAAATCTATAAAGCCGAGGTAGAAAATCAACTTAAGAGGAAGGTTAAACAGGTTGAGAACAGATCGCGGTGGAGAGTATTTGTCAAATGAGTTTTTTCGAGTTTTGTGTTGTGCATGAGATTGTTCATGAGAGAACACCACCATATTCTCCTCAGTCTAATGGAATTGCAGAGAGAAAGAACCGCACTCTAACTGAGTTGGTTAACGCTATGTTAGGAACTGCGGGTTTATCTAAGGAATGGTGGGGTGAGGCGTTGATGACAGTCTATCATGTTCTGAACAGAGTGCCAACTAAAAACAAAGAAATTACACCTTTTGAGGAGTGGGAGAAAAAGATATTAAATCTTTCTTACTTGCGAACCTAGGGTTGTTTGGCCAAAGTCAATGTGCCAATTAACAAGAAGAGAAAGCTTGGACCTAAAACCGTTGACTGTGTTTTGCTTGGTTATGCTATGAACAGTGTGGGCTATAGATTTTTAATAATAAATTCCAGTGTACCCGATATATTGAAAGGTACAATCATGGGATCACGAGATGGAATATTTTTTGAAAGTGAATTTCCGATGAAAAATACACCTAACATTTCTAGTGATGAGTTTATTCCATCTCATGACATTCCTATAACAGATGAACTTGAAACACAAGAGAAAATTCCTGAGGAGGATAATAATATAGTCACTCGAAAGAGTAAAAGGCAAAGGGTTGCAAAATCCTTTGGTGAAGACTTTATTATATACCTCATGGATGATACTCCCACAACCATAGAAGAGGCATATAAATCCCTTGACGCTGACTTGTAGAAGGAAGCGGTGCAAAGTGAGATGGATTCAATTATGTCCAACGGAACTTGGGAAGTGGTGGATCGTCCATATGGATGTAAACACATAGGGTGCAAATGGGTGTTTAAAAAGAAGCTGAGGCCTAATGGTACTGTTGAGAAGTACAAGGGAAGGCTAGTTGCTAAAGGCTATACACAAAAGGAAGGAGAAGATTATTTTGACACTGACTCACCTGTTGCCCGTTTGACAACCATTCGTGTGTTATTATCCTTGGCTGCCTCATATGGTCTTCTCATCCATCAGATGGATGTTCGACACGACCTTCTTGAATGGAGAGCTTGAGGAAGAGATCTATATGGATCAGCTTGATGGATTCATTGCAAAAGGTCAAGAGGGTAAAGTGTGTAAGTCGCTAAAATTATTGTGCGGCTTAAAGCAAGCTCCCAAAAAAGGGTGGCATGAGAAATTTGATAAAACCTTAACGTCGGTCGGTTTTCTTTGTGAATGAAGCCGATAAATATGTGTATTATCGGTTTGGCGGAGGTAATGGTGTCATTTTGTGCTTGTATGTGGATGATATTTTAATCTTTGGGAATAATATTGGCATGATTAAAGAAGTAAAGGATTTTTTCTACGTCTAGCAACTTTGAGATGAAAGACTTGGGTGAGGTTGATGTTATACTTAACATAAAGCTATTGAGAGAGGAAGGAAATGGTAGGGTAACTCTTGTGCAATCCCACTATGTGGAAAAGGTGATAAGTCATTTTGGGTATAGTGACTGCACACCTGCTCCAACTCCTTATGACCCAAGTGTGATATTGAGGAAAATTCATAGAATTTCTAGAGACCAACTAAGATATTCATAAATCATTGGTTCTCTCATGTATTTGGCTAGTGCGACTAGGCCTAATATCTCGTTTCCTATGAGCAAACTAAGCCGGTTTGTTTCTAATCTAGAAGATACTCATTGGAGTGCTCTTGAGAGAGTACTTGTGATACTTAAAAGGAACAATGAGTTACGGTATTCACTTTTTAGGGTACCTAAAGGTCTTTGGAGGGTTATTGTGATGCTAATTGGAATTCGATCTTTGATGTCTTTGTATGCCACGAGCGGATACACGTTCTCGCTTGGAGGTGGTATTTGTTTCTTTGAAGTCTTGCAAGCGGACTATCTTAACGAAGTCAACAATGGAGCGTAACCGACGGCATTAGATACGGGCGCCGAGGCCGAGTGGCCGTGAACTTCTTATGGACTTACCGGTTGTGGAAAAACCTATACCGGCTATTTCTATGAATTGTGACAACCAAACTGTGATAACTAAGGTTAACAGTTCTAAGGACGACATGAAGTCTACAAGGCATGTGAAAAGGCGTCCAAGACCGTCGAGAAAAATTGAGAAACTCTAGAGTAATTTTATTGGATTATATCCATACATAAAAAAAAAATGGCGGATCGGTTCACTAAGGGTCTATCACGTAATGTGATAGAGGTGCATCAAGGGAGTTGGGCTTGAGACCCACATGAAGTCATTCCATAGTGGTAACCTGTCCTATGTGATCAGAGATCCCGTAAAGTAGGATGGTGAAACAAGCTAGTAGTTGACTGAGGGAGAAACTCCTTAGATCAAAAGTCTAAATCATTTGAGATGCACCGTTTCTCCAATTCTGTAAGGATGGTTGGTCATTACCTTAATGTATTCCGAGTGGCTTAATGAAGCAGGGTTGTTGTCCTACAGAATAACCTATAAGGAATACACCTATATGAGTTCGACTGCTGGTCACAGTCTATGAGATGCAGGTAATCTCTAGATACTCATGAAAGGCCCGGGAGTATGACTTATATGCTCCAACCAGAGGGGATGCTTTTGGCAACCTAGTATCAGTAAAGGACTAAGGTGAAACTTATTTCGCACAAAACTTGCGATTCAAGGCGTAATCCATTGTTCAAGTTGTGAATGGGTGTAATCTTTGTTCTAGATAGATGTTCAACTTAACAGTCTCTATTGAAACACTGGTATATTAAACAACAGAGAATTGAGAGCATTTCATATGTACCTTAGAATTTGGTGGGGATTGTTAGATTTAATGTGGGCATAACCCATATTTTATTTAATAATTAAATCAAATAAGTTCTGAGACCATATTAGATGCTAGGTGTTATAAAATGGTGGTCTAAATGGAGTTGATGGCTAAACATGTAACAGTTGTTATAATGGTTGCAGTTACAAGTAACTTCCATGATTATGGTTGTAGTTACTAGTAACTCCCATTCTTATGGCAGAGGTTACTAGTGATTCATGAACGCTTCATGGTATATTGTAATTACTAGTAACTCTCATTATTATGGCAGAAGTTACTAGCGATTCATGAATGCTCCATGGCACTTCATGATGTCCAAGTTCATCCTTGAGACTTCATATTTGACCTTTCACGCTTATAAAAGGGCGAGCTTGTCTTCAACCGTCAGAGAGTGACATAACACATTGCACCATAGTTCTTACGTTGAGTTGTTTCGAAGTTTCCCCGTCCCATCTTCTGCGGCGCCACGGGGAGTTTGGGAGAGTAGGCCTCGGAACGCACGTCGTCTTTGAGTTCACCCTTTCGGGTGAAGGGCGGCAATCATGTTTTTGGGGAGTGTCCAAAAGCGGCACGACTACTCGCCGTCCACTCCATCGTCTTCCCGACAACGCGATCTTCACGGCTTCCTAAGCGCTTTGCACCGATCGGGACGACTACATCAACAAGGCACCATGGCCTTGGGTGCTTAAACTCTGCCGCTAGGTATGATCAAATCGTTCTCGCTATTTCTATTTTGTTAGCCTTGATCTTCCCGGATAGTGTTGTTCAATCATACTTAGCGTTGAGGACAATATGCATGATATCTTGTTGGTTAGCGCACATTGAACAAGGTGCATGCACATTGAACAAAAGGGTCTTTGCATTCACACTCATTAAACAAGGTGCATGCACATTAAAAGCAGAAAAACAGGCGCTGTCGGTAGTACCGAAGTTGGCGCAACCAATCAAGAGCCGAGCGCACTGATCGGTACTACCAGTCCAAATCGGTAGTACCACCAGAGATCGGTACTACCGGTCCTAAACGGTAGTACCGACAGACTAGAAACTTTTCTAAGTGCTAACTTAACCAAAGTATTTCCAAAATAAATTTGGATACTTTAGTTAACTTTTTGGACTTGCTCATGATTCTCACCACGTCACTAAATGCTTATGTATATGTATAATAAGACACACATAGCAGAGGTACTTGTTTGAATTTGATTCCAAAGTCATTCAAAATAGATTTCATCCAAAATAATTATGCACAACAACTCCATACACTATTGTACTCCGCTTCAGTTATTGAAAGTGCAACACTATTTTCTTCTTTGATGACCAAGAGATAAGTGCCTTTCCTAATAGTTGACATGTGCCCGATGTGCACTTTCTATCAACTCTACATCCCGCATAATCGGAGTCCGAATATCCAATCAACTCAAAGTTTGACCCCTCCCCATAGGTGCACCCTACCCCATCATGCCCCCCCGACGCTGGCCCTCTACGCCTTTGCGTGCGCATTCATCAACCACCAGCTTAACGCGCCCTGTTCCTCGAGTGCCATGCCGTGCCACAATATATCATCGCCCCACGCCATGAGACTGGTACAACATAAAACACTTAAATGCAACACATGTCTGAAACAAATGAAACATTTAGAAAATAAACTTGCAACATCTAGCTATAACATATGGAAGTTGCAATAGAATACTAGAATGGATGAAACATTTTGAACAAATACTTGTAACATGCATCTGAAACACTTGCAACATGTGCAATATCTTTAATGTATTCTTGCAATATCTATACATAATATCTGTAACATACCTCTAAAACGACCAAAACACTTTGAAACATATATTTGTAACACGTGGGGAAACCCCTGTAGATTCTGGACGTCAGGATGAAGCCGGTAGTAGGTGGTGGCTCACAAGCACAACTATCATCCCAACATTGGAGAAGGTCGCGGGGAGTGGTGGCGCCCCCGGTAAGCAGCCCCCGTGGTGGAGACAGTAGCATTGGTCAGGCGGATGCCGCCTCCGGCGTCCGGCGGCTAGGCGCCACCCACACTGGAGAAAGGAAGGTCGCGACGGGCTGGTATCGTGCCCATGGCGAGGTGCCCCCGTACCAGAGAAGAACGTCGCGGCGAGCGGTGGGCAAAGCGGTGGAATCTATTGCACCGGTCGATGGCGATGTAGGGTGGTGGAGAATGCCGCGACAAGCAAGCCAACGAGGATTAGGGTGTACAGCAGTTTTCTTTAACGGAAGAAGAAGCGCAGGCCTATTGGGCCGGTCCGCTACACAGGCCCAGGAAGGCAGGAAGCCGCCGTCGGAACGGTCGGACGGCCTACAGCGAGCATTTCCGTTAACCGACATACAGACACCAAAATACCTTCTTGGGTTAGCCTCTGCCTCGGTAGCCGCGCCAAACTTTTCCCCTTCCTCAGTTCAATTCAGCGGCGGCGGCGGCTTCCCCTCGCCTTCGACCGATGGAGCCGCCAAGCTTGTGCGGCGGCGCCGGCGGCCAGCTCGCCGCCAAGCCCTCCGAGGACGACGCTGGCGTGGACTGGATCAGCTCACTCCCCGACGACGTCCTGACCCGAATCCTACTCCGCCTCGACGACGTAGCCGCCGCCGGTCGCACCAGCGTGCTGTCCAGCCGCTGGCGCCGCCTCTGGAAGCTCCTCCCGGAGCTCCGGTTCCCTCTTCGCTCCGATCCGCGCCTCGTCGCCGCGGCGCTAGCCGCCCACGAAGCGTTTCTCAGCAACCTCAGCGTGGGGACACTGGACGCCGACGCCGAGTCCGTGGCGGCCTGGTTCCCCGCCGTCGCGCGCCGCCTCACCGGCCACCTCAGCTTCACGAACCATGCGCCTGGGGAGACATCCACGACGGCGGCGGCAGCGCCGACGACGTCGGTGAGTTTGTTATACTGCCCTGCCTGGCGAGCGCCACCAGCGTGACCCTCGACATCGGGTGCGGCCTCGGCCTCGCCGTCCCGCCCGCCGGCGTCTTTGCCCGGCTCACCGAGATCTCCCTGACCGGCGTCCTGTTCTGTGGCCCGTGCGCGCTCGGCGACGCCGTCTCGTCGCCGCGGTGCCCCTGCCTGGACAAGCTCACGGTCCGCGACGCCCGGGGCCTGGACAAGCTCGAGATCCGCTCGGATTCTCTCCGGGAGATGACGCTGGACATAGTGCGCGGCCTGGAGCGGCTCGCCGTGGCCTCGCCGGCTCTTGAGTGCCTCAGCGTCCTTGGCTGCTTCATCTCTCATTGGGCTCAGCCGGTCGCCGACATCTCAGCGCCTGCGCTGAAGGTGCTCAGGTGGGGGGATCTGTTTGATCCGATTTCTGTCCACCTTGGTACCAAGCATGTGGAGAGTCTGGTGCCCATGATATTTCATGTGTATGGATCGCCGGCCATCATGGCCATACACAATCGGAACTGTCTAGAGCTCTTGCGGTGTTTCGAGACAATCCAATGTCTCTGCCTCACACTAGACTACATGGTGAGTTCACTTGCTTCCTCTTATTTGTGCTGACACCCACTAGTTGGATGCTGGACACATATTTACCTGGATGCTGACACCCACTAGTTGGA
Source organism: Chrysopogon serrulatus (assembly GCA_015844335.1). Lineage (NCBI taxonomy): Eukaryota > Viridiplantae > Streptophyta > Magnoliopsida > Poales > Poaceae > Chrysopogon > Chrysopogon serrulatus. Next base: position 43,485 of record JADLZL010001800.1, read on the forward strand.
TCAATAAATATTCACATAATTAAGAAATTGCATTGAAATACACTATTTATTTAGAAAACAGATTAGCTTTGTTCAGTGATTTAGAGAAGTTCCCTAATAATGAAAAAAAGAATGGATTTGTCCAATTCAACACGTGTTGTATACACAAATACAAATGTATCGCTGATGATGGTTTTTGAGAAATTCAGCCATGGAAATATTCCAGTTTTTCGCTTTGTTCTTGTCCCTGCAACATTTCTGTGCACTCTCAATCTTCACTCAACGTTCTATTTCCAAACTGATATATGATCCCCTTTTTCAATGGTGAATTCCTATGGATGCACAGTTTATCGATGACAAAGAATACTTGATGGAAGGCATGACAATTCCCCTAGCCATTATGACTTTGGATGTGAGAGTAATTGCAAACAAACATGCCTTTGGAGCCAGCTTATTCCATGTTCTCAGGCTGTGTTCTGGTATAAAAAATCTGACCCTGGACCTTTCTCCCCCCATTGTGGAGGTAATTGTTATTCCCTTTAAGTTCTGAATGGATAATAATACTGTGTGGGTTGCAAATATGTGTTGGTTTTCTATTTATTGTGACCCTCTTTTAAATAGATGGTGGTGAATTAACTGTTGTTCTAGGGTTGGCATGATCAACAAGGTGTTAGGAGACACCAGCAGCAAGCTTCGCGTACATGATTATTCTGGGTTTCCATAGCTCTGTTAGATAATTTCGTCCCTAAGGTTAACGGAAAATATTCTTTAGTTTGTGATGTTGCTAGCATAATGCTAGAGAATTTGTGTAATTTTATAAATTATAAGTTTATTATATCGTTTTCTTATAGGCTCCTAGGTCAGAACAGTTATGTTACTGCAACGTGATTGCTTCAGACTAATGTCTACATATCTGGAACCCCTTTTACAGTGCTGATGATGTCTTGATAATATATTCAGGGCAATCTTGTCCAGTTTAACTCTTTATCAATTAGTCTTACTAAGTCATTATGAACCCTTGTTTCAGGTACAAGCTGCTTGCCTACCTGGTTGCGTTTGTAATGAGCAAGAATACTGGAAAACTGAGGAACTGTTATTGGGTCACCTACAAGAAGTAGAAGTCATTGGGTTGAGAGGATCTCAACACGAAGTTACGTTGCTGAAGCAGCTATTCGGCTGGGCGATAGTGCTGAAAAAGGTTACAGTGACTTTCGATCATTCGATGACTGAAATCATGGTCGAGGAGTTGTGCCAGATGTTCCAAAGCTTATCTAGGCCAGAAACATGCTTGAATTTTTACATGTCTAATGTTATTCAGTTGGATGGCGCCAGTTCTAGAGAAGATGAAAAATAACATTCGGCCTTTCAATTACTGAAAGCAACTAAGGAGTTGTGTCACAGCATGTTATCACTGTGGGCAAGAGGACTTTGTACTAACCTGCACCATAAGACCATGTGTGGTCATTGTGTTATGTTTCTGCAGCAGTGCTCATATCTTTCGTAATTTTCTTCTATGTATGGCATAGTAACTCAACATTGAATGTTTGCATATGTCATTATATCCTATTGCAATGTTATCATCCCTAGGCTATTAAGTAAATATTTTACATATATATGCTGCATGTGTTTGTTCACCTATGGTGCCTTTTCTTTATTCCTTTTAATTTGCAAAGGTGTACATGTGGTCCTTAAATCATACTTTTACAAGCTTCAAATGTCTACGATCTGTCGGCCTTTGTGGTGGAGTGAACAACAGTGTTGTCTAGTCTTGACCAAGGCCTGTTTGGTCGTTTGGATATTTATGTTCTAGTAGTACTACTATTAACACATACGTACATCTAAAATACCGTTTTTTCGCTTATAAAAATTAGCAATAACCAAATATTTTCTGCTGAGCACCACACCACCTCCACGCCTCTGCCTCCTGCAGTCGCACCAGTGGCCAGGGCTCCCTCACTCTTCGCGCCGCCGCTGTGGCAAGATCCGGCAAGGCGGATTTCCCCGGCAACGAGGAGTACCGGAGTGGTGGCCGTGGCAGCCGGCAGTCGGGCCCTGCGATGACAGCGACGCGGAGGAGGGAGCAGGTGCAGAGTCAGACGAGGAGGTGGGGGCCTTGGCGGTCTTCGGTTGGGCCACTCGGAGCGTGATGCACCTAACCGGAGATGAGCAGTGGCCCGCCCGTGCATGGGGTGCTGGCCACTGGCCAGCCACCAGTGCTGCGTGCTCCGGTAGCAAGGCAGGCCAACGGCGTAGGTTGGCTGGAGGTGGAAGGGGAGTTGACGTGTGAGGCCCATACCCCTCCGTCCCGTGGAGTTTGTCGTTGAAAAATGCCCTCATAAACACGTTTCCGGGCGACGTTCTCAATGGGACGGAGGGAGTATGTCACAAGTGAAGGGAGAGAAGTAGCATGATATTTTGGGTCATGCGGAAGATACGTACATGTGCAATGGTCTAACTGTAAGTCCACACAATCGGGAGATATAGAAAACTAGCCGATACCCGTGCCAAACACAGGCCACCAAATGGAAAATATAGTATATATCACATGATAATATGATAATATATGAAACCAAAAGATTAGTAAAATTATTTATAAATAAGTCCTTATTCGATCTCTGTGTAGAAGGGAACATAAGTTTAACATAGTACAGGAATGTTCTAGTTGGATATAGAGACGCATTTCACGGTAGCCTAAAGCAATTGCAATGCTTAGCAAAACTGCCCATTTGGTGAATTGCGCAAACAGACTAAAAAGCATCTTAGGTGAATGACAATTTCGATATATGGATTCATTTAAAATCTCGATAAAAATATCCCTGAGATCTATGGACATAGTGGTATTTGTGAAAATCGTGTAAAAGCAATTGGGAGAAGATCATCCATCAGTATTGTGATTTAAACATGATATCTTGTTGTTTTATAAGTAGAACTGCTGCATGTTGCACAGGCCACAAAACTACATATAAGTTTGCTAATAGGAACAGGTAGAATACATTTAAAATAATTGGGTTAAAAAAATCTGTGAGTAGATTTATGTTATTTGATTTTATTGTGCAATGTTTAATCATAGATATAGTATGGTTGTCTTAAATGGGAAATATTTGTTCGATTTTTGTTTACATGAACTTCATAACTATCACATTTTTTGCAGCACGGGGATAGTATAAATGATTACATCATAAAAGGACATGTGATGGTAATGAAAATCTGTAATGATGCTTACTTTTTATTTGAACTAAAAGCATGAAAGAGTACATGCATGCATGTCAAGCCTAGTATTTATTACTTATTTAGCATGAGTAGAGGAGGGCGAAAAACACAAAAAAGGAACACGGTGTTACTGTTTTCATAACAGGCGTACTCATATCGGGTTTACTGTTCATGTCGGGCATTGTTCTTGGCAGATGTACACTGTTTATGATTTACTGTTCATACCGGGCGATCACTGTTTATGAGAACATTTACTGTTTGTTGAACAGTGACTGGCGGCATAGCCTCTTGATGGGAGAGAAAAATGTGTCGGCTTATAAGGGTAATGGATAGATGGCATAAATGTAGATAAAGAATTATAATGATATATTTTAGAATAGGTGAACTGTAATAGTAGACATCAAAACTTTCAAAAAAAATTATAATGGTATTGGATCAAATAACCCATGAATTTATGGCACTAGTGTTTGTGTGAGGTGATTAGTTGCTCGTAAGAATTAGATTTACATGATCAAGCACCAAGGAAGAGTGACATTTTTTTTATAATATAAGGGAGGTGAGTGCCATGAGAGTTTCTTGGAGACCAAAATGAACAATTTTTCTGCTACTTATATCCCAATAATACTAGAACACGTATGTGCAAATAAAATGTTTTTTCTTACAAATATTAAACATAGTAAGAAACTCATGGAAATAAATATTGTGACCATGATCACCTAGGGGCATTACAGGCTCAAAGGTCATTTGCCATCTAGCATGACATCCAAGAGTGATATTCTCAAAAAGTCACACTTGTATAACCTTTTGAAAAGTCACCTCTTAAGAGTCAAAAGTCAAAAGCAACTTTAAAAAAAAGATGGACGTTTTGGATGGTACTAGAAAATGTGAGTTGGCAACGGGCGGGTTTGGACCCGAGACCCAGAGGTTTTAGACCCGACAGGGCGGGGCGGGGTCCGATTTTGCCCCGCTGGTCTCGGGTTCGGGGCCCCGAATCGGGGTGGGTTCGGGCGGGGCTGCATTTTGCCCCGCAGGGGCCGACAACCAGCCTAGCAGCCCAGGCCGCAGCCCACACCCGCTCGGGCCGCTCCCTCTCCTCTTCCCATTCCCACTCCTCCCTCCCCTGCCGCACGCTCCCATCTCCTCTCCTTTTCTCTCCTCTCCCCACAAGACGGCGCCCGGGCGGGCTCTGCGCCTGCTCCGCCCGATCGCCGCCCCTGCCGCCCGCCGCCTCCTCCCTCCCTCCTCCCTCCCGGATCGGCGCCTCCTCCTTCCCTCCTCCCGCGCCCGGCGCCACCTCCTCCCTCCCTTCTCCGTCGGCGCCGTCTCCACGTCGACCCGCCGCCCCTGCGCCCCTCCATGGCTCCGATCCGCCCCGCGCCCTGCGCGCTCGCTCGCTCGCCGTCCCCGGCGCGGCAAAACCCCGCTCCGATCCGCCGCCGCCCTGCGCCCGATCCGTCGATCCGCCGCCGCCGTCCTTGGCCGCCTACGGCCCGGCGCCCAGCGCCGATCCGCCTCAAGCGCCCGATCCACCCCGGCGGGAGCGGGGAACCCGTCGGGTTTCGGGGACCCGGCAGGTTCGGGGGGGGCGGATCTTCACCCACAACAGGGTTCGGGGCGGGTTCGGTGCCGTTCTCGGGTCTCGGGTGCGGGTCCGCGGACGCTCCACCCGCCCGTTGCCATCTTGAAATGTGACTAGATTCTCATAGCAATAGTGATTCAATAAAACCGATAAAAATGCTACTAAATGAGTGGCTTTTTGAACTATGATACGAGAGCCTAAAAATTAAAAATGAATGACCTAGTAGCTACTTATGTTCTGGTAGCATTATTAACACATACGTACATGTAAAATACTGTTTTTGCTTCTAAACATTAGCAACAACAAAAAAAAAGTCAGTGACAACAAATATTTTCACCACAATTAATCAGAGGCATTATAGACACAAAACACCATGGGCTACGATATGGTATCCAAATATGAGGTTGCCCAAGAAAAAATAGTCACATCTTTTTATATTCTTTTCGAAAAAGTTACATTTCAAGAGTCAAAAGCAAAAAATTCATTTAAAAAAAAAAGGCTCTACTAGAACAAACAAGCCACATTTTGTAATACAGTTCTTAATCATAATGATATTTCCGAGACTAGCCAGATTGAACCAAAGCAGCTCAGACTGAAACCAAAGCAGCTCGCATAGAAATGGAAAAGGGGAAACCAAAATGTCAGACATCTTGTATGCTATCGGATCCACTAGATTCTTTATTTGAGCACTCTTAAATTCAACCAAGGACATCACAACTCAAAAGTAATGAGCCATGACATCCCAAAGAAGGATTGTAAAAAGCAAAGGTTAGAACTTTTGATAAAAGTGATCTCTGTAGATTCAAAATAAAAGACCAACTGGAAAAGTGTCAGGCTAGAGTTTTTTAGTTATATTGTTTGAAATTGACAAGACATGGCATTATAACTGCAAAGCCATGAATCATCTCTTTAATAGACGAAATCAGCACCATTCCCTCCGGCTTATTTCTTTGCCACGTGTCCTCATGCTTTCTCCTCCGACATCCGATAGTGCCCATTACCCGCAAACCCACGAGCCATTGGATCAAGTTTTCATGCGATCTGGTCCGTCCGATTAGGGCGTAGTGGGTCTCGCCCTGCTAGCGATCAGCCTAGAGAGTCGCGAATCCTCGCGAACCCGGCCGCGAGCGACAGCCTCGCGTTTCTCTCCTCCTCCCGTCGGCCGCCCCCGCACCTCCCTCCTCCTTCCGGCGGGCCGGGCGCAGTGGGGGTGCGGACACTGGCGAGGCCCCCAGCTACCCCGCGCGAGCTGGCGCGGCAGGCGGTGCCACGCGACTCATCCTCTCCACGACTCGTTTCCCTCCTCCAGTCCTCCGATCCCGATGCCCTCCGCCGCCCCCCGCACCACCCTCCTCGCCGGCAGGCAAGGGCGGAGCGGGCGACGCCGACAGCTCTTGGCGCTGGAGAACCGAGTGGGGCGCGGGGTGGAATGGGTCACATCTCCGCCGGCCGTACCTCCTGCCCTGTCCTTCACCCGCCGTCCGCCGCCATCCTATTAGCCCTTCAACCATGGGTCTTGCAGCCATGGCGAGCGTAGGGTCTTGCAGCCATGGTGAGCGTAGGTCGCCGATGAGACCTCTCCATGAACCCGACGTCTAGCACCAATACTTCAACCTCCCGGGAGGCTGTGGCCAGCAGGCAGATTCGATTTGAGGTTTGGGCCCCCTGTGCCAGCAAGCAGAAACACCCGCATAGTATCCTCCCTGCACCTGTTTGTCGTTTTGCCCAAGTGAATTTTCAGTGCTCCTTTTCGACACTTAATTGAACAAGAAGATTTGGATTATGGTATAATAATCCACGATCTATGATTCCTCATCAATTCTTCAATTCCACTTTACTGCCATCTTTCTGACACATTTGCTTTGTTAACTGACGCTCTGAGCAGGATGCAGATACATGTTATAATACAAATGTACTTAAACCTATTTTAAAAAAATTCATCGAAATGGCCTTAGCTTACATTGGATATACAAAATTACATTCACTTCTGAATTTTCACAACTTCTGAATTAATTATAGTAGTATCCTCAATAGAATTCATACTGTTTTCCATGCTTCTATTTTACAGGTACCTTAATTCAAATGTACACTTCTAGATTAATATGTATTATTATAATGCTACTTCTAAGAACTATGAGAATTCATCACCGGAACATCAAGTTGCGAGTTAACTTGACATGCTGCTTTGGCAGTTCCACCAAAAGATCGCGGCCTTGATGGCACAAAACTGAAATAGAAGGATAATGGCAACATCACGGGGCATTAAGCTACCACCTTTTGAATCTCATCAAAGTCCATTTGTCTACTGTGTTTAGTTTATTAGTGGATTCTTAATTTCATAAGCTCTGCTAATTCTTAGTGAAGTATGTTAATCCTATAACAAAGCTATGGATTATCCGTTTGTCATTTGAAGAACAACAGAAATTCGTTTTTTTTGCAAACTGATCTCCTATTGATTGAAATATCTGATCCAGGGCCTTGTTTAGATAGCGTTGGAAAAAGTTGCACGTTTCCTGTAGCACTTCGTTTGTTTGTGGTAAATATTATCCAATCATGGTCCAACTAGGCTCAAAAGATTCATCTCGTGATTTAGAACACAACTATGTAATTAGTTATTTTTTTTATTTATATTTAATGCTATTTACATGGGGAAAACAATTTGTGAGAGGAGAGAGAGTGTAATTCCTGTAGCACTCCGTTTGTTTGTGGTAAATATTGTCCAATAATGGCCCAACTAGGCTCAAAAGATTCGTCTCGTGATTTACAACCCAACTATATAATTAGTTATTTTTTATTTATATTTAATACTCCTTACATGTGGAGATTCTTTTGTAAGAGGAGAGAGATTGGAAAAACTTGGGGGTAACTAAACAAGGCCCAGATAATTCCAAGTACCATGAAAACTGAGATGGCAGAGGTACCAGTGGCAGAATGGCAGCTCCATGACGCCCACCAGGTACCTGATCAAATACAGGGAGCTGCCTTGATAGGTATATATGCCTAGCAGCCTAGGTCCATAATTACATACTGCTTTGGCCATTGTTCATCACTATAATCTTATTGCTTCTCAAAATATACCTCTCTCGCTTTAAATTTACAATGATACACCTGATACACCTGACAAGGATACAACATAGTATGTGTGTTCCATATATTTGGAGTGCATTTGCACTGAAAGGTTCTTTGATGTTCACTTATGCAATTCCAAAACAGGCTACATAGTATTTTCACGGTTTTAGCAATAACCACTAGCCATAAAGAATTGGAAGATATGCAAACTTTATCAATTTTTGGAAGTCAAACAAATAAATATAGGAACTCTAGGAACAAATCCAAGATTTAAAGCGGACAATTTAAAATTGATTACCTGTTATTGCAGCTCACATCCAGAACAGGTTGATTACTTTAGGTCTTTAGCATATTGGAAGGCTCCAAACAAATATATATAAAATAAGTTCCAAGTTTGTCAAGTTTTACACTTTTTTAACCTTGGTTATTCTAAGTTGGTGGCAGATGAGAATACTGAATCTCAACTACCCCAAGGCTTTACTTATATATACATCCTGTATGGTTGAATTCAATTTTCGCATGCAAGTGATAATACTAATACCGTGTAACAAAAAAGATACATCTTTAACAATTTATTCCTCGACTTATATCAGCCATCAGTTAAGAACGGCGAACAGACAAACAACATCATTGCACATATCAGGTTCTTAACTATATTGATGGATTAAATTACCGTGTATCCTGTAAAACCATTTTACGAAAAATTACACTGCTGGCAATGACCAAAGGCCCAGCACGACTCAGAGCCACAAAGTGCAGTCACTGCAAAAATCCTCCCAAACGAGGATTGCAGACAAAAATTCCAGGCAACTCAAATTTTAAACCTCACACACCAACTAAAACAACTAGCCTAATCATCTACCGGCGCGGCAACGCCGCGCCAAGGTTTCTAGTCACATCCTAAAGCGAGATTGCACAATAAAAAGTGATTACTTTTGAAAAGATGGCCTCTCTAGTGTCAAAGTTAAAAACTAACTTTTAGAAAAAAGCCTCGGCTAAACAAAAGCCCATTTAACAATAAAGCAAAACCAAATGGAATCGACAAGCCCGTTTAACCATAAAGCAAAACCAAACAGAATTGACAAGGCCTCGAAGGATAGTGGAAATCCAACACTATAGATTTTTATAGTGGGCATTTTCTATGGTAGCCGGATAACGAGGGAGAGATTCTTGTTTTAGGTATTTTCGAAACTAGCTACACCGAAACTAAGTGTCTATTTAGTTCCCCATTTCAGCCCAAAAATTTTGGGTTTTGAGCCAACATTCTGCAAAATGGAACTAAACACCATGCAAAATTTATGGGGGAAAAATGACCATTCCCCATTCTGTCTTCTGGACTCCAGAGGCCAAAAAGCCCAAAAGCACCCACAGCCGAACCCATTGTCCTCACGCAGGCGTGAGCTACAGCCAAGGAGATGGACCAGTGGGCGTGCCGATATAAGAATTATAGAACACAAGTATTTGCTTGGATGCATTTTATCCTTGAGCGCTCTAATGACCTGTAATCTCCTCCTCCCCTACCTCCCCTGTTGTACCTTCTCACGTTGCCACCGGTATGCCAGGGTGTATATGCCCCCACCCCTCCGAATTGTTGGGAAAAAAATTATAAAATCATTGGAGCAACCCAGTTCTATTCCGTTTTCTTGTCTCCACATAAAGCCATTTCCTAATCAAATATCCTATTAGTGACCCCAATCACGACGAGATCAATGAGAGAGCATCATTTAAAAAGAATTATCAAGAACAATATTCACTCACTGCTTTTTATGAAAAACCCCAAAAGGTGTGAGTTTTATGTAAAATCTAAAATAAACCAACTAATGAGAGTTAATAACAAAGTAAGGACAGGACATGAGACTAAGGGAGTAGCCTTGCGAAAGGATCCTGTCCCAAAGCTTACTCTGGTCACGTCAGGACCAATTCACGGGAAAGTCTTTCTAGTGTGATGTGCAACCATATTCACCTCTTTCAAGGCCTATTCATGTGAGGCCTTGATTCACACCCCACCAGCTGAACCCAGTAAATTAAACCACCCAAGGGACCGCGGTGGGCAATGGATTGACTAGAGCAGGACCTTCGCAGGGTCCCAAATCTTTTCGGCATGGCTCATAGGTTGAGGTCTAGAGTGTCCAGGTGGTATTGTACACCACATTATTTAGATGCATCAAAACCCGGGTAGTTTTCCGAGAACGGAGTTGCATGACCCCTGCTTAGACCCATTCAAGATGTAGGTGGAGCTAGGGGATATTGTCTAGAGATAGACACTGGTGGGCACAGGTCTCGTCGTAGGTCAGTACAGCGTGAAGCTGAGGTATGGGCTAATCGAATGTATAGCTCTGCGCAGAGTTATTTAAACTAGTCGAATAGTCGAGGCTCATGGTCATGAGCTCACATAGTCAAAGCTCTCGTCGATTAGCGTACATGTTTTTATGAATGTGATATTGGGTGAAATCACTAGGAGAGAGATTTTGGAAGAGGCATAAGCCGACCGAGAGGACCCTGACTAAAATATGGGGTATTGGTAGGGAGGCATATTCCCCTCCATGGCCACCAACATAAATAATTATGACGTTCCTTGATCCTTTTCTATTTTCAAAACTCACCTCACCTTGTATAAAATGAGTTTCTAAAATAAAACCCCAAACTCCACCATATTCCCCCTTGCATAAAGATAAATAACGCTGGGATTTGGTGAGTACGGCAGTTAGTATTCTCAGGCTTGCTTGGGTCCTAAACCTGTAAAATTATAGCGAAGGCGGCATCGCCAACTCTTATGAAGTGGACTACTCCACCCTTTGCTGCGTAAAGGTAATTTTTAATAAATATGTACACCATTTATTACTCTGATGCAATTTCTGTGTTGAGAACTGTGTCGATTACCGATTCTGGAACTGATGCATGTGGGTTATTAGGCCAGTCTCAGTGACAAGTTTTATTTTATTGTTTCCAAGACTATCATGTCATATAGATTGAAATGAAACTCAGATGAAACTCTTATTGTGAATGTAAAATTTTATTCCATAGTTTCATAAGCATTTAATATCATGACTCATAGAGAGTTGGTAATCGTGCTAAGAGAATTTCATCCTCATGACACTTATTTCTTCTTTCTTTTTATTAAAACACTATCATGTCATCAAGAATACATATATGGCATGCTATTTAATACAAATAAAACTCTAATAAAACTTCTATTAAGACTGGCCTTAGAGGATTTCCGCCAAAAACATGATCCACGAATCCACCATATGTTGACCCAGGTTGTGACTACGGTCTGAATAAAATAAGAAGAATGTTTTTTTCTTGCGTGTTTGTGAAAAAAAAAAGTAAGTCAATGATTGCCACATATATAGTATATAATAACACATAATACAATTAGATATAAGATGTTTCACACGCCCAGCCCAGCGCGTACAATTAAACAAATAACATATGCTTTTTTGACAACAATCAACTGATCTTTGTGTTGTATTATTACTTTATTACATATCTGGATAGGAGTGGGAGACAAGTTTGAAAACCTTATATATGTATGTGAGCTGGTGGTGGAGTGTTCATTCCTTGGACCCATCTTTCTCCACACCGCAGAAGGCCTTGAGTGGATTGTGCTCTCGCAGTCTGAGCCCTTCCTCCGAGAAGCGGAACGCCCTGTACTCCTCGTGCCTGCAGGGGTTGTACATCAGGGGGTGGTTCTCGTCGACGAGCTCGTCCATGGCGCGCAGCATGGGGTCGCCCTTGCGACGCCGGCTGAGCAGCACGGACAAGCGCTCGCGGCCGCCGCTCGGTGCTCTCACGCGGTGGACGCACGCCGGCACCCTCCCGTTCGTGACAAGCTGCGGCGTGAGTACGTATACGTAGTTAGTTAGAGAGACCAACATACTATACAAATGAATGAATTGAAGATGGTAGTGTAGTTTGGTCGTCTCGAGTTGGAGTTCACCGTTAACTGGTCGCCGCCAAGGATGATGAGGGTGCCCGGCTCGGGAGGGACGGCGAGCCACCGTCCGTCGACCTGCACCTCGAGGCCCCCCACCTCGTGCTGCGCGATCACCGTGGTCATTTGATCGTCGGGGTGCGCCCCCAGGGAGATGCCGGTTTCCTTGTCTGGTGGCGTCCCGTAGCGCATCATCCGGACGGCATGGGACTGCGAGGAGAGCTGCCAAGCAATGGTCTCCTCACGGACCCCCAGGCCCTCTAGGGTCATCCTCTCCACCGTCTGTGCCATTTCCAGCACATTCTTGGCGAATGACTCGATCGTGTCACTGGATGGAAGAGGTGATGGACACTGGATCAGTCGTGAGGAAGTAGTAGCCAATAGCCAGCCAGAGAATAATCGATGGTACCTATATATCGATCTATATGTATATATATCTCACCAGAAACCTGGGGCCGGCGAAGTCTCGGACGTTGCCGGGTTCGGCGGGGCTCAGGACGGGGACGCTCTCTAAGACCTCGTTCGGGACCTCCCCGTCGTAGCCTCTGTGCGGGCCGTTCGAGAAGACACCGCTGCGTTTCTTGATGTCGAACGGGAGCCCGAAGAGCCCCGGCAAGGCGCGGCCGAACAGGGCGCGCCGGAGCTCCGCGTCGAGCGCGTCGTTCACGACCACCACGTAGCCGTGAGCCGTCATGGACGCGGTCACCGCGGCCCTGGTCTCCGCCCACGCCATCGTGTTGGGCAGCAGCCCGCGAAGGTCCACCTTCGTGAGCTGTGCTGCCGCGCCGTCGTCGCCAGAGCCCATGTTCCTGCTGGGATAGACCTTCGCTTCGCGTGCTATGTTAAATATTTGGCAAGGTAGTTCTTGCTCTGTGTGGCAGCGACGAAGCCGTTGGGTCGTTTTATATTGCGATCCGACGAGGAAATTAAGTCACGTTTTGTTGTTTATTATTCCGGGCACCCCAGGTCGTGATCCATCCAACAACCATTTAAGTTTGTACAGCAAGAGTGCAAGGCAGGACATGCTAATTATTACTCTCTCCATCCCAAATTATAAAGCATTTTAAGAATCTTGGAGAGTCATTTTTATGTTTGATCAAAATTATAGAACAAACCACAAAAATTTCTAACATCAAATAGATATACAATAAAAATATAACTAATAAAAAAAAAATCTAATGATACTTAGTTGGTGTTCTAAGTG